>CM060484.1:9997530-10567530 GCA_030544235.1 Lepturacanthus savala | reverse complement strand
TTCTCCCTAAAAACTTGGCAGTGATCCCCGTCGTGTTTTTTTTTTTTTTTTTTTTTTCCTCCTCCGCTCCTCGTTTGGGGGATTGCGAATGAATGCGATCCAATCTAGACCTCGGCTAAGAGACATGAATTTTCATTAATTACAACCTTGTCAGCAAAAGCATTATGGGAGCTGAATATGAAAATGCTAATGAGGGGAGCTCATTTGCATATTTTTCTTTGTTGGAATGTCATTAATTATTACGTTTTATGATGATGAATGCAGCTGTCGATGGCTGGCCCTCCATGCCTAATTAGCTATCAGAAAATCCTCCGATCAAAAAAATGGATAGGGATCCCAAACTTTACTTTCACTCTGCCGCTTGATATATATTACGATACAGCTCCTTCCTTTTCTGTCGTTGTTTCGGTGATACGACTTCACACGCCCCCTGCGCTTATGCTCATTATATAATATTATTAGACATTTCATTTATATGTTATAGATAGTTTTAATGCTGTAAAATGGGCCACAGCATAGAGCAGAGATTTCTTTGAGGCGAGCTGCCTTCAGGTCACCAAAGATTGACTTTTTTTCCTGGTGCGGCTCAAAATCAATCTCTCGCTTTAGCTTCCAGTCGTTTCTAGAACTTTCGCCAGGAGCCCTTTCTGTCTAATCTAGCCCCAATAGCTGTTTTTAGTTTAGTAGTAGAGTTTAGTAGTTCAACACCAGCTTCTTTAGGCCTTGTTTTAACCCTATCGCCGTTCTTAATAGTTTCTAACTCCTTTAGTCCCTGATTCCTTACACCTAACCAAACAATGAACCCATTTTCCCCCATTGCACCAGCTACTTTAAGTCATTTTTTTCTCTGTACTGTTAGTTTCAACAGCAACTTAACACCTGCTCTGACGATCTAAAGCGAATCAGACGGATCGGTGACGAAATAGCGAACGTCTCGCCAGAAGTTGTTGGGGTCTATTGAGACGGGGACGGGTCGACGCTCGTACGATCAGCTGATCGCGCGTATCGGACCCCGTAAAGTCCCGCGCTATTGTCCGCGTCTCTCCTCCTCGTTGTTCCTTCCATCTCCCTTCCCCTATTGTCTAAAAAGTGTAACAATGAAGACTTAACAAATCCCCCCTTTCCAAAAACCCCACTAACGAACACCCCCACCACCCCTCCCCCCTCCCCTCTCTCTAGGCTTAATGAATGCCAGGCTTAATTAGAGCACCATGATGTCAGAGGCATTAATTATCAGTTGGCTTCATTTCAGAAAACACACACACCGTCTCTCTGTCTGTCTTTTCTGTCTGTCTATCTCTATTTTGCTCTGCATCTGTTTTTTTTTTTGTTTTCCCTTTTTCTCTCAGTCTGTTTTTTTTTTTTTTTTTTTTTTTTTTATTATTTCTCTGTTCAGACCGAGCTTTCTGTCCCTGATGTTTAATGCACGCTTGTTCATTTAGTAGCGGAGGCCCCAGAAAGAATATATTTCAGATTTACCCATCTATCTACCTTTTCTACCTTCTTTCTTTCGATCTACCTTTTTTTTTGGACTGACATGTATCTGATTCGCGGCGACGTCGGTCTGAAAAGTTACGAGTGAGTTCCCGCGGTGCGTTCGTGGTCTGGCGTACAGGGTGATGGCGGCGGTGCCATGAGGGAACAATGGAGGACGGCTGATGGAGGTCGTCAGCGGACGGGCAGCTGAAAACCCGTCTGACCTATTAGTACTTTATAAAGTTCTATTAAAATGCCATTATAGTTTGTGTCCACTTTATCTTCTTAACCCATCGTTAACATGAAAACACTGATATTGCAGCTTTGAAACCTAAATGCTTTCAGCAATCAGGCCTTCATCAGTGAAACATGTTTAACCCATGAAGCTGGAACTTATTCTACTCATAGAACGTTTTCATTTTTTTTAACCATTTAAGCCCCACGACCATTTTTCAGTTCCTGCTATAAATGGTAGTAAATATGGAATATCTCTAACTTAAACCTGGTATTAAAAGAAATCTACATGTGAGGTGACTATAGATAGTTATATATTATGTATTATAGAAAATATATAATATAAATATAGTTAGAATATTACAAAAAAAAATCTAGCCTTGTTTTTTATTACAGATAAAAATACTTCATTTAAAACTTAAAACAAGACCAAAATGACCCAAATCAGGAAAAAAAATGAAAAAAGCTAAATTATCTGCAATGTAAAGTTCACTGATTAATAATGATGAGAGTTCAAATATTGATTATTGGTTCATAAAATCATAGAATTCAGAATATATTGTGTAAGATGTTTAAGAATAATGATAAAGAGCCCAATTAAATAATCAAATCTAGCTCAAATCTAAATTAAATGGCAAAATAGTCATTAGTTGCAGCCCTACTACTGATATTTTATGAAACTTTTTTATTGTATTGACGATGTGAATATTGATAATATATATATATTGATACGGCCCCAGTAGCATTGTGTTTTATTACAGATAAAATACTTTATTTAAAACTTAAAACAAGACCAAAATGACCCAAATCAGGAAAAAAAATGAAAAAAGCTAAATTATCTGCAATGTAAAGTTCAATGATTAATAATGATGAGAGTTCAAATATTGATTATTGGTTCATAAAATCATAGAATTCAGAATATATTATATTTATTTAGATTATATTATATTATTATATATGCATTGTCTTTTGCTACAGATAAAAATACTTTATTTAAACTAAAAAAAATAATAAAATAAATAAGCTAAATTATTTGCAATGCAAAGTTCAATGATTAACAAGATGAGAGTTTAAAGATAGATTCTTTGTCCATAAACTGAGGAATATAAGGAATATTATATAATATTATATCAAAATAGTCATTAGTCGCAGCCCTACTACCGATATCATATTAACCTTTTATTTTACTGTATTGATGATGTGGATATTGATGATATATATTGATTCTGCACCAGTAGCATTGTTTTACTACAGATAAAAATACATTATTTAGTGTTGGAGCTCAGTTTTTCTCATGCGATATATGCATCAAACTCAATGCTTCCCCTGTATCAGGGGTTCTCAGGAAGAAATTCCTTCTTAAAACCGATTTTCGTATGCTTCATGAAGATTCCGACCTTTTGCCCGAGGTTTTCTTCTTTGGGGTTTGTTCTCAGCTAAGAACGGAATCCACGGACACTCAGGAGCGCTTTCATGAGTGTTTCCCTCTGTTCCGCGGCAGAACGTATCATTTAAGCTCCCGTAAAATGTTACCATTTATAATATTTCGGATTTAATGTTATTCTCATAGTTTTTTTTACGGATCTACCGCTTCCCCCTCAGCCACCACACCAACGAGAAGACGTGTGTCCTCACCACTCCTGGGACCGGGCAACACAATTCTGTCTAAGTTCAACAGCAATTAATTGCTCGTTTGTAGGTAAAGGTTTGTTTTTCTTTTAATTTGCGGCGTGATTATTTATAGCTTACAATTAATCTCAAGAAAGAAACAAGTATAGTGGATATATAATTTTTTTTTACTTGTATTAACTTGCCTGAATTTGACCAGTGTTGAGTCTATCTGTGAAAGTGTTTAACCCTTCCGTGCATCTTTTTTCCTTCATTCTTGACTTCTCCTAAACGTTTTTTCCAATTTCTGTGTATGATTTGTTTGCGGCCCTGTCGGCTTATTGCCATATACGTGGATTGGCGGGACATTTACCTATGCAAATCAGGATCACCTGGCATCCCCGCCCTGTTTAGGAAGGAGAACACCGGTGCGAGCGATTCTGGGGTTTCATTTTTTTTTTTTTTTATACGATGTAAAATTTATATAGTGTAACAATATATGTCTAATGCAGCGCTTGTGCTTGTGTGCGCGTATGTGGTGTTGCACAGCAAATCTCGTGCTCATTTTTGTCAATGGCAATAAAGTTTTCTGATTCTGAAAAAAGCTTCACGAGTCTGACTTAGAGTTTTTAAGATATTTTAAGTAAAGTAAATCTGAAGAATATCAGAAGAGACTGAGGCCTAATGACTTTACATATGTAAGACATGTGAAAATAGACTTTAAGGGCATGTGATAGCCACAAATAAGTAAATTAATAATTAAATTAATACCGTGGACACGCCATGACTAGTCGACTAATGGCCGATAACCACTGGTCGACTAGTTAAATCTTTGGTGATGGTCGAACACGTCGTTTAAAAACGATGTTTTTTAATCTGCTGATAGAACAGTCTCCGCTCTTTTGCTTTCAGGCTATCCACATGATTTTGTGGATTTGATTTTGATTCACTTTGTGCAAGTTTTTCCACAGCGTACAGTGATTTTGTGCATGGGAAGGATGGAATAAAGGCCTGGATCAGCGCAGCACAATTTACTGTATGACAACAAGGTTCTGGGTTCTAAAAAAAAAGAGATTTTTCCTTTAAGGCTTGTAATGTAGATGTAGCCAACCTCTCTCTCTCCCTTCCTCTCTCTGTCTCATGATAAAATACAAAAATACAGTTCATCTTTGACCTCTGGGAGCTGCAGATATAAGTGAAGAGCTCTCTCTCTCTCTCTCTTACGCTCTCTCACACACATACACTCACACAATAAACATACTGTTTCATGCTGCACATCCCGACTCTCTCTCTCACCTCTTACACACAAACAAGCACTCACTCTCTTTTCCACACAAACACAAACACACACTCATACACACACACACACACACACCGTAGCGTGGCTGGCCAGATGGGACTCTTCCACATGACCAAGCCGATCAATCAACACTGAAGGGCCCAGGTGCTACTACGCACCATTTCACAGTCTGTCACACACATACACACACGCGCGCGCGCGCACGCAGGCACACACACACACACACACACACACACACGTTGTACACACATAGCAGCAGAGACACGCAGAGATAGAAAGATAAAGGACACAAAGACACACACACAGGCAGGAAAACACAAACATACATGCGTGCGCGCACACGCACACACACACACACACACGCTTTCAGTGAAACATGAATGACCCAGGCTTGATCTCTAGAGGCCTCATCTGGATGGATGACAGAAGATGTTGAAGACAGACAGATAGATAGAAATGAGATAGATAGATAGATAGATAGATAGATAGATTTTAGTTTACATTTAGTCCAATATTAAGTAGAATTATCTTAAAGCACTAGCATTATTAGCTTATTTCAGTCATTTTAATCTTGAAGCAGTTTCATTAAATTCTAAAGAAGTTGAGCTTACATGAAGTTTCCTAGAACCGTTCGTAGCCGGGGCTCGTATCAAACACATGCAGGGATTCCTCACTCTGACAGAAGCTCCTTTAACCTCTCATCATTTCAGTATTTACGACGTTTTGACTCGCTACGTACCGTTTTTTTTTATTTAGCACACACCTGTGTGCGCACGCAGACTCGTACGGGCGCCAACGTGCTCAAAACGCCTCGATCCCGCGGTCCCTTTCTTTCTCGTGAAAGGGGTCGATTTTGCCGGTAAATACGAGTAAATACCAAAATCTCAAGTTTGCAGACTCCAACGGCACCTGCGTCTGAAATTGAAGACCTACGGCGGGAGCTCTTCTCCAGCCCGCTCTGGCTCTTTTCAGAGAGTGATAATTAACCGACAGTTCTTTAGGAAACCTAAAGGGCTCTTCACTATATACTCCAGGACATCTCCCCCCCCCACCACCACCACCACGGTCAGGAACCCCCGAAGCGCTCACCGATTAAATCGCTCCTTTTTTTTTTTCTTCCCCCCCCAAGTCTATGTTTTACATTTCCACCCTCCGCCCTTGCGCCTTGACGAGACCTATTATTACTACGTCAGATCTAATTACACAGACAATTTACATGTGATACACAACCCCTTCAAAACAATAATATACTAAATACTCAGCGGCTTACATTGTGCGTCCGCGTTAATGGAACAAAGTCAATGCAGCGCTAATCAATGCATGACATCCATTCAAAATACTCGGAGAATGACACGGCGGCTGTTCTGTTTCAATCAGCAGACAATAGGAGGAGAATGAGTGCGGGTGGAGCAGGAAATGGAGGATATGAAGGGGGAAAAAATGATACTTGAGATCTGAACATGGAAGTTCATTCATGAAGTTCATATATGAAATACTGTGAGGTGCAAAAAAACATCCCCTTAATAGCTTTTCAGAGTTTTCGACTTCATTCGGGGTCATTCGTTGATTTGTAACTGATCATAATAAGCATTTTTGGATTTTCCTCTCCTTTTTTTTTCTTTTTATCTCCTCTCCTCTACCCTTTCCTCTCCTCTCCTCTTCAACATTCCGAGCACAAGACCCCGGACCCAGCGGGGAGCGACAGGGGGACGACCTTGGCACCGCACCCAGCTGAGGTTAGGGGTTCCTGGGGTAGAGAGGGAGACAGGAGGGGGCTGGTCTCCACCGAGGAGAGACGGGGTGAAAGGAGTATATGATGACACAAAGGCATAGGGAAAAACAAGAGAGAGATGAGCGGAGAGAGGATGGGGAAATAAAAGGTTAAGAGAAAGAGAGAGGAGAGGAAAGAGAAGAGAGACGTATATGATCGGCTGTCATGAATAGAAAAGAGAAGAGAAAATGAGAAAAAAACCAAGACAACAAAGCGAGGAGGAAGTTCGGAGTAGGCGACAGACAGAAAAAAAAATAGGGACAGACAGATATATATTTCTATATAAAGTGTCCAGATGTGACCTCCACAGAGGGGGTCCAGCCTCATGGCTCAACACTCATTAATAAGGTCACACAGAGGTGAGACAGACGGCTGACTCACTGCATTTCAACACAAACAACAGGAGGAGGAGGAGGAGGGAGCCAAGATCATCAAGTTTATACGGTTTTTCTATATACGGCGCTGTTTAATGGCGCTTTCTCATTCTACTCTATGTATTATGACATTTAAAGATAATGGCTTTATATTTATTCCTTCTATTTCTTTTACTGCACAAAATGGGTACGCTCGTTTTACTGTAAAATGTAATTCAATTAGCTTTTCGGTTTCATCTGAAAGTGAAAAAATACACCTTTGAATAACTCTGAAGCATTTTCAGATACAGAAATAGAAGTAGAAACCAGTCATGGCGGTTTGAGCATTGCCACTATTTCTGGGCCAAACGCGAGTGTGACTGAGCAGCATCTCGAAGATTCTTGTTCTCAGAATGCGGTTTTGTCGAGTTTTAGCTCCGCTCAAGCTTTTAAGTGGAAAAACGAAAAGCCAACCGACTCCAGGATGGGTTTGCAGTTAGCGAACGTGTAAATCAGGCAGCTTTCCAGTGGTTGGAGGATGTAACTTTAGCCACACTAGTAGTGAGGGTCTGGGGTTGGAAATGTTGATTGAGTCTCAACAACAACCTTTAACTCTTAAAGCGACAGCATGTAAGTTGGCTGAAACTGAAGTGAGCTGATGAAGCACCGCCATGTTTCTACCAAAAAAAGCCAACTTGCATTTTTTGGCTGAAGACAGTGATTTATGTTGGTAAAATTTGTTAGCATTTTGTTAGCAAATAAGTTAGCACACCAAAGCAAGACAGTTGTATGTTCCAAAAACATTTGGGGAGTTCTGCTCACTCTTTTTTTCTCCGTTTGTAGATGTGGGGAAAGCTAACTTTCCGAGTAAGCATTTATGACTTCAAGCCTTGTGTCTGTGCTGCTGCCAGAAGCCGGAGTCTGCACAAGTATGTTTTAAAGAAATTTTAATTTAATTTCACGTTAAATGATACAGGAATTTTATTTTGAGTTGGTGTCCTACAGATTTTCAACATTTAAACACAAAGCTTTTCGGTCCTTAGCAGTTGGCGGCTAACTGATGCTAGCACGGCTGCAGGAGTTAGCCACTAGCATTAGCTTGTCTGGGCAAATCCCATTCAAATGGGAGGGCATGTTGTCTTTTGATTGGTTGGCATTTAAAGGGATAGTTTTTGACAATTCACCCATTATCATCAGCAGCAATTTTTCGAGAGTTAGCAGTTATTACAATGCAAAATTAGAAGTTAGTGGAACTTACTCTTGAGTTGACAAAAATCTGAATTTAAAGTTAAACATTTTGTTTAATTGGCCAACTTAAAATTTTATCAAAGTGTGTCGCCTTGAACTTTTGAGTTGACCAAACTTTTTATTTTTTGCACTGTAGCTGAGAAACAACAAACCAAACCTAGAGATGGCCAATCACATATTTCATGACAACTGGAGGTTCCCATAAAGACTGTGGATGCTCAGCTGATTGTGGTCTACAACCTCACCACTAGTCTTACAGTCTGGTTTACTTTTAATGGCCCAGGAGTTGTCCCTCTGCCTGCAGTCTTTGTGCTAGGCTAAACAACACTAGACCTATGTCAGAAGAATCAATCCAAAATAATATCCTTCTGATCGGACGATGAGTAAGACAACAAACACAAGGAATCAACTTCAAGAAGCCTTTCAAAGGAATGAACAAAATAAAAAAGGCTGCGAGCTGACAGAGAGAATCTCTTAGGGAAACATCATCTGTGCTCTGTCACCTTCACATGGGCAAAATATTATTATTTTTTTAATTTAAAGAATAAAAGTGGTAGAATCAGGTAGAACGAAGCTGCTCGTGCATTAAAATCAGACTGAAGACATCAGATCGTTTATTTATAACAGAGCGGAATGTGCTTACAAGCTGAAACCACTGAACCTCTCATTTACTATGTAGGTGACAGTTACAGAGGCGGGAGGCAGGGTGGTGCACCTGCTCGGCAAAGCAACTAGACACAGGTATACACACATGCACTGTAAAAACCACACATACACACATATGTAGACATGAAAGACAGGATAACAAAGGAACTAAAATATGCACAAAAGTGCATGAAGTAATGTTTTTTATGTTTTTAAGTTCAAGTTTATATATGTGTTTGTATGTGTGTGTATCTGTTTGTAAATGGGAACTGTGTGTGTGTGTTGTGGAGTTTGGGGCTTTGGGTGGGGTGGGACGGTGTTTTTTTTGTTTTGTTTTTTTAACATGTAAAACACTTTAAAAGTTTGGGGGTCACCCAGACAATTTGGTGTTTTCCATGAAAAGTCACACTTTTATTTACCACCCTGAGTTGTATAATGAATAAAAAAAAGTTTACTACATTAACCTTCTGATGCAATGAGCAAACACATTGTACCATTAGAACACTGGCCTGATAGTTGCTGGAAATGGGCCTCTATACACCTATGTAGATATTGCACCAAAAACCAGACATTTGAAGCTACGATGGTCATTTACCACATTAGCAATGTATAGAGTGTATTTCTGATTAGTTTAAAGTTATCTTCATTGCAAAAAACAGTGTTTTTTTGTTTTTTTTTTTGGAAATATGGAAATTGACCCCAAAGTGACCCCAAAATTTTGAACGGTAGTGTATATCTTATGAAAGAAAAGTTCTTAAAAAATAAAGTTATTATTATTATTATTAAATGCATCTCAGTTCCTATCATTATACACACACTAAAAGTCAGCATCACACACTTGAGTGCAGTCACAAGCAAAGTTCATACAGACACACAAATCCAAGCACACAACACATAAACACAACATATAAACACACATGCACAGCAGCAAATGGCTACAGGAACATGGAATCCCATATCAAATAACACAAAAGTGCACACACACACACACACACTTGCATACATATAAGCACACTTTGTGCACATAAAACCATATAAAACCACACACAGACATACAGGAGCTTACATCAAACACTCAGATACTGACACAGTAACCTGCCAGCCCACAAGTCAACCACATGCATGCGCTCACACACAGAAACACACACATTCACACAGGCACACAAACCACTCTGAACCTGCAATCACACACACACAAGAAGCTGCATCGTACACTCACAGACAGACCCAATAATCACACACATACGCATTAGGATACATGCAAAATACACGCACACTACATGTGTGTAGTTATATAAACATATATGTAAGTGCAAGTCCACATTTACACACATCTTTTGATTGCTAGATCACTGTAGGTTCTGTGTGTGTGTGCTTGTGTGTGTGTGTGTGTGTGTGTGTGTGTGTGAGGCAGCAGATTAATCTAGTAGGGTCGCTGAGATGACACTAATCCCTTCGCTGATTATCTAGAGCATAACATCACTCTAATCTGATGGTGGGGGGGTTAAGAAAGACAGACAAGGTTAGAGCGAGGGAGAGAGAAACAGGGAGAAAAAGAGAGAGAGAGAGGCTGTGTTCACACTCAACGTGTTCAGGTTGTTCAGCTCCATTAAACACTTTAGTGCTTCTTTTTTTAGTTTTAGTTCATTTCAGGTGACTGTCGCCGAATAAGGAATCTCCAACCTCAGAGTATTCTGGACAAACCCGCAGAAGGATTGGTTTGATTAATTCCGGCCATTCTGAAAAAGGGATGCCCCAATAATATAGATAGATAGTTAGAGCAGTTATTTATTTGGTTGCAAGGTTGCAAAAAAGTCCACACACACTTTTATACACTCAGACTCATTGCTGCAACATCGCTCTAAATATATCTCTGTGCTCATTCTGTGAGAGTTTGCTCACTTGCTGTATGTTAAATAGGAAGAGAGCGCTTCTAACAGAATATCGACTGCAGTTCACCACCGGCCACTGGCGTCACTAATGAGAGGGAATTTATGAAACTTGCATAACGGACCCTTTAAGTACCATAAAAGTATGAGGGCTGCATTTAAACTGAAATTCATAACATAAAAGCCTATAATAAAGAGGATCGTGGGTATTTAAATCATCTATTTCTGAGCCTTCACGTTGAATCATTTCGATAAGTAAATTTGCTGAAAAGAGTTGTGCTCATATGAGAATTTCTGGTTTTAACGGTCTATGGAAAATTCATTATTTGACCGCTACGCACATCATTTAGCCGTTTCCCGTTAGGGTCTATGCGATTCCCGAACCGTCGCGTTTGTTCCTGATTTACGATATGCAGTACACTCATCTAAATTAATTTCCAGATTCAGAGAAATGCTCCACTTCAGCAGCGGAGGACGACCATCGCTTCAACGTCCCTCTCTTTCCTTCCTGCTGGACGGCATAGAGGCACAGAGCTGAGCAGCTCACTGTTTGCTAGTTTATTCAAAGTATATTCCTATTAAACATGTCACAAGCTCTAATGGCAACCAATCAACACTGTGCTACCTTAAATCACCAGTAATATAACCACCAAATGGGAAGTTGATCTGATGAACAAGCCATGTGATCAAAAAGCACATTTTTGTCCCTCCGAAGACATATATCAGTTTCGGTCTATGTTTTTGTACAGCGGTTGTTCTTGGGAGCGAGAGGAATGACACGTCGTCCAATTCAGCACTGCGGACAGCGGTGAACCACGGGGCCGCTGCAGCGCTGTCCCCGGTGCTGAATTGGTCCTGGGACAGAGATGAAAGGGAACCGGTTGCAGAGTTTAAACCGCTGTCTTGCGTCATCTACCGGTTTACAACTGTAAAGCAAAATAAGACCGATTTCATATTCATACCGAATACTGTCCAAGTCTGAACGCTGGCCGATCGATCGCGGCACCCCTCGATCCCAATTTCCATCCAAACCACAGAATGAAAGCCGAAATTGAATTTGTGGCGCGAATCTGTCCTTGTGCACGGAGAGCGATACAGAGAGAGATCAACAGCCGTGCATACATGTCGGTTGTCCAACGTTTTTAATCGTTGCACCGTGGAGGTCCGAAGGTCCATTTACGGCAACGTCACCAAAGAAAAAAAAAAATTCAAAGTGATCCAGAAACTAGGATTTCTTCTGGATCATTACCAAAATTTAATCATCTGTTCATGATGCCATTCCTAACATTCGCTGAAAAATTCATAAAAATCTGCCCAAGATTTTTTAAGGTATTTTGCTAACAAACATACAAACAAACAGACGGACAAAAGCCGGCAAGAACATGACTTCCTTGGAGGAGGTAATAGATGAAATCTATTATTTTCTAGAATTTTCTTTTCACAGCATGAAGAACCAGAGGAGGATGTTGACCAACTGTTCTGAATGTTTTTGAAAAAAAATAAGTGTGCATGTTGAAGTACATATTTATTGTTGTTTTTATTTGTTACCGTGGTATTAAAATGGGATCGAGAATCCTGGAATTTTAACAGGTACTGGTATTATTATTGATCCTGAAACCACTGCCTGTACTATAAGGACACGCAATAGGTTGGAGAGCGACAGAAAAGCCAAGAGACACAGGAGACAATCAGATTTTACCAGACCAGTTGACTGAGAAATGATTCTGTTGAACCACAACAGTCACAGGTGGAAAGTGAAGAGGCTTCTTTCCGGAAAACTGTTGGCAATGGTGGAACTGTGTGTGTGTGTGTGTGTGTGTGTGTGTGTGTGTGTGTGTGTGTGTGTGTGTGTGTGTGTGTGTGTGTGTGTGTGTGTGTGTGTGTGCGCACGCTCTATATCCATGGCTGTCTCTGTCTCTTAATGTTATCATTATCAAAGTAAATTGCAGTCCCGGTGTGCCAGATGAAGAATACAATATTTCCATTTCTGACTCTGGGTCGTCTCTTCCTCTCTGCCTCTGCAGCAACATCCCATAATCACAACACTGTCACAACAATTCACACTCACAATGGATCATTCCTGCAAAGAATCCAAAAATCTCAAGTTTATCTCTGTCTCCCTCTCTCTCTCTCTCTCTCTATATATATATATATATACATAATTTTTCTTATATTTTAGTTCCACTGAAACTTAATCTTCTTAGGCAGTTTTTCATTATTTGAGTAGGGAAATCTAAATTATAGTTCAGACATGTTTTAACAGTGTAATTCAAACTTTGTGGCCTGAGTTTGGGGAAGGCTCTTTCCTGTTACAATGTAACAAAGCCCCTGAGCACAAAACCGGCTCCAGAACGAAATTGTTTCCTCTGTATTTGAGCCCTGACCTCAACTCCAACCAACACCTGCGGAATGAACGGGAACAGAAATCGTGAGCCAGGCCTCATCATCCGACTCCTGGGACACATCTAAAATCCTGGCTTAATGGATTTTCACACAAGATCTTGAAAAGAAATCAAGAGACGATAGAGAGAGAGCAGGTCGAGCTAGAGAGCTGAGAGCTGACATTGTCCATATTTGATGCATCTAGTCAAAGGTAATTAAGTTCTGTGTTATGTGTGTGTTTGACTGTTTGTATATCTATGTGTGTATGTGTGTGTCTGTGTGTGTGAGTGAGTGAGAGAGAGAGCACGAGAGAGAGGCAGATTATCTGTGTCAGTGGCCATTTGCTCACAACTGGCGCCACATCGGTGAGAGCCAGAGGCAGAGAGAATCATGGGTAAATGAGCACACACTGCCTGACGTTTTCCACACAGCGGGCAGAAGAGAGAGAGAGAGAGACACAGAGAAAGAAATAGCATGCCAGATGACCTGTCTCCTCCAGTGTACAAAAGTGTTTCACTAATTAGTGCACACAGACACGTGCGCACACATACACACACGCGCGCCATCAAAACAGAACCCAAAAGCAATGAATCCAAAGTTCGAGAAAGAAATCCAGCGCAAAATAATACACACACACAGACACACACACAGTTTGCAGCGTACCTATTAGCCTGGAGTTGGCGTACGGTGGTGAGAGGCTGTCATGTGATGCCATGTACTGAGATCCGTCTGCATAACTCTGGAGAGACAGACAGGCAGACGTGTGGGGTGAAAAGTGGTTTCTCTCCCATAACTATTGATAACAGCAGTAATTGTTGTGACATCAATACCTGCAATTGTAGGTATAGCAACACTGACAGGACTCATTGTACTGCTACCACTAGAAAGGCAGGCGATGACCTTTATTCACTATTTTTTTTGCCAAGATGAGCACTGACACTCTGAACCTGTACGCCAAATATGCTACAGCCAGCAGGTGGCTAGTTTAGCGTAGCATAAACACTGGTAATCGGGGAAACAGCCAGCTTTATACAACTAAAACTACTATCTATGGTGTTTAAACTATAAAAGGTGCAAATAAAAAAATTGGGGTTTTACAGAAGTGATTTTGGGCATTGAGGGCTAGCTGTTTCCCACTGCTTACAATTGAATGCTAAGCTAAGCTAAACTAATTGCCTGCTGGCTCTGGATTCATACGTATGGTACAGACAGAAGGTTATTGATCCTAATCTAATTCTATGAAAGAAAACACAATGAATATGTAAATATAATATATATATATATATATATATATATATATATATATATATATATATATATATATATATATATATATAAATGTATAAATTTGAAATCAAAATGATTTTCATCAATAATTTAATCACTGCTTATGCTAATGGCTCAAAGTATAAGATGCATAGAGTAATGTGGGGATTGTGGAAAGGCTACTGCAGCGGTAGAAGCAAAGGTAGTGGCAGTACTGAAGGTAAATGGCAACATAATAATAGTGCTCAAACCAATTGCATTAAGTAAAACTAGTAATCATTAATTATCGATGTGTTACCTTGGAAGAACGGCTTCCACTCGCCCATGATGCTGCACTTGTTCTCTCCTCCATATCTGTGACCGAAAGAGAGAGAGAGAGATTAAGTGTTTAAATAAAAGAAAACATATGCGTTACATGAAAGTAATGGCAGTTTAGGGTCAGAAAATATATAAAACCCAGAGTTGCTAATATAGAACATACAGGAACGCACGGAACAGACATCATGTTGGTTGAAAATTAAACCAAGAAGCAGAAAAAATATATATAAAAAAGTAAAATGAGAACAATAATCCCATAGAATTACATCATATTTTAAGGAGCCCTTAGATCTGCACTTGATCAATACCTTTGATCACTTGTCTCTCATCATAAACACGCACTAACACTTAATACTACCACGTTTTATTACTGCATTGTGTCTATAATCAACTACAGCAGCGTAAATCATTATCCCTCCGTGTGCCATGTCATTAAACATTATTGATTATGATTGCAGAGCCTTTAATGCGTCTCTGAAATTTAATGGTCCTTTAAGCTTCCTACAGACCACTAATCCCCTCTGTCATCACTCTGCATCCAAGATGTCATATCTGTCAAAGCTCAGACACACACACACACACACACACACACTGCTGGAGTGCACTTGTGTGAACTTCACTATGTTTTGAGGTGTAAAAACCTAAGGGGAAAAAAAGGTTATATGTGCAACGGACATTATAATTACATGATAAATGACAATATGTGCGTTTTTCTCTCTGTGCATGATTAACCTTGTGCGGCTAAAGCCTGAAACGTTTATGAGACTACCGCCACGACTTTCGCACAAAAGTGACTAGAGCGCTTATTGAGACATGAGACCGACATTCATTTCCGTCAAATTTGCTTTTTAATCTTTTTGCATGGCTGGAAAACAGCTTGTTTTGTCGTTTTTATATAAAGACAATAGTCTAGACACACTGACATCGATGTAGAGTGAGAAGCAGGGGGTGTAGTTTGTATATGACAGGTAGATCAGTTCATTCAGGTCAAGTGAAATGTGCAAACACAGCTCTCGCTTACAGTACACACACACACACACATGCACGCGCGCACACACAAACACGCACGGTTGTCTCATGTATTGTAATACACAAATCTCTCTTCAATGGGCTCTCCATTGTGTCAGTGTGTGTATAGTGAGCAGCTTACATTCATTGTCGACTCATTTGGAATGTCAGCTTATCTGTGTGAGAGGGTGTGTGTGTGTGTGTGTGTGTGTGTGTGTTAGTACAATAGAAATAAAGTGGCTCAGTTACAAAAAAAGCCTTTTGAAGTCAAAACCACAGGTCTCTAACTCAACAAATGCACCTTCAGGCTTTCTATCTGTAGAACAGAATAGAACAGAATAGAATTCAAGCGTGTTTAGTGAAGATTAGGCAAAAAAAAAAGAACACTTGATGTTAAATTGGATTTAGGAAACGCACGTTTTGATAACAAATTTACATGGGACTCACACGAGATTGGACGGATTTTAGGGATTAAAAACTTCATCAATTAGATTTAAGGAACCAGGTGGATTTGGGCAACGTACGCCCGACAGATCGAATTTAAGGAGCACACACACTTTGAGGGACATACGTACGCTTTGAAATTAGGTGATTGTTGGGACCGCGTCTGGATTTTGAGGAACACATTATGTGATTGTCTGGATTTCAGAAACATAGTTAATCAGTCTAGGGAGCATTTGATCTGAACATATTATGATCAGGTTTTTTTTTCTCTTCCGAAATATCACAATATGCTTGAATAGGATCATATGGATTTTTGGGACTTGACAAGTGGCCAATTGGACTCAGGGAACTAGATTTGGATTTTGGAAACACATTTATGATTAGTCTTATTTGGGGAATATGCTTAATCAACCAGATTTTATGATTTGGATCTTGGGAACACCAAGCACCATTTCACTCGATCGGGTGGATTTAGAGAACTCCCATTTGATTGGTAATATTTAGGGAACATTGGGTCGTTTGGAGTTGTGGATCACAAAGAGTCGGGTTTTGGCAACGTACTCTTGATCACAGGCCAACACACACTTGTGTAGCAGCGGACGTAACAGCCAATGGTGTAATAACTATCCAATAACTTTGTCAAAGTGCTAAAGCGATAACATAATTGGCTGACGATGTGATAACTTATTACAGCCAAAGTGTGTTCCCCATTACAGTCAGTAACATAATAACTTATTAATATGTTATTAGCTGGTTATTACATTATTGGCAAACAGTTATTACCTTCGCAGTTCAGGACTTTTATTACATTACTGGACAATTGTTACATCATTGGCCTATCACATTTTAATTGTTATCAGCTGCTACAACTTGTTCAGTCAGATTTGGATAATATACATTAGATGAAATTTGATTGGTCTGACTAAAGCAAAACACCCTGAATTGTTTGCATTTATTGAGAGGGTTATAGGGAACAGACCTGATTAGATACATTGCTAACACTTAATTTAGCTGGTGAACATGCCAGTTTTTGTACTTTTCACAGATGTTTTTACTTTCCTTTTCCGTATATTGTACCACGTTCTCCTGCTTTGAAAACACATATTTTTGTTCAGCAATTAAAGTCGAAGGAGAAGTGAACAGAGGAGAAATAGAAGTAGAATAAAAGAGAGTTTGAAGATAGCTGGTCCAGATGCAAGAGAAGTGGGAAGGGGATGTGGAGAGGAGGAGGATGAGGATGAGGGCAGCAATTAAAGGAAGAATGCTTCGGTATTGAAAAGTAAGAGGAAGGGAGATTGGAAGACAGGGAGGAGAGGAAAAGGAGGAGAGAAAAATATAAGTTGGTGTGCGGGAGTTGAAAGCTGTGAAGGAGGAGGAGGAGGAGAGAAGGAGGCGTCCATGTGTCCTGCACCTGATAAGGCCTCCGATTGAGGGCTATAAATTACACCAGAGGGAGAGAGAGAGAGGGAGAAGAGAGGGACAGAGGAGGGAGAGAGAAAGAAAGAGAGGATTTACACACAAGCAGGAAAAGTCATTCTTAAAAGCACACATTCATATTTCTCTCACTCGCTCTCCTTCCCCCCACACACACTAACACACACACTAACACACACACACACACACACACACACACACACACACACACACACACACACACACACACACACACACAGAGCAGGTTATCTATCATCAGTTAATGAACTTAGACTGACAGACAGCTCCATGTCTCTCACACTGATCCTATTAAGACCTGCCTGACACAAAACAGACTCATATTAATACAGTTAGCCTGTGTGTGTACGAGTGTGTGCGCGTGCATGCGTGTGTGTGAGGACAAAAACTGGCTTGTATCCACGTATGACGACGGGCTGCTCTTTGTATTATTTAAAATGAGAAACGCATATATATGTGTGTATGTGTGTGTGAAGGCATGTCAGGCCTGTCTATGAAGAAAGTAATTTTAACAATATTAGATGTAACATTGGAGACTAACGGCATCCTGGGACCCTTCGAGGATGAACGGGTGGACCAAATCTTTTCTCACAGAATCGAATCCTGCGAGTTTGAAGTTTTGATCCTACTTTTTTTCCATTTTTTTTGCTCCCGAGTAATGCTCCCAAGCCGATTTATTAGCCAGCTCGGTGAGCCAATTAGCGTGCAGCATACGCCAATAAGCATTGTGATTGGCTCACACATTGCAGAGGCATGCAGGAAAACAAAAAACACTATATTACAGCAACCCACATGGAAAAAATCCTATATAAAAACACAGGTTTTAATATAGGTTTTGAATATATGTGACATATATAAATCTTGCACGCCTCTGCTGGGTCTGTGCATGAGGATGACATCATCAACTACAGAACGGTTGACTGGTGTCACTAGTGTTTAGAATCAACTCAATAAGAATACACGTGTTCACACATACAAATACACAGTAAAATGTCCAGTGTTAATCTAACACTTAAAGAGTTATTTAGTTATGTAGTTAACACTAGAAGTGTTCGAATTAACTCTAAGTGTTATATTAACACTGGTGATTTTTTTCTGTGTATGCAGTTATTACCTTGAGAATAAAAAATAAATAATATGAGCTATACATCATGTATGACAGTTGCCATAGTGACATATGAGCTACAATAGAGATGACCAGAACCTGCCACTGGGTATATGAGCTACAGGAAACATATCTCCTATGTATATATAGGGCTTATATGAGGATATTATTCAAGTATCCAAAGCCTGTAACAGTACCCTGCATTATATGACACTATTATAATAATAGTAAATAAAAACACATTTGATTTGTATAGTGCAAAGTTCTCGAAGGCACTTTACATCAGATAAAATGACCGTGGGCATCAGAACAATGTGGCAGTGGTGTATGAAATTTGTATGAATCAATCAAAATCAATCGTCATGGAAATTGATAAAACTAAAGTGAAAAAACGAATAAAATGCCCGGCCCGCCTCTGTTCACAGCCGTTTCTCTTTCTGATGAATCAGGGAATATCCCTGCACCCGTATGCAGGTGCACATACGTGTTACAAAGTTGAATTGACAGCTTTCACAGCGTGAACTGGACTAAACACTGCAGCTCATCCGAATTGACTAATGGATCTCTGTTCACGTGTAATGTCGCGCACCTGCTTCTATAGCGCTGCTGTTTTTTTTTTTTTTGGTTTTCTTATCTTGATGAACAGCTGAAGCTGTACCGTGACTGGATACGCCGACGATAAAAAGCTTATTGCCAAAAGTAATTAAGACCGAAGTAAAATCTGTCAGGAATCCCTTTTAACTGTCTGACACTGACAGAGATTCACCATGTAGATCTTTCACCTTTCGACATTTTATTTATGTAAGGTAATGATAGTGATGATGGTAATGAATGGTCTCTGATTGACAGAAATGAGGACAGTGGTCGTGCTGTGAAAAAAATCAAGTGCATGTGTGTGTGTGTGTGTGTGTGTGTAAGCACCTGTGTGAGCTGTATAGCCCCACTGTTCTCATCTGGTCTCCAACCAAACTCTATAATTAACTGCAGGCCTGCCCCGTTTGTGTGTGTGTGTGCCTGTGCGCACACACATACACACACACACACAGCGGGTGATAATCAGAACAAGGTCTTGTTATCAAATCGATTTAGCTATTTCTTAATTTCTCCAAATCAAACACGCTTTCTCTGACATTGAAATGTTCCTGAAAATAAAAATGAAGTTCTTATCCTTGTATGGGTCGGAAAAAATCATCACCGCTAGAAGCAGACGTGTGGGTCTCGCTGCTGTCTGGAGACTTAATGAAACAGAACAGATAAAACACAATAATGATGGACATAAAGAGAGCTCTGTGTGAACAGCCATATACAAACATCCGCTTTTTATACAACACTCTGAAGACTGAAGAAACTCTGCTGTGTGATCAAACGTTTTACACCCTCCCCAGCAGGAACATTTCAGACGCACCGCTGTACGTTTCTCATGATAATGGCTGCAGCCGTGATGAGCCATCACAGACACCGTTTACTGGTATTTACTTAAAAAAAAAAAAGATACGTATCTCCAAACGCGCGTAGACGCCACCCGAGATAAATGTTGGCGACTGGGATGAATGAACGAGGAGACCATACGTTTTCTCCACAGGCCGTTGAGCCGTTTTGTTTTTCCTATGAAACGGTTGTGTTAATGTACGCTTCCTCTTTCTATCACTTCATTTCGACTTGCACATTCCTTTCATCATTGTGTCATCATCTGCTCCTTTCAAATCCTTCAGTCACTGCTTGTGCTAGAAGGTAAAACAGTGTCAAGAGTCCAAACAATTCAAAAAATAGCATCGGAAATCTACAGCGGTGGTTCCCGAGCCTTTTGCCATGTAACTCGTTAAAATAATGAAAAGTATGAGTTATCGATTATCGTCTCGATTCATTGGCTAATTATTTTTCTTAGAAAAAGTATCTGTTGAACTTCCCCACAGCCCAAAGTGACATCTCCAAGTGTCCGGCTGTCTAAATAACATTCCAAAGCCCAAAGATATTCAGGTTATCATCATTTATTTTTTACAAAGTACAGCAATACATCGTCACATGAGCTGTAACAAGATAATGCTTGTCAAAATTACTATTCACTCAATAGCTGCTGATTCATTTTGATTGGATGGATTAACCGTGTAGCTCTTGAAAACTCATTTTGTTTTATATAAATGACTTTAAAACACATTGGATGGAATAATCCAGCCGTCCTTTGCGGATGGAAACCGCAGAAGAGTAGAACAGAAGAACAGCGCTAGCTACGGAGACTCAAACCGCACCAGCAGCAGAAAATATGGTTTGATTGACAGCTGGCAATGTTGTGAATGGACTATATATATTCAATGAAACGTCACCGTAACGTAAAGAGAGCAGCTGAAGTAAAAGATGAGTGACGGGAAAAGACGGAGGTTTGCAGAGACAGAGATATCTAATTCAATCATTTCATAAAATGCAAAGAGAAGCTTCTTGTACTTTCACTGAACTACGTTCATGTTATTACCCTGGGTAATACACACACGCGCACACACACACGCATGCACACACACACGAAGATGAGACAGTAAGAATTAAGAGTCAGATTACGTCTCTGTATCTTCCCATTTAAAGCTGCTTAAACTGTCTAACACCCACAATCCTACTATGCATGTGTATGCGTCTTTGTGTGTGTGTGTGTGTGTGTGTGTGTGTGTGTGTGTGTGTGTGTGTGTGTGTGTGTGTGTGTGTGGCTGGACAAGCAGGGGAAGTGATGTAATGATCACTTCCAGGAAGTCGACCACGTCCTGTTTTGTTCCATGATTGGTGCTCTCTCTCTCTCTCCTCCTCTCCGTTCCTTTCCTTCCTTCCTTCGTTTCTCCCTCACCCCCTTTCCCTTGTCTTTCCTTTCCTTCCCTCTTCTTCTCTCTCAGTCTCTCTTCCTCACTCCCGTCTTTTCCTTTCTTCTCTACTAGTTCTGCTTCCCTCATTCCTCCCACTTTCATTGTTTTTCTTCCTATCCTTCACTTTCTTCATCCCTCTCCTTTCCTCTTCCTCCTTTAGGTTTTTGGATTATTACCCTTTTTTAGTTGCCGCTATCTTTACTCTTCTACCTCTACTCCCCTTACATCGCCTGCTTCCTTTCTTTTCGGTTCTCATCATCCTTTCTATCTCTTCTTCTCTCATTTCCCCCCCTTTAATACTGTTCCTGTTTATTTCCTCCTCTTGCTCACACTGAGAAATCGAGGTCAGAAAAGCAGGATTATGAGAGCAGCGTTGCTGTTTTGAATTGAGGAAACCTCCCCCTGACCCTCCCCGGGGAGCCTTTGAGCAAGGCACCGGCAGCAGACAGCACCTCCGTCTGAGCCCCCATACACAAAGCTTGATTTAAAAAAAAAAAAAAAAACAAAAACATCCATCCATCCATCTCCGTGGTTACAGAGCTCTAATCGAGAGAGCTGTTGGAGATGAGGATGGAGATGCCAAGTCGATTGACATCTTGTTACCGCGGTAACAAGGAGAGAAGGAGGACAGGAATGATGTCATCATCATCATCATCATCAAAAAAGCATGGATGCAATGAAAATAAGTTTCCATGGTGCAGTGTTTTTTGTTTATTTACTGTTGGTTATTAATTATTATTGATTATTGATTGGTGTTTCCTTTTTTGAGAGAAAAGGACCTCCATAAAAAAGTAATAAAACAATGTTTGGTGGTTTGGTGATTTCTGCCTGTGAAGTGAGTTTTTTATGATGAAGACATCACACACAGATTATAGCTGCATGTTATTAAAGTGCATTGTAACAAATAAAAAATGCAACAACAAAAAAAAAACGCTGCAGGGGAAAAATGCTACAATCAAGTAGAAGCAAAGACTTACACGCACAAAACAAATGCTAAAGAAAAATGCTGCAAATAACCAAAAAAAAAAACCCACAAACCCAACTGCAAGAGAGAAAAGCTGCAAATTCACTCCATAGTCCACTCCAGTCCTGTGAAACCAGCAGCATGTCACAGTCCATAGATCTGCAACAGGTCACGGTCAAAGTTGCGGTGCATTTCCGTTGTCAAGGAAACATGACGCTCTGCTCATGGTGCGGACCTGTCATGTGCAGATGTGTTAATGCTAGAGCTTAAAAATTAAAACCAAAAAAAAATCACTAGTCTCCAGTGGTGACTACTTTCTAATACAGTGCAGAACAATTCAAGACACCGCGTGGTGTGAATCCATGTGAAATTTAACGCTTTTGTTTCATTTTTAAGCTCTTCTGGTCGGAGCGTCATGTTTCCTCGGCGATGGAAAACGGACTTTAACTGTGACGAGCTGCTGCCTTTGCTTGACGTGGCATCATGTGACTGGATCTGGACTGAAGGGTAGCTGGGAGTTTGAAAGGTCACGATCCTGCTTTTTACACCATGAGATTTTCGTGTCTGAACCACTGAGTATTGGGAAAAAAAAAATAATACCGCAAGCTGGCATCAGGTTCACAATCTCGCTCGCGATCTAACACTTCCTGATTGAGCTCGATTGTGGGAGCTGAACTTTCGAGCGTAATTGAGCGCGTAATCTCTTCGTGCTATCTTGAGGAGATATCGAAAAGCGAGGTTTTATTAATCCCTCCTACTCCCAGCACCGGGGGCTGATTACCTGGAAGACGGATCATCTGCATGTTCATCACACGGCTTTAACATTACACAGGTGTTTTTTTTTTCATTGCTGACAGGAGGTGGGAAGGGAACCACGTGCAAAACTGTGTACCAGATTGTACATCACTGCATGTGTGTGTGTGTGTCAGACAGAGAGGAAAGGTTTGCATCAAACTTTACATCTAGTTAAGGGGACAATTTAAGGAGGAAATCAGGGTTCAAGAGGTTAATGATAAGAATTTCCTTCATCTTTCTGTCTCGCGCACATTCAGTCAATGTGTTAGTGTGTCCGTCGCTAACTTTTTTTTTTTCTCGCACACACACACACACACACACGCACGCATGCACAGGCGCGGGCACACACACTCGCAGAGGCCAGCGTTTCCTGTCATTAGGCAGCAGAGCTGTTCTATAATTAGAACATCTGGACCCAAGTAAGTTTAGTGCCAGTGCCCTCACACACACACACGCACACACACACACGCACATTTTCATAAGCATGCAACCAATCATACAGACACACAGGCAAGCATGTGCACCCTGCAACACACACATACAGAGACAAATACACACACACACACACATGCAAAAAAAAGAGTACATGGCTTATTTTTTTAGTCACTCGTGTCTTTTTTTTTTTAATGTCGCTTGTCTTTTGTGCGCTTTTTGTTCAAAAAAAGCACATTAAAGCAAGAAAACAAACAACAGCTTGGAGAGCTAATGGCACGCTAAATGAAGAGAGAGAGTAGCTCATGTAGACAGAGAGGGAGAAAGGGAGAGAAAGAGAGAATAGGAAGGAGAGGCAGAAAAAGTAAGAGAGAGAAAAAAGGCATTAGCAAGTTCAAACATGGCTTTCTTGAATCACCAGCGTTATGCGCGCGCGCGTGTTTTTTAAAAGAGCGCCGAGGCTCAGAGCATACAGATGCCTTTCCAAAAAGAGAGATTAATATTTATAATGAGAAGGCCGTTTTTTTTTTGTTTTGTTTTTTTTAATGTTTTTGTTTTTTTCCCCCCCCCCCCCCATCTCTGTGGCGGAGGAAGAATAAGCGACGCGGGCGATTCCTTTGACAAACCCCCTCGTCTCTCCGCACAAGCCCATGTGAAGCCGAGCCAACTGTGGCTTAGATCTCTACACACCATCACAACCAGAGGAACAAAAGGAACCCCCCCCACCACCACCACCACCACCAAAAAAAAAAAAATAGTGCAAAGTGGTCGGAAGCTAAAAAAGCAGCAGTTAGCAAAACTTTTATAAAGACTAAGTGAGAACAATGCACATGAAGGCACGGAGCCAAAAGGCTGGCTGGAAACTAGCTGCAAGCAGAATTAAAAAAGAAAAAAAACAGGATTTATTGGAGAGGGTACTGATTTTAATGGTGACATGATTGTTGAGTAATGAGCGGAACATTCATCTTTTCAGTGGCAGGAAGTCATCCGAACCATCGCCGTGATTTGGTCTCGCTAATGTCACCGCAAATTAAACCAAACTTCTGCCACTTGAGTCAACAATGGTGATAATAAAAATTAACCGATATATCTTTTCTTCCTCCCTGCCTGTCGGTTATATAATTCCAAACCTTTGTCATTAGGGGACATTGTAAACTGATGATATTAACCTGTTGAAGCCTATGAGTCATTTTATACCTAAATGATGTAAGTTTACAAGTGCTTCCTCTCATGTGACGTCACTAACTTCCTTTCTCCTCCCAGAAAGAGTCATTTTATTTACATTATTATGATTTGCAACACTGACGTGTATATATCTATTTATCTATTCTAGAATAATCCCCAGAAAAAGAATTGTGTACATGGGATGAACAGTTTTTTTTGCTTATGGGCAGATTTGTGCAAGCGGCAATTATAAAATTGAATAAAATAATTTCTCTGCAAATAAATAAGTACTAAATTGAAATATTAGATACCTAACATGATTGTTAAATTAAAAAAATCGGGGTTTAAATGGGTTAATTTAAGTTTATTGCAGGTGAATCCTAACGGGACACCGGAAACATTGTCATTTCTGGTAAAAGACTAAAAGACTTTCACCTAAACGCAGGCACATTTATGCATCTCTTTCCATAATTGCGCATCTGATTGTATCCGCCTTATTTTCCTCAGCCGCATGCAAATCAGGGTCAGCTCCACTCCGGTCCGGAGAGTCGTGGTTATGCACCTGCAGCTGTTTGGTAAAACTGCTCCCAAAGTGAGACCTTTCCGCCTGTCGCGTTGAAATGACATTTTAATACGTTTTTTAAGAACTTGTCGCCCTAAAATATGAGCTAAACTTGCCCTTAAACAGACTCAGCGGATTCCAAAAAGAAAAAGAAAATGACAGTTTTGGATACATTTTTTTTCCCCCTTTTCTTAAATTGACTCTGGGTAGATTTGTGTTTGACAATTCAATTAAGGCTTCTGTCTCTCTGCAGGGAGTTTTGCGTTTGTTGGCTTTATAAAACTCTATCTCATAGACACCTGTCAGCTTAGAGCTAATTCAAGTAGAGGGAAGAGGGAGGCTTAATCATACGGAAAGAGAGAGAGAGAGATTTTAAAACTGGAGAAAGTCCAATGGGTCGGATGAGTAGAAGCAATATGCTCTCTCAACAAGTGCAGAGAAGCCTAGAAAGAAAAAAGCAGGAAAACAGTTGTGCTGCAGTAAACAAGCTCAGAGAGTTATACCTTCACATCTGCTTTAAATTAAAATGTTCATTCTTTCAGCGATGGCAAAGTGTGTGATTCCTCCCTCCAGCCCTCCTCGCCTCTCTCCGACTACAACGGGTCTGGAATATTAAATCTATTGTGTGTGTGTTTTAGTAACAACTGAAACAACAGAGGCCGCTTAATCCAAAAAAAAAAGAAAATGCTCGTGACGTTCCAGTATTTGGGGATGTTCAAGGGTCTTCTCTGCAACCTGCCCCCGTTACATTTGTCTTCAGTTTCTCTTTTAAAAACCCCAGAAATAAAAAAAAAAAAAAAATAGCGGTAGCGAGAATTCTGGATCTGAAAATTCCTGGTGATCCTGTATTGATCCGATTAGGATCCAGTACCAAAAATACTAGTTCTTGGTTCCCTCACTGAGTCTGTAATGGATGAAGTTATTAGAGACAACGTCCAAATAGAATCATTTCTTTCAAAGTGTGAGATGAGAATATCGGATGTGTTTGGACCTAGGAATCATATCTTGATCGTACAATAACTCAATAAAAAAAGTAACTTAAAGTAATTTAAAAGAATTGAATTAAATGAATTGTTTCCTAATATTAATGCCAAACTCTCAATTCTCGTCTGTGAAGTGTGTGTCAGTGATTTTCATGCATGTCTTCTATATGAAGAATGTTACCAATCCCATAAACGGCAGGTTTGCTTTAACCGAGGCTTCCAATGTAATTTAGCATGATGCGTCCGGGTTGAATCTGTCAACTGAGCTTCACGTACGCTGTTCGTCCTTGCAGATTTCCTCTTATTCCTCTTTCCTTCCTTCTCGTCTCTCACCTTCCTCCCTCCTCCCTCTGCTCTTACCCCCATCTCTCTCCTTAACTTTCTTTCTTCTCTTGCCTTTTATCCTTCACCTCTCCTCGTTCTTTCGCGGCGTCCTGTCGTCAAGCGTAAACATGACTGAGCGCCGAAGTCAGAGAGGTTGGACTCCTATCATCTCTTCCACCGCTCTTGTCCTCCAGCCCCGATGCCCCCCCCCCCCCGATTCCTCCGAGGAAAACAGCGAAAAACTCCAAAAAAAGATCAGCGATCGCCCGCTGGAAAATGAGAGAGAGACCTTAAAGAGGATCTAGTGCTTGTTGAAAAGGGAAGGAGCTGAAATCTCTGTTCTAGAGATGATTTTATTGTCTTTAGAATTACTTATACATCACTACATGGCAGTGCCCCATCATCATTTTTTAACAGCACATTTACTGAATATGTCAATCCTGCCATTCTAAATAACCTGTTTGTAGCCAACAATGAGTATAATAACCAATAAGTAGTAGTAGTAGTTTATGATGTGACTATATAAGTCAAGCAATCGATAAATAAAGCTGCTGCTGACAGATTTCTGGTTGTGTGAACAGAGACAACACAGGTCATTTTGATGATTCCTAGTTATTGTGTGAGTTTATAGTATTAGTGCAGTATCCATTCTGAGCGGGTAAATTGCTTGGCCCATCATAATGCTGCTTGCTGCACTCTTTTTTTTTATTTAAAGAGAAGGGGGAGACATGGAGTGACATGCAGGAAAGGGCTGCCCGATGCGGGATTTGAACCGGCGGCGCCTACGGTGAGGACTGTAGCCTCCACGTGGAGCGGCTGTTTCTACCCGCTGTGCCGCTCGCTGCCTCGCTCGCAGCGTTCTTGAGAACCACTCATCTGATCAACTTCGCGCTCAATACTGGCGGAATTCTCAGTAATAACCCTGCAAAATGTGAATCTATTGTGTTGATAGGCCAGGTAAACTGGACCTGGATGATAAAGCTCATCGGTGCATGAAGAAAATAGACAACGGAGCTTTGGGATGTAATGAAAGTGCTGGGAAGCAACACGAGGAGGAGCCGTGATACGGAGCTTTACACTGTGACTACAGTGCTGCTGCAGGATAACACTGTGTAAGTCTATGGGATTTTAACTTTCAGTGGTGTTGAATGATGTTTGGAATATCAATTCAAAAAATTCCACAAAAATAGGATACGCACCATTGTGCCATGTGCAAGATATATCTGAAAGTTGAAGAAAAAACTGTCAAAAAGACACTCTTTGCTTTTATAGATAGATATTATGAAAAAAAAAGGATGCTGCCATTCAAAGGATTTTAACAAGGTAATTCAACTTTTTTTGTGGAAAAACTCTATCCGACATATTATTATGCAAACTAAAGTATTTATACATCTTAAAGCATGTTGTGTAATTATAACTGTAATGCACACTGAAGCCTGTAAGTGGGCACTGACCTGAATTCATATTCAACTGTAATTTAATTAAATTTATCCTTGCAGCCAGGTAATTATATAGAACACACACACACACACATAAACTGTCTTGAACATAAAACATAATAAAATACATGAAACAACAAAATTATCCACAGCATATGCTAAAGCCTGCCGCACAAGCTGTACATAAAACTATGTACATCAATGACAACGTGAGTAGATCAAACCCAGTCATCAATGCTTAAAACATCACCCGCCATGAGAGGCTTTCTCACCCTGTTAGACCCAGCCTTTGATTCTCTGAACGTCCGTCCAGAGGCGAGCAGCAACTCACCATACGGAGGATGAAAGGGACACTCTTAAGTCTGAAATCACTCGAGCCTTTGAAATTGTTCACTTGTGGGAAATATGAGATGGGTTTGTCAGTTTAAAAAAAAAAACGTGATGTCGTGACCTGCCACTTTAAGAAACTATAGACTTAATAATCACTTTCAGGTAATTTACACCACTTTTCAAAAGTTTTTTTTTTCAATGAAGATAACTTTAAACTAATTAGAAATACACTCTATACATTGCTAATGTGGTAAATGACTATTTACTCGCTGCAAATGTCTGGTTTTTGGTGCAATATCTACATAGGTGTATAGAGGCCCATTTCCAGCAACTATCAGTTCAGTGTGTCCAGTCCAGGTACAATGTGTTTGAAGGCTAATGACTTAACTCATGAAGGATACACACTTTTGAACGGTAGCTCACATTCACTCCAGTAAAGACTCTTGAAAAAGTCAAGCCCAGTTATCTTTTAATATACATTTTCTCTAAGACTGCCTACAGAACTTTTTAGTATTATTATTTTATTTTGGGGGACTTTGCTATTTCTTGCACAGCCATATTTACAAATTGTTAGCATCCATGACATTTCAGTTGATTATTACTACACGTGAGCCACATTTACTGTGCATTTACACCAAACCCAATGGATGCTGCAAGTTTCCATTTGAAATCAATGCAAACACAAGATGGCGTTTCAAGCAATGAAGCGTCCATCGCTCCATCGTGTGTATCACTTTAAGTTGAAAAGTGGCACCATCGCCATCACATTGCTGTGCCATGGCTTCTAATCAGCGCTGGTGAGGCGTACAAAAGGAAATAATTGACAAAAATTTAAATTTCCTGAAGCTGACCTCCATGAGTATCTCAAGTTTCCCTGGATTTCAAGAAATCGATAAATCTGACATCTGTACCTTCTGATGGTTAAAGAAAATAAATGTAAATGTATGATTTTCCTGACCATTTCTTTATAAACAGCAGTGAGACTCTGTTTCAGGAAATGTGAAGAGAAAAAAAAAATGCTGTTGCTGGTGCTACTGTGGCTAGCGCAGCCTGACAAGATAAATTTGGGTGTCATGAACCTTTGTGGTTGGGATCGGATTAAAAATAGCTGCACATACACTCTCACGCTCCCACCACATGCACCTGTACAGGAAGAGCCCTGCATTAGTTATGTAGCAGTTGCTTTGCGGCACTGATGGGGAAGTGAGAGCGAAGGCTCAGGTGAATTCCAGCAGCTCTGGTCCAACCCGCTAATAATAGATGACCACTGAAACAATACAAGCATTGAACGGAAACTGGTTTAGGGCTGCATTTAATGGTTATTATTTCATCCCTTTTCCTACTGGTCATTTTTGCTTAATTTTTGGTTAAAATGGTACAATTTTTTTGTAACTTCAATCATATAAAAATAAAAAAACTGTAAAAATCATTTTGTCTTTTTTTTTTTTATTCCATTATCTTAAAGACAGAGTATGCACTGCAGGGTGCTATTCTAGTCTTAACAGGTAATCTGCCTTTAACAGTCCCATATCATGTCTCTCTAAAATTGGGTGTTAGGGTTAGGGTTAGCATAACTGTTGACCCTAACCCTAACCCTGACCCATTCTGATTATGGGCGATACAAATAAAGTTGACTTGACCTCAGTAGGTTGTGGATCTCGATGTAGTCAGTTGGCATCAAATCAGCGACATAAATGATGCTTACAATGAAGAGAATGAAGACCCGAGCTTCTTCAAAACAGCGATAAATACCCAACAGTCTTGGGTGACCTTATCAAATTGTTTGTTTTGTCCAACCATCAGTTCAACACCCAAAGATGCTCAATTTCCTATGATTTCCTGTCTGTTAATAGAACCCTCGCCATAAAAAAATACATAAATTACACAAAGATCAAGGGGGAAAAAAAGACAGCGAGAAAAAGACTGTTTTTAACAAAGTAGTAATGCTGCTAATTTGGGCTACACACACTCGTGATTATAAGTGAGACTGAAACTAATGTGTTTGTCTGTTTCTCTCTTCCAGTAATTATTTAGAAGCCTGTCAACAGAGATGTGAGAAGGAAGAATCCACCCACCCCCCCACCCTGTCTCTTCCTGCACCTCATGGCCAAAAGTATATTAACAGTACAATATCACACCAGCGTTGGGTCTGATTGCAGGGAATTTCTCTCATAATAGGTTTGCGGTCGGGATGAACCCTTCCATGGTATGGAAGGGTTCATCACCAAACAGGTGGAATCTGCATTAGGCTGTCGTAGCAACAAGATACCCTTTTATTGCAAATAAGGGGCCACCATTTCCGAATGTTTTCACCCCAACAAAAGGGCATTATCATTGTTAACCAGACCTCTAGATATGGATGGAACAGGACCCTAATATGTAGCTATGTTACAGTTAGAGTCTTGTTATATTTAACCACTTGGTTATGGTAAAGGAAAGATCATGGTTTTGAATAGAAGAGTCAATTGTGGTTGAACTTTTTAAGACACACCCCCTTCTGTCTTATTTGGGAAAATGGTATGCCCAAGTTTCCCACGTCACATGCCATTTGAAAGCCCTGGCTATTGGCTATCAGATTTGGATGGTCTCATCGTAGGAAATTTCCATTGGGTCGCGCTGCTGCCTATCAAACCAAAAGTGGTCAAACTTAGTCAGCCCTCATTGGCTTTCAACTTGGCTATCTCCCCCACCCCATGCCTCGATTGGCTCACGCTTGGTGTCAATCGATGCAAAATAACTTCCAGACCGTAGCTTGAAACCAATGACTTAACTGTAGTATTACCGTAAATGACCCCCTGCTGCTCCCGCATACCGCTCACAGTACAATGTATCTTAAGAGGTTAACCTGACAACCATTAAATTAAAATGCAGTAAAATGGTCCAGATTTTACAGTAAAACTATCTTATCTTATTCCACTGGCAGATAATCTACCTTATTTCATTTTTTTCCCCAAATTTGAGTCAATTTAATCTTTTTTTTTTTTTTTAAGAAAATGTTAGTCTGAATTTTTACCTGTTACGATTTCAGTTTTTGCAGTGTGAAGCTAGCCATAGGACACGAGGGGCCTTAAAGAGACAGGAGCTGAAACTGAAGCTGAACTGAAGGGCTGCATAATAAGCTAGCATAAGATAAACATATTGTTTTTTGCAAAAATGCAAAAACAATATGCAAAAGATATTTCCGTAGAGAGTTACAAACATAGAGCTGGAAATGTGTGGGACGTGCTTTTAGGTAAATGGTGTAAATAGCCTGATTTACCAGGAACTCAGTGATTTCTTGCATTCTACTTAAGTTTCGCCTTCGTGACGTCAATGTCAAGAAAATATAAATATGTGTCTGTTATGACGTTGTTTCCTTTCCTCCTTCTGATTCGCTTCACTGAATCTGCTGAGTCAAATCTAACAAGAAGCTGCAACATCTGAGTGAACGGAAATATATCTAGTACATAACATCTGCCCTTTTATGCACTGTGTAAATCCATTTGTACATGTATGTTGTTATTGTTTATCATTTAAACACGTTGTATATTTTACTGTCTTTCCAGCCAGTGGCGTTTTGGGAAATTTGAGGAATTCTGACTTGAATTTAGATGATAATTACTCATGATTAGATACTGATTAGTTCAGTATTTGTAAGTGAATGTTGAACGGTGCCGCTGAGACACAGCGAACGGTTCAACCCTTCTGTAAAATGCAGATTCCGTGCTTTCTCCCCTGACGGGACTGTTACCAACGGCGACCGTTAACACAGACTGGGGAGAGGTGCATCGTGGGATTGCCACCTGGATGGCACCTCCTTTTCTGGAAACGAGGAGTGAGAAGCCGAGAAGCAGCTAACGACTTAGCATGTCTGCATGGGTGCAAGGCTGCAGGGACACACACACACACACACACACACACACACAGACACTGACACACAACCAGCATGACACGCACACTCAGACCGAAAGAGCAAAACGCACCCACACAGAGCAGAAAACACAACATACACACTCAGAAATACAGACATGCCACACGCACGCAAGCACGCACGCACACACACACACACACACACATATATATATATATGTAGCGCCTGCAGAAATTGTCTCAGTTTCTTTGGACTTGTTGATTAGATTTCTGCAGAAGAAGAACATTGTGTTGACTTTCTTATGTGAAATTCATTCTGTGTGGACCATTATACAAACAAAGGCATAGTTAAGGGATATTCCACTGAAAAACCCTTTTGAGAATCAAACACTGACTGATCATCATATTTAAGTTACTTTGTCTAATTTGATTTTTAGCAACATAGCGTCCTTTTTATATAGTAAATACCTACATCATCTTTACTTACATCATCTTTTGACACAACTGCAAGAGGTCATTGATCTTAAAGGTGGATTTTCTTTATTGATTTCACTATTTTAACACTATTCTAACAGTGGATCACCCTTTTTTATATCATGGAAAAGTGCTTGTTTTTAAAGGAGGGGAAGCTCATTTTTGGCCTAAGTTAGCTTGTTAGCTTGCTCACTAGCTGCAGCTGCTGAGCGATGCGGTGACCGCCTGTGAGGGCTTTGCAACAGTGAAGGCTCAAAGCTGCATGGGGAGAAAACAGTCTCCAATAAGATGGGGAAAAGACGGAATTACACTTGAATTCCAACACATTTTGTATTTCAAAATCGCTGATTCTGTCATTTCGCTATCAATCAAAATGAGGAGTTCTGCGTCCTCTGATTGGTGGACTCTAGAAGTTTTTTGCAGTAGATTGTCATTGTTGTTGACTAAATTAATTTTACTAGATGCAGGCGCTGCATCTAGGCGCTACACAATAATAGCTTATTTTTGTGCATATGCTTTATTTTGAATCTACTGAATGAGAAGGTGAACCTGTGAAAAAATAACATCTGCGTGGTGTTAAAATCGACTTCCGTTCACTTCCGTCTCTCTCTCTCCCTGGGTCTCCCGCCCTCTGCCTCTCTCTGACGAGTTAATCATGCTCTGTTTTTTGCCTTATTAAGACTTAATGCCGAGAACAACAGCTCTGGTTTGAATCAAAGGGCTGACACAAAAATCAATAAATAAAAAAACAACCTCTCTCTATCTGTCTCTATCTCCCGCTTTTCACCCACCGCATCAGCCACTCCGTGTTTGCTGCAAATTGTATCCCATGTCTTTCACTAACTACATTAGAGAGCAATTACAGCTTAATGGCTGTCGAGATCCATTATCGACATTCATCTAACCTTTAAATATTTCAAGATAATGTCGCTTTAATTTGTGAAATTTAATGGAGAGACACAGGCCGAGAGAGAGAGAGACAGTTTTCTCTCCTTTTCCCCGGTGTGAGCTTCCTTTTTTTCTCTCTGCTTCCACCTTTTCCTCTTCCCCAACTGTTCCTCTTCCTGTCTTTTCCATTTTTTCCATTCCCCCCCCATTCCTCCTGTCATCACTTGTGGACTCAACAGCAAATTTCTACTACTTTAACTTTAACTCATCAGAAATACACTCTATATATTGCTAATGTGGTAAATGGCTATTCTGGCTGCAAATGTTTGTTTTTTGGTGCAGTATCTACATAGGTGTATAGAGGCCCATTTCCAGCAACTATCAGTCCAGTGCCCCAAAGGAACAATGTGTTTGTGGTAAATAAAAGTGTGACTTTTCATGGAAAACGCTAAATTGTCTGGGTGACCCCAAACTTTTGAACAGTAGTCTCGCTTATTCTAAGAAAATAGGTCTGAAAAATGCTAGAAATTCTTAAATATTAAGAGCGATTTCATACGTATGTCTCCAGACATATTGCGGTAATAATATCAGACAGATGTCGTGAAACCTGTAGAAGACCTCAGAACAAAGTTGTTCCTCATTTGGCTGGCGGGTCCCTTACTAAAAGACCCCTGGGACATTCCAAAAAGAAAAAAACCTGCATCTCTAAAAACAACTATTGAGCTAAAACTACTTTTAATACAGACTTAACTGTCTGTAGCTTTAATCAAATGTGGGGCTACGTTTGTTTCGTGTTTCTGCCGGACCGTTGACCACTTGACTTTGAAAGAAAATCCCGGCGGGTAAATAATAATAATAAAAAAAAAAAATGCAAATATCAATCTTTGCTAATGAAAAATGAGAGAAATGTTCTTCCTCAGAAGGGAAACATCAGCCGGAGGTGATGAAAACTGAAACAGGAAGTAGCTATAAGAGGGTTGGTGGAAATTTATCATCACCTGACTCGATTTCCGACCTTGACTCTGCTTCGACACTGATTAAACTCATCCCAAACTGCTGCTGCGTATGAATTTCGTGTCATCTTTTTTTTTTTTTTTAAAATTACCAATCCCACATTTACCAGAACACCAGTAGAGAACAGGTCAAGGGTCAAGGTCTCTTTTTTTTACCTTTCCAATTCCAGCTATCTAAAGACACACACGTCCCTGAATTACCCAAGTAATTGAGTATTTAAAATAACACCTGTATAGCAGGTATAGCATCTGTACATAAGATGATGCTTTTATATTCCACATAGTACCTTTTTTAATATAAAAGTAAATTGTACACTTCATCATTGTATCATTGTGGAAAAAATGTGCAAAAAATTTTCATTTCTCAAATCTAACCAGCAGTCCAAAACCCACAGATCATAAAAAATGGATCCAGAGGAGTGAGAACTGCCATTCCACAAAGCCCAAATTTATAACTTAGAAGAGACAAACTATAAGAAGGCCACATTCAGACTGTTTCATGTCTCAAAACACTGGATCCTACATATCAAGTCTTCATTAGACACCCACATCTTCAAAATCCACATGCTGAGTTTGTAAAACGGTTTGAACCTAAAACTACCCACAACAACATGTTTGACATAGAAGTAATACGAAATCTGTTCAGAGGTTTTATTGAGGGATATATCATCCTCTCTCATTCAATCGCAACCCTCCTTAGCAGATAAAGAACCACACACAGCACCGGGAAAATGACTTTAGCGCTTTAAAAACAATATACTATCAAAGTTTAAACTCTAAAGCTGCCAAACTCTGGTTGAGTTTACATAGAATGACTCTGGGGCACCTACAGTACAGGGTAAGTAGCCAGATAATGAAATGCCAAATGAAAACGCTGAACACCAAAAGTTCTGTCACACACCATTGCATGTTAATGTTTGGTATTAGTTTTGCAACAAATCGATTGGTTGGAGTCACATAGCCACATTGAAGATGACTTTCTCTTCTAAAACAATCAATTTGCTTGCAAGGTCAAGGTCCTGCACCGAAATATTTCAATAAATTATTTCTATCTTCCTGCAAGTTTGCCAGTGTGTGGGATGTTTTTCTTCCAGAAGAAAGTACGTTTTTTTTTATTATTTTTCAGTTCCTTTACTTTTTCCAAATGAAAAAAAAGATATCAAATTGGCTGCCATCAGATTATCAGAACTGTGATATCTCCTGAGCCACTGCTTCTCCAAGGAATAAAAAAAAAGTACAAAGGAACAAATGCAACCAATACAATCAATCAAATAAATCGTGCAAATAATTTCCAGTGCAAAATTAACAGTTACAAATCAGTATATGTGGCTCACATCGACATGCTTATGTTAATTTTATGCTATTAACAGAGACACCATAAAGACTTAAGTTATTTCCCTCTCACCTGCTGCAAAGACCATCCCTGCTGCTGTCCTCTGGCCCATTTTCGTCTCCCTCACCCTGTTCTTTCTGTTGCATAAAGATTTAAAAAAAAAAAAAATATGTGCAAAAAATAGTGAGCACATGTTCTGTGCAGAATTTAAGAGGGTTTAAACTAGCTAGCTTAGCTAACTAAGTTGACATATATTTCTCAGCTTTTAGCCAAAGTCCTAGGCAATAATATACAATACAGAATATGTATTTTTTTTTTAGCTAAACACTATCTGCATTATACAGCATTACTCAACTTACATGGTTTGTTTGGAAAATAAAAAAACAGCTTTTGCCTCTTTGCTAGTTTACGTTTGTTTTCTGCCTTAGCTCCGCCTACTCATGATGCGTTTATGAGTGGCTCGGAAAAACGCGATTCAACATATATGTATGTATTAAGTAGTTGTAATGTAAAAAAAATCTGGAGGTTGGAGTAAAGTTTTGGTATATACGGTATAGGTGCTGTTAACTCCACTAGCTAAAAAATGTTAATTATGATAAACCACACCTAATTAAAATGGTTTGATGAATTGAGTGTATTCCATGTTTTAAGTGCCAATTTGATTTCAACAAGGTCCACAGAAGTCCTGCAAATATGTAAAAATAATACAGACACAGAGAGTTCAAAAGAATGATTTTCATCAACTAGACATAACCTACTTTTTTTTTTTTGCATTATTTAACTATGAAGCTATCATTGCATGGTTGATAATTGGTATCAACCATGCTTTATATAGCGTGAGACAACGGTCTTGTGTTATATGATAGTATGATCTTTACTCTGAAAGACAGTAATGCATACAGAAATGTTAATGATTCAAATTAATTGCAAAATTGATGCATTAATTTTGACAGCACTAGTCATTATAAGTTACTTCTCTATGAAATACAAGACAATCAATTTTTGAAATCTGCATGGTTCTATGTAATGTGCACCCTGCATTATATTGCAGGATAACATTGCACTGAGTCAAAATAAATCATTTTTCTGATGATGCAATGCTTTATATGCTGGTATCAGAGCAGTTACACTGAGATGAGTAACTATAGCCTTAGCAAACTGAACACTGATGACATCATGGAGGCTGTAACAGTTGAAAACTATTCAAAATGATGGTTGTGCTTTTTTAAAAAGACACGATCCGACTGTAGAAAAGTACATACACTGAGATACAGAAGCTAATGAATAAAGGAAGTGAGTTTGGTGAGGATGAGGCACGTTTGGCTGTTTCAAACATTTCTGCAGCGACTATGGGTGTGTGTGAGCTGTGAGGCTATTTTAGCAGCATGGTCACAGTCATTATTGCTAATCACTTGACACACATAGCCCTAAAAAAGACCATTTCCGAACATCAAAAACACTCTTTATATTATCAGAAAGGCCTCATTAAGACGGGTAAGCTGCTGCATTGATTCACACAGTAAAGTTTACACACTGGCGGCAGCAGTGCAGCATGCACGCTATTCTCAGGAGGAGCTCGGTCTACAATAAGTACAAGTGTATTGGCAGGGTCTGTCACACAGACGGGGAACGGTTAGTTAATCAAACACAGACATGCGTGCACTTTAACACAGGCACACATACAGGGACACCAGAGGTTTCAGGGACCAGATGTCAGAAGGGCAGAGCGTGACACTTGACTAAAAACAGGCCCCGCTGGAGAGTGTGTGTGTGCTTGTGTTTATATATAGGTGTGTGTGCGTGTGTGTGGAGTCGAAAGCCGCTGTACTCTATAACAGCATTGATCTCAAGAAAGCACCCACACCCATTACACACATGCACGCAGGAACACAAACACACACATACACACACGCACACACATAAGTGAAGGCTTCCCCTTTGAAAACCACATAATACATGTCTGGGCACGCAAGAAGGAGAGCTCTGCTGCTCTCTCTAAACACATTAAAGCACGCCTATGTGTGTGTGTGTGTGCGTTCAGCTATTCAGAATGACAACAACACTCATCTAAAGACAAATCAGAATTGAAATACAAGACAACCGCCGCTCTTCCTGAATGTTTAGAACACTGACTCCACATGGCAGGTAGGGGGTTTTGATTGAAGACATGTGAGGACACTGATTACAAAAATAAATAAGGCAATAAAACAAAGTGTTCTTCACATTCACCACAATTGAAAAAAACTGTTTTGACCCATCTGTCAGTAGAGGGGAGAAAGAGGTATTTATGTTTATTGTGAATGGGTGGTTTATGGAGAAGTGAACAGGTTATGTATTTTTTTCTCTACAATATTCAAACCTGTACTGTGTGTACTATTGGAAAACTTCTTCGGCTAATGCGACTGGTCAGCAACCTTCAAATAAACTGATGGCAACTTGGGAGTCTGGTATCCAGCTCTCGTGCTACATCCATGACAATGACCTACAGGGTTTATATAATTCACATTTATGCAGATTTGCAGTAACAGCAGGTGGTACACGCCTGCTGTAAGAGGTTGGAATGTGCTAATGAAGAAGGAGAAGAAGGAATGATGCAAGTTTAAAAATAGGTTTTGCAAATGTACAATACAACCATTTATTAAAGATGGGATTACTGTCAGCATTGTACTTTCCATTGTTTTGTTTTTGTGGTGTTACTAGAAATCATGGAGAGACGGAGTGAAAATACACAGAGTGGGCTGTATAGACTGTGTGTGTGTGTGTGTGTGTGTGTGTGTGTGTGTGTGTGTGTGTGTGTGTGTGTGTGTGTCAGACTCTATAACTGAAGTCATTATGCTAACAAAGAACAGAACCTGCTGCTTCACATTTCACATTATTACCATTAAGAAGCATGGTCTGGTGTACACACGCACACACACACACACACACACACAACCACACAAATGACCTTGCTGGAAAAAAAAAAAAAAAAAAAAACTGAATTCACGTGGGCTCACAAACACAAAGACAAAAACAAATAACAGTTAAAACACTATAAATCTAGTAGAGGACATTTAAACAGTGGCGAACAGATCCAAGCGAAACTACAGTTTAATGTGACCTTTGACCTGCTGACTGACCACCATTCATAGCAGATTAAAATGAATACAATACTAATTTGGCCACAGTTTTGGATATATCAATACCAACAGCAGTTTCCTCATCTTGTCCATCTGCCACACACACACACACACACATATATACACACAGGGAGTGATACACCCACCCTGTCAAATTGTGTGATGACAATAGACGGCAGGCCGCTGGGATGTAGCCAGCTAAATGTACGTGATTCCCGTAGGAAAGGAAAGCCTTGTCAAGATGGCAGGGAGCCTACTGCTGAGCCTCCATCACCAGTTTTGGTCAGAAAAAAAAAATAGCATAAGTGCTATTTGGAAATATGTTACATCTGATTTTCTGTAAGCCTCATTAGCCTCTTGCTAAGCTAAGCAAGTCCAAATATTAGCCACATATAGCTAGCTGCTAACATTAGCGGACGAGTCTGAGTAAATGACAGTGTTAATTAACAAGACTTAGAATTATTTGTGATTAAATGTTGGCAGCCTTCCCTGCCACCTCTATATACACGACAATTCAAAAGTTTGGGAGTTAATTTTGAAAGAAAAGCACTGTTTTTTCAATAAACATAACTTTAAACTATTCAGAAATATACTCTATACATTGCTAATGTGGTAAATGACTATTCTAGCTGAAAACGTCTGGTATTTGGTGCAATATCTACATAGGTGTATAGAGGCCCATTTCCAGCAACTATCACTCCAGTGTTCTAATGTGTTTGCTCATTGCATCAGAAGGCTAATGGATGATTAGAAAACCCTTGTGCAATCATGTTAGCACAGCTGAAAAAAGTTTAGCTGGTTAGAGAAGCTATAAAACTGACCTTCCGTTGATGAAAGCAAACTTTGAAGGGAAAAAAAATTATATTTCAAATACAAATCATTATTTCTAACCTTGTCAATGTCTTGACTATATTTTCTATTCGTTTTCCAACACATGATGGTAAATAAAAGTTTGACTTTTCATGGAAAACACAAAATTGTCTGGGTGACCCTAACCTTTTTGAACAGCAGTGTATCTGATTTGATATAATAAATATACATGCGTATTTCCAATACACAGGGCTGCAAATTAAAAATAGCTGAGAAAATGTGGAACAGGGCTGGGGGTCTGCAGAGGGTCTTCAGCCATGTGTGAGCACAGGCCGTGTTTGGGATGGAGAACAGTCACTACTTGTTTTATTGCCTCATGATGAACACCTGCACCAACTGAGGGGGAGAGAGAAAAAAAAAGAGGTCGAGGGCAGACAAAAGGTTTACATCTGAGAGAGAGAGATTTTGTGGGAACGCCTGTGTGTGCATGTGTGTGTGTGTGTGCATCTCAGGTTACATTCTTGCAGACAGGCTGCCAAATGAGACCGTCTGTGCACATGCAGCTCACATCCTACGACATAGACACATCTGCATATACAATAGTAGCTGGAAAAAGCTGCTTTGCACTAAGTAAATATATTATATGGCCAAAAGTATTTGGACTCCCTTGTCCACTCGCTTTAGTTTATGGGCCTCTTAGTTCCATTCAATAAAAATCTTAATGCTGCAGGATAACAGTGATATTTTAGACAATAGTGTGCCTCCAACAGTTTGGGGAAGGCCCTTTCCTGTTTCAACTTGACAATGACAATGAGCACAACGGCAGGTTTTCACAGTTTGGTGTAAAAGGACTTGCCTGTCTTGCGCAGAGAGCTGACCTCTACCCCCCCCTCCGACATTTAGCATGAATGGAAAGACATGTCCCAACAAAGGCATGGGTGTAACATTTGTTTGCACTTCTGCCAATGCAGAGTAAAGGAACACAAACACTTTTGACCCAGAGTCTGACATTAATTACAGATATTAGTGGAAAAATATCGAGAGATGTCACGTGCCGGCCTTAACACAAAGGCTGGAAGCAGGAAGACGGCTTTTATTGACTCCAAAGTTGTCTCATTATTAGCTTAGAAGTTAATCAACAATCCATCAGAGTCGGCTGTTTTGCTAACAGCACTTAGGTTAGACCACATAACTGGCGACGCTACTATAGCAACAGACTTTTGAGACGCTTTGTACGCAGTCATTGCGCCCACTGATGGAGCTAGCAGTTTCCCCCTGGTTGCGTTTGTTCTAAGCTAGGCTATACATGTTCTGTCTCTGTACCGGACAAAACAAAACTGACCTATCCTCTTATTTGAGTCTGGGAAAAAGGGACTCTAGGATTTCAGAGGGGTAGTTCAGTATTTGAACAACTAGCCCCATTTCCTACCTTCCTGTTATGTCTCTGAAGCATAGAGACCATAATTTCACCAATCATGCTTCAGATATATGCCAGGAATGTGGGGAAATGGGGCTAGATGTCCAAAGTACCAAAATATCCCTTAAAATGGGCAGTGTGTGAACAGGTACATTCTCTGATGGATATGTGTTGCTTTAACCTCTTAAGATGAAACCCCTTTTTCAGTCTGCCTTTTTCCTACGTTGTAAGTAACACAGTTCCCACATTTGTCACATTTGGATGGTCACGTCATGGGACGCACTGCTGTCCATTAAACCAAAGGTGGTCAAAACCTTTGTAGTTGGTCCTCATTGTCTTCCAAGCTGGCTATCTCCTGACCCCATGCTTCAATTGGCGTATGCATGGTGTCAATCGATGCGAAACGACATCAAGATAATGACTGTTGCACTCACTGCTCATGGTACAGTGTGTCTTAAGAGGTTGAAAATGAAAGTAATGTGTCTAAGTAAAGTAAATGTGAAAAAGATCATTGGAAGTAATTGCCATTTTAGAAACTAAACCCTTCAACTGTGTTTAAATTTCGCTTTTCATTCCTTCTCTAATTAAATATAATACAATTATATTTGTCAATGCTTTCTTGTATGTTAAGAGCTTTGTATTCGAGAACATATGCTCTTGATCCTCTACACGTCTCTTCCGAGTTCAAGTAAAGGCTGAATTGAAATTTATGTCGAAATTCAGGGTACGTTCTACACACCAGAAAAGGTAAAGACTTCACAGCCTAAACACTCATTCAATGGCGGAAACGGTTTATTGAGGAAACAGGGAGGGAGCGCGTGTTTTCCTGAAAATATGGCTGTGCCTCATAGTGAAGATTTACTGATCTTTGTTCCAGATTCCTGCTTCCAAAACACAAAGCTTTTTTTTCCCAAAGAGGTGCAAGGATTCATTAATTTAGGGCAACAAGGTGGTCTTAATCAAATTTGACTGTTTAAACACAAACACAGAAATTCACTAGGTTCACGCTCACGGACATTATTACCCGACACACACACGTGCTGAAGTGACACACTCCTGGTCTGGCCTTGCCTCCCCTCTTACAGAGTCACTGAAGCAATTAGTTCTGCTTCCTCAGTCAAGACTGAAGTATTTAAAACCTCTGGCCGCACCCAGTACCCTCTGTATGTAGGGAAAAAAAACAAAAATCTCCAGAGTCCCTTATATGTGTATACACGCTTTATGTATGTTTAATCAGCTGTTGTTTCCAAGAGACAAATACAAGTTTTAAAATCGTCCAGAAAATCAGTCAATAAACAGATGGTGTCCCTCCAGAGTAAGATTGCAATCTTTAAATAACAACAAAAAAAATATTAGAAGTAACTTAGAAGTAAGCAAGAATGTAGAATTTATAATAAAAAAAAACTTTTTCTGTATAAGGCAACAACCTGGGCATGTGACCGTTTTTTGTGTTCATCAATAAATGAGTTTAGGCCCAGATTCCGTTCTGTTAGGTGATAGCGCTGGGATTTCCTGAGGGCCTGTGAATGTGTCTCACCCACGGTAGCTCCTGTTAGCGTGAGGAATAAAGTAGCAGCTAAAACGGCTAACATCTTGTTGGAAATGTTACAATACATTCTTTATGTTGGCTACACAATCGATGCAGGAGGAAACAAGATAACTTCGAATTGTAACGAAAGCGCTAGGAAGCAACATGAGGAGGAGCGCTGTGATACAGAGCTTTACACTGCGCTGTGATATGTAAGTCTATAGGATTTGAATGTGGCATTGATTTATTATACAGTAGCCAGATACTGGAACCAATGTCTGCTACTTAAGCGTAAGGCTCTAAATGGCAATCGCTCTACCCCTACACCACTGCAGCACACCTATTGGATTCTAACTTTTAATAATAATGAAGTTTTGATTACGTATCCAAAAAATTAGACAAAAAAAAGATACACACATTGCGCCATGTGCAAGCTATATCCAAAATTTGAGTTTTGTAAAATTTTTAAACACTAATGAAGACCTCCAAGGCATTTTGCATGGCAAAATTCATATTAGGGACCAGAGTTCATCTACAGTGTGCGAAAAGATTGTGGACACAGCAGTTCACACACTTCTGTCTCAGGGCTGTTTCTTCTTAGTCTCAACAATTAGATAAGAGTGTGATGTTCGGAGCGTCCATAGAAATGAAATGTATGTTTTGCCGAAATGTGTATCAAGACCTTCAATAAATTTTTACTTTAGCTTCGGATTGACAACCAAGCTAATGAATAATGCAAAACAATGTTTTATGTTTGTTTTGCAGAAGTAGGTGTCACATCCTTCCAAATGGTGATTATTCTTTTAACACTCCGGCGTTATAAATCTTGTTGATATACACCTCTGCCTTCCAAGAACACAGCAGCCGGGAAACAACTTCATAAAGCTGCATTTATTGGATAATTGGTCCTTCAAATGGCTTCAAGCTGTCGGAGGATGGCCATCCAACAGGCAGCAGGCTGGAAAATGTGAGAAAAAGAGGAAACTCTGGGGGAAGAAAAAACCCAGATAACTAACTGATACCGTCTTAAACGTCCTCTTAACCCAAGGCTAACGATACAGCGTGAAAGTGGAGGTTTCTGCCTGCAGTTATTGCAAGCACAAAGCTGTCAAATAAGACGGACGGCCACAGTGATTCTCGGTTTTTCAAATAAACATTCTGTGGTGATGTATAGATAACGGCCAGCTTAGAAGATTAGGAAAAAAATAGTTTTCTACTTCGAGTCAGTTCTGCTGTCACTCAGGTGTCAAGGCAATTCCAAGACAAGTCTTGGACATCACTAGTTTGATTATATGGTCTGGACCAAGCCAAAACAAATTATTATAGACTATAGATATAGACAAGTGGACCATGCTGTACCACTTTTACACCTGCAAATGAAGCAAAATTGTGAAACTGACGCTTTCACACCAACGAAAATGAACCGAATTAAGCACATTTTGTTGGAATGGACCGTTTAGTGCGCACCAACTGCCATTGGTGTGAAAGAACCCTAAAGTCAAGTCATTTAACACTCATCAAAGTACATTTTCAAGACTTTCAGTCCAATTTTTAAAGTCTGAATTTGAGCCTGGATTCAGACTGAACCACAGTTTCCAGGCTCCGGACAAATTATACTTTTCTTATCTATTGGGCCTATTTGCATTATCTGCAACGCATTACAATGAAGCAACAAGTCAGAAACTTTCACTATCTCAATAAGTAACTCTCTGAATGTCCAACAGCTCCGCAGTCTGTGTAAGAATGTCTACTCTGCTTTATAGCTTTTATTTCATCACACTTTCTATTTAAAATTTGTAAGAAACTGTTTTTATAGTTCTTTAAAAAGGTCCAATATCGTATAATACATCCTTATACCAGGGCCTAGGTGCTATAATGGTGTTTCATGTTTCATTTACTCAATCCACAGGTAAATACAAACGGCTTATGTTCAGAAACTGTGCCTAAAAACGAGCCGCCAGGACTTCCGCAAAGTTGTGATGTCACAACCGTACAGTCGCAGCGATTCAAATCAAGAGACGGGATGGAAACAGACAAAAGTAAAGTGTGAGGAAAGAGAGAGGAAGAAGAAATGAAAAGACGGGACGAAAGAGAAAGAGGGAAGAGCAACAAAGTGAAGGAATGGAAAAACAGAAAAAAAGGATGAAAAGAAGGAAAAAGTGAGGTTGAGAGAAAGTCAGAGAGAGAGAGACGCTAATGTTTGGAGTGAGGAGTTCTAGCTATTCAGAGTCCTGACAGTTTGGAATGTGAGAGGGGAGATCAATGTGGTATCTCTCTCACACGAGCACACACACACACACACACACACACACACACACACACACACACACACACACACACACACACACATACTTAGACTGCCAGATGTTATTTAGCCAATGAGAAAGAAGCGGTCTGGTCTCCTCAGGTCAACCTGCATGTGTCTAAGACACACACACACATACACACACACGCAGTCAAGCTCTGACCCATGGTCTTCTCCATAATTGTCCTTCCAATTCCAATTGCCAATTCACAGTTTTATCAATGAAAGGTTCCCGGTCTGCAGCTCGGTTCTCCTGAGCAAGGCACTAACACTGTCAGGGTTAGAGGTTCAATTCTCCTGAGCAAGACACTAATAAAGGAGGAGTGAGCATGCTAGTTTCAGCCAAACACTTTTTGGCATAGAACAGAATTTGATCCATAACACCCTCGATATTATCACAGATAGGAAGCATTGCATTACCTGTGTAACACATGCTGCTACAACAACAAGCACTTCACTCGCACTTGAAACCGCTCGCTCAGTCGGAAATGAGTCTAAAGAACCCGACCGGCTGTTGTTTTTTCACCAAATATGTTTTCCTGACCCTCCTTTCGTGGTTCCGTGCTCCTCACTCTTCACCAGCGAGGTGTTGATTATGGCTCAGCCTTTTGACGGACAGCTAGGCGGACCAATCAGGTGCACCGATCTGATTTGGCGGAAGTTTTGATTGTTTGGAGGCGCATACGTCCCTCTGCCCCTAATCCATTATGGATATTGCTCATTTAATTTCCTTTAAGAATAAGAAATCAATGTATATTGACAAACAGTTAACCCACCAGTTGAGAATTACACTGAAAAACAAATGAAGATGAAAAAGCATAGAGAGAAAAATTGTTACTGTCGGGCATGTCCCCAGGTGGTGCTCAAGAATTTGCCCCCTTTTTTTTACCTGTCTTAATGTCAGCATTTCTCAATTAATTAATTAATGAATCTACATGAGTTCTTATTCTGTGAGACCAAACAAGCTCCTTCCTCCTCCACAGCCACTACAGTTAATTCAGCTTGAAGTCTGACCTGCCTACATCGTGACAACAGGTAAAACGTAGGCCTAATATTTGTTCTAAGCCTCGGCTTTGTTTATCCTCTTAAGACACGCCCCCTTTTTCTGAGCGAAAATGGTATGCCCAATTTGTAAGGAGCACAGGTTCCACATGTCACATGTCATTTGAAAGGCCTTGCTATTGGATATCAGATTTGGATGGTCTCGTCGTGGTCCATCAAACCGAATGTGGTCAAACTTTCGTAGTCGGCCCTCATTGGCTTTCAAGCTGGATATCTTCCCACCCCCATGCTTCGATTGGCTTAGGCATGGTGTTAATCAATGCAAAACAACTTCGAGACCATAATCGTTGCGTTATTTGTGCAGAGAAACCAACGACTGAAGCGTAGTATTGGCTTTAAATGACCCCCCCCCCCCCCCCCGATCTTCTTGCCATTTTAGAAAATGAAATTTAATACAATTATATATGTTGTCCACACTTTCTTGTATCTTAAGAGCATTGCATTTGAGAACATATGCTCTTGATCCTCTACTCCGAGTTCAAGTAAAGGCTGAATTGAAATTTATGTCGACATTCGGGGTACGTTCTACACACCAGAAAAGGTAAAAGGTTGAACAGTGTTGGTGTTATTAAATCACTAAATCCCAGGACTCTTTTGGTTCAGTTCTCAGTTTATGGTCCTGGAAACTTAAATAATTGTTCTTTTTTAATTGTTAATAATTAATATTCTGCCCTGGATGCATTGGTTGGTGTTTTTCTGTGTTGTTTTACTCAAAGATCAACCAGATAAACTCTTATGTCTTTAGTATAAACTGTAGATTTAGAAGCTGCAGGATTTGTTCTGATGTGACACAGCTTGACAGATTAATTGATTGCAATTAATTGTATTTGTGAAATTGTCCAAAGTTGCTCTGGTTGGTACTGTGCACGTGTGTTTGTTCATGCAGCCTAGTCGCTGCCTGCTGATCAATGAGTCGACGAAACAGACGCGTGATGTGAATTCACGTATTCAGTTACTAGTGTCCTTGTTTTCGCCTGAGCACCTGCCCCCCGAAATGTCTGTGCACGGTGCCAGCTCCCGCCCCTCATCTCAGATCTCGGGGCCTCCAGCAGCTTGAGCCAGTCAAAACAAATCTGGTAGCGAAACTCAACTCACCAGAGGACAAATCCGCGATTTCATAGGTCAAAGGTCAGGCCGGCTAACAAAATGTATCAGGAAAAAATTGCCGTCTTGCTGCAGGTTTATTTCTACAGGGCTCGGTGTTTTTCTTTCTGCAAATCCTGCCACCTGTCAAGCAGAACTCCGCAATACAGAAAAAAAACACAGTGGGACTTTGTGAAATAAACTAGTTTCACACTGTAACCAAAACACCAATCGTGAGGAAGGACGTCCAAATTAACACAAATACAGCCAAGAGATGGTGGCATACATTTTCAGCTGATATGTGTGTGTGTGTGTGTGTGTGTGTGTGTGTGTGTGTGTGTGTGTGTGTGTGTGTGTGTGTGTGTGAGAGAAAGTGTGCATTTATAACAGTATCTTTTTCCTTTTTTCTTGTATAGGCTAAACTATAACACAATGACACACATACACCAAACCATAACACGTATGCACACTTTCCTCTTCTCCATTTTGTCCCTCTCTCTCTCTCTTCATGCACACACACTTACAGTACACACACACACACACACACACACACACTCTGTCTGGCCCGTCAACGACCAGATGGCACTAGGGGTGTTCCAGACAATTTACAGTCTGTGCGTGCATGTGTGCGTGCATGTGTGCGTGCATGTGTGCGTGCATGCGTGTGTGCATGGTGCGTGCATGTTGGGTGCATGCGTGTGTGTGTGTGCGTACATACATGTGTGTGCGTGCATGCGTGTGTGCATGGTGCGTGCATGTTGGGTGCATGCGTGTGTGTGTGTGCGTACATACATGTGTGTGTGTGCGTACATACATGTGTGTGTGTGTGCGTGCATGGGTGCATGCTGCATGCCTGCGTGCCCGCCTGCATGACTTTTGCCTGCGTGCGTGAGCTTGTGCATGTATGTCAGTATGTTTGAGTATGTGTGGAAAAGGGGAGGGTCGGTTGGAAAATATCTCTCTGTCACACACACACACACACACACACACACACACACACACAGGGACTTGGCAGTGCCACTCTGGTGCCAGCGCTGCCAAAAACTGAGAATAAAACAAAAGCTGGGATGAACCATTGTGCTGCTTCCCTCCTTTATGCCACACCTAACTCCGAACCAGATGGTTTAACCCGCTGGTCGCAGCAGCAGTGTAAAGATTCAGTGTGTCGATTTATGTCACCCTTGCACATTAAACACCCGACATATACGTTAATATTGCAAAACCTATGTTTGATTTCAGCTTCGTTTCAGTTTAGAGGGAATGATGAGAAGTAGGACGGTTCAGAGGAAGAAATGGAGGAAGCAACGGATGAACATGAGGGAGGAAACAGGATGTTCTGAATGTGGAATATGCCATGAAAGCAATTATCACCTCTTGTTATATCGCATGGAAGTCGTGCTTTGATGTAAGCTAAATGGCTTTAAAGAAAGAGAAGAAAAAAAAAGAAAACGTAACATATTTGCTTCAAAGGTATCACTGCATTTTCTTCAGTGGTGTCCAGCGTGTCATATGTGATTTTCTCTCGCCATCTTCATCGTATCCTGCCTCCTCTTCCCCTCCTCGTTTTCTCAGACGCTGCAGAATAATTAACCCCTTGAACCGTACAGGCAGTTCGTGCTCAGTTTTCACTCGCTTCATCTAATGTGGCCTAGTCACTACATGTCTTAGCTAGGCACGCCATATGTTTGTATTTTTTTTTTTTTTATAAATAAATAAAATAAATTAGGCTACTCAGTTATAAATGCACAAAGAGAAAGGGTGTTTTGACCTATGATTAGCAAAGAGCGGATACTCTGACCAGCCTTATATCTGCATTGCATCTGCTTAGCCTCAATTACATGGGTTGACCCTACCGGCTTGACTGGCAGCTTCATTTGAATGCCAGTAATCCAGCGACCCTCCCTATGGTTCGCGCACCAATAGCATTGTACACCCAAGCAAACATGGGCTGTGGGGATGCAAAATGCAAAACGCATCACCACAAGCCATGTAAGATGGTCCATTCCACATGTTGGTGGTGTGGGGTGAGAGCGAGAGCATGAACGCAGGAAGAAGGTCCTGAAGAAACCTAATGTTGCGCTAGTCCAGGTTGGATCTTGATTCATTCTGCATCCAATTGTTAGCAACTGTTAGGGTGCTTTCACACCACTAGTTTGATTATTTGGTCCGTACCTAGCAATAAAACGTTTACTAATTAGCATATGCGGTGCATCCGGAAAGTATTCACGGCGCTTCGCTTGCTCCAAATTTTGTTGCCTTATTCCGCCTTATTCCAAAATGGATTCAATTCATTTTTTTCCTCAAAATTCTCCACACAACACCCCATAATGACAATGTGAAAAAAATATGATCCGCATTCCCTCTGTATTCCCACAAACAAACCAAAAATGTTTAACTTCTGGTAGAAATAAGCGACAATTATGACTCATTATGGAAGGACAGGTCCACACATTGCTACTTGCTCTTATCTTCATGTATTACATCCTCCGAATTGGCCATTTTTGACATAATATCCAATTCCAAAATGAAATCTTGGCTGTGTCTGGAGATCTGTTGATACACTGGAGTCGCCGAAGCAGCATAGCGAGTCATTTCAGACAGAGGAGACATGCTATTTTCACCAATGAGGACAACATTGTTCCAAAGACCCAAAAGGTAGCTATGAAATAATTAGTATCCCCTCGTATGGACCAGAGTTTGTGTTCTCATCAGGGTGACTGCATCACAGTTTGTCATTTGGTGCTGAGTCAAATGGGCCGAGACTACCTAGACCACCTCTTTTTTGAGGTCTAAGTCTGTTTGATTTAGTGCACACTGGTGACTTTGTTTGGAATGGAGCGTTTGGTGTCCACCAACTGCTGTTGGTGTGAAAGCAACCTTAAATTCCTTAATCTGGATCCCATCACCTGGCTTCAGGAGCTATTTCGCTTAAACCATTAGAGATCGCCTAGGTGTGAAAGTGAAAGTTTGAGAAATTTTGGAAAATTCCATTCAGTGTCGTATTTTACACACACTGTTTGTGTTGAGGTTTGTTATGCAAATTCAATTTTGAATGGGTCTCCATGGTGTTGGTTGCCTACCCATCACCTTTGCAGTTTCCAATTGGTTAAGGTACCTGCAGATCGTACAGCCCCGCCCCTCTCCTTCACAGAGAGAGTCTCGTAGCAGCATCAGAATCTATCATCACACACGTCCATCAATCAATCAATCAAACAGGAAACATGATAGACAACCAATCAAACAGCGCAAATAACAATCCCTCCAAATAAACAGAAGCAGCTACTGTATGTCATGTAATAGTCTTTACAATTCAATCACATCAACATCACTGGGACAATTACAGACAATTACAGAGGAATTTAAAACCACTAACTGTCACTGTAGCAAGCTGGCTACACTTTCACTAATTATCTTAATCTTCCAGCCGTATATCAGGTTTCACCTAGTCTTTTTTAGTGTATATGTGTCATAATGCATTTTGTTTTTATACTGAACATAATGTATTGCTGACATCTATTATATATAATCAATGTTTACATTTCTAGTAGAGTCAAGAGAACAGTTATGTCAGCCCCATTGCCTTCAGAAAAAGGGAATATGATTATTATGATATATGTGATTATGATGATATAATATGATAATTTAAAAGATGGCCGGTCATCATCCTGTTCTGGGACACAGAGGTCAGGTCTTCATCGCCACACACTGCATCAGAACAATTTGTGTGACAAAATGGTGCGCTACCAGCTGAAAAAGTCGTCAGTATGAATTAGTTTTGAACCCAGTTCTATGTCACAGGCCTCTGTGTGATTTGTTCATCTTTTCTCTCTATGTCATGGCTTATACATACATAATCTATAAGCATTTTCTGTTATTAGCTGTAAAAAATGAATGAATTAATGAAAACTGTGAAATGTCTGGTAAAAAAAAATAGCATTATATAATTGAATTAATGGAGACAGAATGTTTTGACCTTTGACCACAATACAGAGAAAAGCTTGACCTCAGTACAGCCCTCAAACGCTAGCATCAGCCATCGACCTGATAAGCTAACCGGCATGTTGCTATCACTTGCACATGCTGCTCACTCCTTCCAGTCTCCTTCCATTATAACTGTCTTATGAAGGCAAAAAGCTTTAAAAAATGTTCTTAAAAAAATCCTTAGAAGATGTTTTCAATGTGTTATTTAAATGCAAACTCTCAAAACTGAAACTCGCCAAATATTATAGAATAATATGCCCATTTCACTGTTGCAATGTCTATGAAGTAGATCATGAAAAACCACAATTATGTCCTCTAGTCCAGTCTCAACTCCGTTTCTTCTACTTTTTTTTTTTTGTATCCAGGTTTTCCTGGCCTATCTTTGCCTTAGTTGTGTTACACATTATGTTCTTGATACAAATCTGCGTACAGTACATCCAGCCACTTAACTGTTTTGAGGATCTGTGAGCAGGTGGAAGTGTTAAAATCTTTAAACCTAAACTTAAAATGTCCTACCCTAACATTCTTAGAGCTTTTATGTATAAATATTAACAGTCAAACAATCGGTTTCAATCAATTTGTCACCTAGAAAAGATTAAACTCCAGTCTAGCATCACCAGCTAGCATCGTCAGCTAACAACATGCTAAAATGCTAACTCAAGATAAGGTCTGGGGGTTATGCAAAAACAGAGAAATGCGTCAGACACTAAAAAAAATTGCACACAGCCTGGATTGAGAAACTTTGTCGTATGGCTTGTTTGTACTTCCTTGACTTTGTGATAGCGTGCAGTAGCTCCCTCCGCCTGTAGAGGTTCCCAGCATGGCCCACCTGCCCCCACCGTCACACCCGGGTTTTTGCAGCCCTTCCGAATGAAAATCAGCTCGGAAGAGAAGCTCGTGAATATTTATGAGACACGCCACAACACAACCTGTGCTTTCTGGAGCTCCAGCGAGGCGCTTGAGAGAGAGCGAGAGCACTGCAAAACTGCGGTGAGTGGAATTTTTGTACTTAAAAAAATGGCGTTTTTTTTTTGGGACCTACCGCACAGTTAGTGCTTCGCGCTGAAAAAACACAATCGGCTTTCGGGTCAGATCGAGGTCAAAGAGGAGGAACTGGAATAGGAAGCGGGGAATAAGAGCGGGAAGAGACGGAAAATGTTGGGAGGACGCGAGGAAATACAAAGCAAAAGACGAATAAAAGCAAACACGCCGCTCAATCGCAGGATGTTTCGAACCGAAATTAGCCAAAGAGGTAGGTTAGACGGGAGGATTCTAATTTTAGAATCCCGTCTTTACAGAAGAAGCAGCAGAAATGGAGTGAAAACAGTTAAGGGAAAAAGAGGCCAGGAGAGGCTGATGTGCATGAGGTGAAGAGAGAAAAGGAGGAAGAGGTGTTTGATGGGGCATAAATAGCGTAGGAAGAGAAATAAGGCTGTAAGAAGAGTGTGATAAAGGAAGGAGGCACAAATTAGATCGATTTGTAAGTTTGGGTTTGAAGAGGAATCGAAGAAATGGGGCAAAAACGAGGAGGAGAAGGAAGGTAAGAGGACGAAGGAGTTGAATTATCTGCTCTCATGTCATCAACCTCTTGTCTTCTCAATTAACAGCCACCCTTTTTCCCTTCTGCCTTCATTTTAGCCACATTTGTACCCCTCGTCTCCCACACACACTTGTAGAAGAATAGTTTCAATGACGACACTATACTCCCGAAACAATTTAGCTTGTCGCACACTCGCGCTTACCAGCATAAACACACATACACACACTGCCGCCTCCCAGAATAAGTTGGCTGCCTCTAATTGGAGTGGTGTTTGTTGCGGAGATGTGTTGAGCGCCACCGTAATTGCCAGGCAGGCTGGTTGACGTTCCCTGTCTCTTTATTTTTTAAGGACCGGGTAATTAGGCTCGGTGACTGCGATTGTGCCGCCGTCGCCGCCGCCGCCGGTACGAAGCGAACAGGTGTGGGAGCGAGCGGCAAAAACACACAACACCTCGTCAACGTCACGGACCGACCGCGGAGCAGGAAGAAGAGGCTGTTTACAGGTGACGGAGGGGCCTGGAGCCGCCAGGCTTCACCAAAACACACGGCAAAGACGCGAGGGCTAGGAAAAAAAAAAAAAACGTGTTCGCTACGGGGGGGGAAGGGGGGATGATTCAGTAACCGCTACCTGATCGGATAATAGAGGAAATTAGCAGATTGTGTGACTGAGCCGGAGAGAGAAAGATCGCTAATAACTCACAAGGACGCGCTCATGCTAGCGGCGATGAAGCTACGCGTCTTTTAACAAGTCGAGTACACAACAAGCTCAAGTGGCTAAAGTCAACAGAGCAGCGTCACTGAGCTACTGACACAGTTTGTAACTAAGTTTCATGGTATTTTTATTTTATATTTACTTCAAGGTAAAGGTAAAAAAATGTATAAGTTGTGAATACCTAAACTTTGGTTGGTTTAATCTTTCTCGTGAACATGGAAACCAGATTTTCTTTATCTGTTTTTTTCTCTTTTCTAATGCTCTAATCTCTTTTTTTTTAATTCGTATTAATATTATTCTTTTTCTTTAATTTCATTAATTCTAATATCTTCTAATTCTTGATGACATCAACCTGCCAATGGGAACTAAGGATGGAAATTAGCCGTTAGCCGGCTATAATTTGCATATTTACAAATATATGTTCATGCATTGTCCCTGTTTTAAATAAATAAACTCAAAGTCAAACTCAGGTTGGATCATGACCACTGACAATACTGGTTTCCGATTGGCTGGCTGGTAGATGTAAAATACTTAAATAATATAAAATCAGATATGTTTCATATGTTAGCATTGTGTGATGCTAGAGGCCATCTGATGTGAAGTGTGGGGGGGCGAATTAAGTGAATCACAATGAAACAAGAAAAAAGGCAGAATCAATTTTTGGCACTCAGTTTTCCTTCTGTGGCGCTGCGCCACAGATTGGTCTATGTGTAGGAAACACTGTATCGGACGATACTCAAGACCTTGTTCTCTTCGCTTCTCTTTATCTACCTTTCTTCTTTTCTTGTATAGGCTCCATTTCTGTGCCAAGCTCTTGGCTATCCAAGACTTCATGACTTCTAACAACAAATTTATCCTCATCACTGATGTCAACAGCATTAATCATCTGCGAAACATGTGAGTGTTAAATATCGTGACAATCCTTCTAGTAGATGAGATATTTAACGGTATGAGTGAGAACCTTGATTTGCTGATGACACCAAATGATTTGGGGGTCACTAAAGCTGACCTTTTACCTCATTTCAGTCTGAACCAAAGTTGTGGACTGACCAACAGACTACATGACCAACCGACACTGCCAGGCTGCTAAAAAATATGCTCATATTTCCAGTATAATAGGTACAGAGAGCAATCCACGCGTTAATGACTGGCTTGTGTAGAGATCCGACAGGTAGCCTGCTGCAGGTGTACCACAGATGCCTCTAAATACACTCACTTCTGACTCCAGCAAAGAGCTGGAGATGAAGACCAGCAATTAAACACTGACAGTCTGTCCACATTTAGTTGACTTATTATGAAGTGCTTCACAAGCCAGAAAAGGCACAAGCACTCTGACACACACACACACACACACACACACACACACACACACACACACACACACACACACACACACACACACACACACCTGGACTCTGCCATCCAGTTATAATAGTTCAAATAAAGCAATGGCAAGTGAGAACATCTGGTTCACCGGTTCACTTTTTGCCATCTAAGTTGCCTATAACAGTTGTTTCAACATCATTTCAATAATTACATTTCAATGTTTCTGAACTTGAACTTCACACATTTGTCAGATCAGTACCGGAGCACAGAAATTCATGTTATTTCACATAATTCCACCCATCCTCCATGACACTGCATGTTCAAAATGTTCCTCAGTCATGGCCAATAGTGCAAAATGTCGAAAAGTGTGTGATAATGCAGCTAAATGTAATAACATCTTATGTATAAAAAGAGAAAAAGCACACAGAGACAGAAACACCATAATCATAATCACATCCAATGATGAGATTCTTAAAAATGTACATGAATATGACTAAATCCATTGTGGTTTAACTAAATTACCACAAGATTTTCAGTGGGACATCGTTCCTATTTATAGGGTGAAGGGAAAAAGCTACCGCTGGAAGTACAAATCTCAAAACACGGCAAACCCGCATCGGTTTAACTCGAGTCAAACAGACCGAACTCGACAAAAATCGAATCCAAACCCAACGGCCCAGCTCAGCACATCTCGGCGGCGTCTTTTGGGAAAACATATGGAGCTCCAGCTCGAGCAGCGAGTCGGCCCGCCGAAGCAAACGGCACGTCAATCTCCCGAGCTTTGGAAAAAAAAACAAAAAAAAAACAAAATCCGCGCCGAGTTCTCGCGCACGCTAACCTTGAAATCACCGCCGTTATTAGCGGAGTCATTATTAGCATTAGAAAAGCAAATGGGGCTAATAATATTTGCCATTATGGCTAAAAAAAAAAACGCCTATTAATCCCCTAATCCGCGCCACAATTAAGAGCGCTGCCTGGGTGTTTTTTGTGAGTCGTTCCGCAACGCCTTTGCTGGGGAAACAAGACAATTTAACAGCCTCGGAGGCAGAGAGGAGGTGGGAGGTTGAAGGTATTAAGCGACTGGCTCCTGCTCTTCATCTCTATTTTAAAAAGCGCTCAGCCGGGGCGTTTTTTTTTTTTTTTTTTGAGTGACGGGCGTAACGGAGGCAGTTTTGACTGAATAGAGACAAGAGGGTGGCGGTGGGGGCGTCGCTCGCCGCGTTGGAGCGCGTTATCGGTCTCGGTACAAGTGCGTCAAATCAAACGGGTAGAGGGGATATTATTAAAGCAGCCCCCTTTCTCTCTCTTTTTTTTTTTTTTTTTTTTTCCTCCACTGTGACTTAATAAGCTATGCCAATTAGGGGGAACAAAAATCAGGCGTGCCATCGGGGGCTGTATCTACCCCTCGCCCAAATTTCTCTGCTAATGTGTGAAGCCTCGCTGGCAGAGGCGGCAGTTATCCAAAGGATAATTTGGTGGAGTTTTTTTTTTAAAGGATATGAATTGTGATATTCTATACATGCTGTATACACTATACAGGTGAAAATGTTTGTGTTTTTGGCGCAATTTGTCCAATATCGAGTAGAATTATCTTATTCCACTGGCAGAATTTGTCTCGTTCCTAGTCTGTTTAATGGTATTTTGAAGAAAATATTAGTCTTGTTTTCCTAAAACAAGACCAAATTGACCCAAATCAGGAAAAATAATTAACTAAGATAAATTATCTGCCAATTATCTCAATATTGGACTAATTGTACCAAAAACAAGATACTGCGGTCGATTTTGGACAGATTTGTCCAAAATCTGTCTCCATTTCCATAAAAAAGCGATTTCTCTTCAGTGTGTGACCCTTTAAAATGAAACAATGCCTACTTCAGACCTAGGGAATTGATTTTTGTCTAAAATCTCTGAAAACTATTCAGTATCTCATGTATCTCAAACATCAAATATTCTCACATATTCATATTTAAATACAAATACTTAAATACTACTTATTCAAAGTACATCAAGTTTTAAATTAACACAATAAGTGCAGTACGTATCTTATTTCCTCATCAATTTATGATATTTTCTCAATTATTAAAGACAAAGACTGAAAGATGTTGTCTTCAAATTTGTATTTAATTTTACTCTATATAAGACAAGAAAGCAGAATCCTCACAAATAAGAAGCTGAAAAGTTTCATACCATTCAAAGATTTAAATAGTAGATCAAAACACAATTAGTTAAGTTTGGTTTCATGGAACCCGACTCATTACTTTCAGCATCCGTTTGATTAGCGTTCGTTATTTTAGGTCATTTCTTCGCACATTTCCCTCCTGTGATATATATTACTATTGCAAAATATGTCTATTAACATCATGATAATTATATTTACTCCTACACTCTTCTAATACTTTAAATACTCGTGAGACTCCAGAATGCTGATTATCCCTAACCCTGAAAGTAGTCCCCAACAAACCCGCTAATTATTGTGGTCCGAGGAAGTTTTTCCAAAAAACAACAATGCCCAGCTGTTTGAGAGAATAAACGAGACATTTACAAAGATAGTAACCAATGAGCTTAGGGCACAACTGATACAGAAGTCAGAGTATTTAGAATATTAAGAAGCGCTAATTATCGGTTTGGATGTTTTTATGAGGAAAAACACAGAAAGACACCTGTCCTTACTTTATTTTACCCATCCCTCCCCACATGGAAAGAACCTATATGAATATATATGTGCATATATGAAACCTATCTGCACATATATGATAATATATCCCACATATATGCTGCATTTAGGCCAAATTTAGGCTATATTGAGGCGTATATATGTGCAAAAACAGGCACATACAAGATATGTCTCCTACTGTGTATTGCTCATATACCCACTGGCAGGTTCTGGTCATACCTATTGGTACATACATGCACATTTGTCTTAAGCACCTTGCAGGAAAAAAAAAATCATCCAATAACTTATTAATGTGTGAACACACGAAATTGGCATCACGTGTGATCGGCATGGTTCTTACATCAGAATTCGAGGGACTGGAAAAATCGGAATCCACAGCTCACATGGAAACAGAATGAAATAATCCAATCATGTTGTGCATTAACATGCACCGAGGTTTATTTAGAATAATAGTATTTTGACATCTGCAGAGCTGTCGAATTTCCCTAAAACAACTGCAGAAGAAGTTGAACATATGCACATATGCACCTCTATATCTACATATATGTGCATATATGTACATGTAATATAAAAACCTAGATTGTTATAAAGGTTCTTTCCATGTGGATCCATATTCTTTCTTTCTTCCTTCCACCTTTCCTTTGATTCACTTTCTTCTTCCTTTCTTCCATGCTTCATCTCTTCTTTTCCTTCCTCCTATCCCTCTCTCTGTTGTTCTGGTTCTGCTGACTCTTTGGGAAACATTTCATCCATCTCTCGTTGCCAACTTCCAACTTCCATGGCAACGAGGATGAAATGGTTTTGCCCTCCTTCCACCAAACCTCCCTCCCCGTCCCTCCGTTTGGTCCCAACTGCGCACACACTCACCCACACACACACACACACACACACACACACACACACACAGCACGCGCTCACATATGCTCGCTTGTTCACGCACATATTTGAAAAATCTCTTTAAATCTCTCAGGAGCATTTTTATATGCTCAACACTCATTCTCTTCCGAACATACACATTTACACTTTTTCACACACTCTCTCTCACACACACACACACACACACACACACACAAGCATCTCGGTCCCCTTCCAACACCGTTGACAGGGATACAAACAGCGCATCTGAGAGGTTATAACAGTGTTAGAAAAAAAAAAACCACCAAAACCAGCCAAGACCTGAAATAGACAAGTGGCGGCGGTTGACAGGCGGAGTGAAGCCGCTCACTTCATCCAGGAGGAGATTAGAAAACACACACAGAGTTTGAAGTGTGCATTATCTTTTCCAGGGATGATCCCAAAATAAACAACAATGACGACAAAATCTCCCAATAATTAAAACGCCTAATCCACTTCCTGGTTGGTGATGACCGTGGGCTGAGTGTGTCACCCAGGAATCATCGGAGAGGAGGGGGGGGGGGATTGTGAGGCGTTTATGTTTAGATGGCTTTTGTGTCTTAAGGTGAATTTATCCCCCAAAATAGGTCTTAATATGGAAACGTGGCGAGGGCTTGGGAAAAAAGAAAAAAAAAAGCCTAAATTTATTCGCGGCGTTTTGTAAAGGTTGTCATTTCCAAAAAAAAAATCCAACCTCTGCGTGTGACTCCAAATCCTCAAACGCATCAGATAATTCAAATCCTAAAACCTGCTCATTATGCATCTGACAGGTTGTTTTACACGACGCGCGCGTTTCCCGCTTTTTTATCCGGGCTTGTCTTCTCAACGCCCTAATTTCGCTGTTGATGTTGTCTCCTTTAGCCCAGTTTGGCTACCTCCGCCTCTTTTCCCGAAGAATTCGGGAACTACGTTCTTTGTGTGGCAAAAATAAAATCGGTTAATATATGGAACCTAACGAGAGGAAATGTGTTTGGTAAATGTAAATCCCTGTGGTGTCAGGTCCTAGAAATCAGCTTGATAGGCATTCTCATTTTAATTCTTTGTCCGGGCAATATTTACTGATTTATATTCCCATTTAGCCCAGTTTAGATTATCTACACAGGGAAAAGTTTTGTCTGGTATTCCTTAAATCAGTTTTGTAAAAAAAAAAAAAAACATACTTGCATTATTTACAGTACATCTTTGAGGGTATATTTTTTTTTGTTTGAATCAAAATCCAAATGGCACGCAAATATTATTCCATGTGTAGCTGAAACAGTTGGATCCGTCATTTTCAACCGCTAGGGAACACAGAGCGGTGGATCATAGCGTCGCGGGACTTTGTTTAGAGGGGGATTGTTTTGCAGTTGTACCAAACGAGCAGCATGCGGCTGCATGTGAGAACACAGCCTGGCTGAAAAACCGTGGATGGAGAAAATGTGACAAACAGAGAGGAACTTCTACCAAAAAGAGGCGCCGTGTCGCTTCATCTTCAAAAATCTGACGCTGATCAAACCAACCGCAATCCGGCAACACGAGCGATTTGCCACCACAAACATGTCGTGGAATAAGAAGAACGCGTGAGACTAAGATCTGCGTCCTCTTCTGCGTCTGCGGGTAACGTTAACGTTGGTGCTGCGGCTAAAAAACCTGACTCAGGCGTCACTCAAAGACGCGTTAGCTAAGAAAACTGCCTACGACTCAAACTTGTGCTAGCTTGGTCATTCTAAGCCAATTTACTGCAGTAATTATTCTCTAAATTACTAGAAAATAGGGTTAACAGCTAGTCATGCATTAAAAAACAAAATACCATCAAATACAGTGACATCAATATAATTTAGACTTTTTAAAAAACAGCAGAAAGCAGGGGACAGCTAACGTGTTCTGCTGCTTGTTTGAATGCTGCGGTCCGGTGCTCGCTAACCGGACCGTATCTAACAGCCGATACTACTGTCGAGTCAAGTCAAGACAATTTTATTTGTACAGCCCAAAATCACAAATCACACCATCGCCTCCAGCACAGCAGCACAACTTCCCCTGTGCTTAGACCGTTGTGTTGTAGGAAGGAAAAACTCCCAAAAAAAACACTTTCACAAGGAGATTCACAAGTTATCGTAACAAAACTTAACCCAATGTGACATTAGTAGCCTTTGACACGTGTATAATCCCCCTCATCACAAAGTAAAATAGTCAAATACTTTCATCGGTGTTGTGATGTTCCTCACAGCGCGGCTAATTCACGCGTCGTTTCATTTCAGGATTTTAAAGAGAGCGTGTGAGTGGACAAGACTACATCGCTGCTACAGGTCTAGCTCTGTGATTTTAGACCATAAAAGCATGCGATTCTGTGAAAAGGCATAATAATGCTCCTCTAAGAGAGCTTTTAAAATGTCTCAAAAAGGAAAATACAAGCAAGGTACATTTCCATCAGCTGATTGGCAAAGCGTAGTCATCAGAACCTGGCAGTAGTAGAAGAAGTAGAGGTTACGAACTTGGTCATTTATATCTATAGTATATAAATGTAGAGAGGTCTTAAGGAATGCTTTTCAATTGGGCAAATTGTACTTGTTCTTTCATATCAGCGAGTTCAGAGCATGTTTTATGCTGTCCAGAGAGAAAAAAAAGACAGAAACACGCGTATTATGCTAATATCCCTGAGAACGCAGACAGCGGAAACAGTTAATCAGTAACGTGAGTTGAATGTGAACTAAGCCAGTCTTCTGTCATGACAATACTGAAGCTATGGCTAAAAGAAAGAAAAAGTGTTTAAAACAGTAAAATTGCTGATTGCACCAATGCGAGGCTGGTTTTCACCGAAAGAAATTCAATCTGATCCGAGTTAGACTGATGACGGCCTTACCTGCTTTCTTCACAGCCGTTGGATGAAAGCCAGATTTTAGAAAAAAAAAAAAAAATCCAGGTGCATCAGCCCGGCAACAAAAAAAAAAGTGAATTTGAGTTTTCAGGAAAAAAGAGACCCGTTACTCCAATTTCAATTCATTTTAAGGTCTACATAGACACAATTTGAACCACTTAAACTCACAAGATTTGATCAAACGTGCTGTCATCCAGCAAGTATAAAGACTTTTTCTTTTTCTCAGTTAGTGAAAAGTTGACATCTTTTTAGATACAACGTTATTGCTGTTGTTTTTTCATAGATGAATTAACCTGTGCAGGAAAATTGCTGCGCATAAACGCAGAGAAGCAAGTACAGTAGAATAGGAAATACAGGGTTTCCTGCATATGTATGTATAAACCTCTTTGATATTAACATAAAAAGCCGAGACTGTCAACCTGAACTAAACGCGCAGCATGTGGACCCGGGTTCAGTGTCGCCGTGTCCCAGCCTCTGGCCTCGCCCCAGCCTTTGGAAACCACAGCTCTCATGGTTGTGTAGGTTCTATAGAGTTCTAATTAGCTGCATTCACAAACAGCGCCGAGCTCATCAAAATGCCGAGGCCTGCAGAAAGCCACAGCAGGGGTGAGTAGAGCATGTGTGTGTGTGTGTGTGTGACACGAGTGTATGTTTCTGTATCAAAAGAAGAAGAAAAAAAAAAAACAATTCCAAAATGATTAGAGTCAGCACATCGAACCAGCAAACCGAGGCCTAACAGACGCTACTAATTCTACAAAAAAAAAAAAGAGCCCTTTTTTTTGTTTTTTTCCCCCCCAAGATCGCAACACTTGTCATCCCGTTTCACATTTGTATGCGCGGCACGGGAGCAAACAACGCCGCCGCCGCAACCGCGGAGCACAAACAACAACAACCGAACGCGACGCGGTAAACAAAGAAGACGTCTCCCTGCATCTCCCTCTGTTTTTCAGCCAACAAACAAAATGGCTTCCCGAACGCCGTTTAGAGGCGAATAACACGAGCGGGAGCGATGCAAAACGACCCGGGTGTTCTCTGTGAAAACCGTCCAGGAGAGATATCAAACAGAGGGAAAAATCGGGCAGAGGACAGACTGATCAGACGGGATGATGTAAAGCACGGCACAGGTATATGATCACAGCAAGTCAGATGTGGAAGTGGCCATTGAGACACGAGGTAGACAATCTGTGTTTTATTCTAAAAAAAAAAAAGATTGCAACACACCTAAAGCTCATTTTGTGTCATTCAACACAGTTTTCTGTCTTTGTGATCAGACAATGGCATGGCTGGACAGTGTTTTTACCATCGCTACAACATACAGGACCTTAATATTGCCAAAATATAAAATTATAATATTAATTGATTAATATGCTTCTTTTTATTTTGCAATTGCAAAGTATTTTGTATTTATCCTGTATTTATCCAGTTATCCAGCTGATTGGCTGGCAAAAAATGTACAACTGACTGAGTGGTCAAAAAACTCTTAATTTAAAGTTAATTTATTAAAGTTTAAGAGTAGATTGAAAAAGAGATCAAACTAATTATTAAAAATGATGAGTGTGTGAGTGTCAAGACATTGACATGGTTAAAAATAATGTGAACCCTCAGATATTCAACCTGCTGAAAGGAAGGTCAGTTTTATAGCTTCTCTAACCAACTAAAGTGTTGCACAATGGTTTTCTAATCAACCATTAGCCTTCTGACGCAATGAGCAAACACATTGCACCATTAGAACACTGGCCTGATAGTTGCTGGAAATGGGCCTCTATACACCTATGTAGATATTGCACCAAAACCAGACATTTGCAGCTACAATACTCATTTACCACATTAGCAATGTATAGAGTGTATTTCTGATTAGTTTAAAGTTATTGTTATTGTAAAAAAACAGGAAAATAAGGAAATTTCTAAGTGACACCAAACTTTAAGTCACTGATTTAGTCAATCCATCGATAAAAACCTGACCACCCGCTTCCCACACATAGACCAATCTGTGGTGCAGCGCCACAGAAGGAAAACCTAGCACCAAAACTTAACTCCTCCTGTTTTTTTGTTTATTTTCAATGCTATTCTGTCATTCTCACTTAGACGCACAGACAGTGAGAGAGAAATCAACATCCGCCTTCCCCACCGCCAATCAGACGCCCCCACACAATGATACTTGGTCTGTGGGAAACACTGGAATCGACACGTTCTAAAAAACAAGTCGATAAGCACTTTGATAGACTAAGACTGTTTCCCTTCCCATTCCGTTATATTAGCCTATCACGTCCCTTGATAATAAAGCTGATACTTCCTTAACAAGTTAAGCTAACTCGCTTGCTAACCTAGCTAACGTCACCTGTTGGTCAAATTCCTCTTCAAACGTTTTCATTATATGACGTTAGTTACCCTGTATGATTCATCACTTGGTTCATGACTTGGCCACAAACCTGGCGTTTGAGACACTAGATGTCGGGATTCTGCTTATTTTACATATTTCACCTTTATCTTTCCCATTAAGTAGTAACTGTTTTACGTTATTAACTGTGATATTTGTTTTCATGTGTTCTAACTGACAGACACTCTATCAATCAAACTGCGGCAGCAAGTCTCAGCAGCAAAGCATATCAAAATATCAATGTATTACCACCATATGCGATATTTTTCACAATATCAAAATATTGACTCTGGTTCATGATCCAACGTGGCGGGCCAAGCCCCCAAGAGGTCTAGAGGTCAGTCGAGGGCAGTGACTTTATATGTAAGATGGTATCTGAAGAAGCCGTTGAGACAAGGGTAGCTACAGGTTTATAGTACCAAGTAATATGAACAGCAAACACCAAAGCAAAAACCACCTATGTGACACTGAGTTTTTATTACAGTTCAAGGTTGCAAAGTTTCTGTTTTGATCGCTGGCTACTAGTTTAGTAACATATAAAAGCAGAGAAGACTTTTCTAACTGTTGGAGTGTGTGGCGATAGAACAAAACAGTATGTACCAGTGTAGACCTGCCTAGTAAATACACTACTGTTCAAAAGTGTGGGGTTACCCAGACAATTTTGTGTTTTCCATGGAAAGTCACACTTTTATTTACCACCATGAGTTGTAAAATGAATAAAAAATATTGTCAAGACATTGACAAGGTTAAAAATAATGTGAACCTCCAGATACTCAACCTGCTGAAAGACAGGTCGGTTTTATAGCTTCTTTAACCAACTAAAGTGTTGCACAATGGTTTTCTAATCATCCATTAGCCTTCTGACGCAATGAGCAAACACATTGCACCATTAGAACACTGGCCTGATAGTTGCTGGAAATGGGCCTCTATACACCTATGTAGATATTGCACAAAAAAACAGACTTTTGCAGTTAGAATAGTCATTTACCACATTAGCAATGTATAGTGTATTTCTGATTAGTTTAAAGTTATTGTAAAAAAAAAAAACAGGAAAATAAGGAAATTTCAAAGTGACCCCAAACTTTTGAACGGTAGAGTGTAATAAACTTACAAAAGCAGCAGACACATGAAGCTACAAACCAACTCACTCGCTAATACAGTAACCGACTGAATGAACTGAATGAACTTTACATTAAATCAATGAATTATTAACTCTTTTACAAGCTACACTCAACTGTATTTCCCACTGACTCTTAACACCAACAATGCCACCAATGTAGAAAAAGCCAGTGACCTGATCTCCACAACACACACACACACACACACACACACACACAGAAGCAGGAAAGAATGAGAGCAGCACATCAGAAAAACAGGAAGTCTCCTTCAGGAATGAAGCCGAGACGCTGAAAAACAAAACATGTTGTCCAAAAATAAAGGAGACACGAAAAAAAAAAATCACATCACGACAGCGTTTTATACCAACAACGTTTAACACGTCGTGGGCTGCCATGTAGAGCAGGAACCAGCGAACAGGTGTGTCTCAGGTGTGTCGATAGAATACATAAAATACATAAGCTAATACATGAAGCTAAAGTTGCACTGGTTGTGTCTCGCCATTATAAAACACGGCTAATGCTTTGCATTTGCAGGAGTTTTGACTGAACTTTTTAAAGTAAAGCCGCTCCATATTCCAACAAGACCTATTAAAAATGCTCTGGCACAGTGCGACATGGTACTATTAACACTCTGTAATTTCTCTTATTGTCGACAAATCCCATGTTGAGAGCAAAACCAACAATAAATTGATCCCACTAACAAGCCAAAGTCTGATGTAGCTGTAGCTATTTAGAGTCAATCCCACACGCTCACTGCCCCGCTGCTGTAAATACTCTCGAAATATGTATTAATCCACCGAGGAAAATAGTTCTCAAAATACTCATTCAGGCACCTATTGGGCCCTTTTTTTTAATCAAATTATACATTTTATGACCCATTTTTTAATAGGAACCTGTTAGTACGGGGCTGAGAGCCACATAAATAAGTTTTCCAAATCACAAAAACACAATCTTATCATAAACAGAGTCATATAATCAGACCAGACCACCTGAGGGTTTTCACAGCATGTGATGTATGAATCACATTTTCAATAACAAGCCCGACCAAAGATTATGTTAAGATCCTGCAAATCTTCAAGTCTTCTTAAAATAAAAAAAAAAGTGATCCACAAAGCAAAGCATAGAAAGCTCTCATATGCAGGTAGAGTACACAGTAACCCGCACAAGTAGAAAATTCAAACCGCAAGCGAAGCAGCAGCAAAGCAGGTGTAAGAGGAAGGAGAGGAGGACGCTTAGAGGGGATTTAAGAAAAGAGAAGAAGAAGAAGAGAAAAAAAAGGAGAACGCTGACGTACTTGAGCTGGAGAAATGTCCGCTCCCCAGGGAGGTCGGCCCGTTCTTTCCACTGCTAACAGGAGGGGAAAACATCTACAAGACAAACAGAGCACACATTACCTCCGAGAGCACTGACACCGCAGACAAGAACACTTCTCCACAGGAACATCACTGCAGCTACACGTGAAAAGCTTCATTCCAAAATGCTGCTGCCGCTGCCAGATCTCATCACATCAGGGTTTTGTTGAGGAAAATCAAATTTAACGGCAGCGTCACGTTGTTTTGTCTTAAAAGAAAAAATCAGAGATATCTTATTTTGGAAGGAAACTCTTTGTGTTTTAACAAGAAAACACCATCATCAATAGGGCTGGGTATGGTCGCAACATTTATACCGATAATCTGTTTTTCTACCAATGACATGATGATTAAAAAAAAAAAAAAAGTCATACAAGAACTTTGTCTAAATATATTGGTGTAAAATTCTACTTTTAAACGTCCCATATTTGACACTTTTCCTGTGTTTTACTTATAGTTGTGATATCTCTAATAAGATAAAAACGTCCTCTCTTAAGGTTCTTTGTCCGTCTCATTAATATTAATGATCCTCTCTGATTGCCTGATTTGAATAGTTGTGAATGGAGGGAGGGGGTGGGTGGTGACCGTGCGGTTGTGACATCACAACTCCACAGAAGTCCTAACAGCTGGTTTTAAGGCACAGCATCCGAATACAGGCGTGACAGGTGAGTCCCGAGTGAAGAAAGGAGGGTCCTAAATCCCATGTCAAACAAGTTAATCTGAGTCAAGCCCCGAATCAAACCAGGAAAGTCCTGGATCAAGTCATGTGTCGAGACAGTTTATTCCTGAGTCACACACACGAGTCAAGACCGAGTCGTTAACTTTGTGTCCTGAGTCCTGAACGAGTGATGGAATAAGTGCCCTTTAATTTAAAAGAAGAGTTTTCATTTGCTAGGAACAGGGAATAGGAAATAAATGTGTCTGAATGATTGTCTGTGTTGTTTAGATTGTTGGATTGATTGAGGAAAATTAAGGGTTTTTTTTACATAAAATAATTGATAATCTTTCGGTTTGTTGAGTCAAAAGGAAGGAGAAGTCACAAGCTGCTGGTGGTGAAATCTTTGGGGGGAGATTTTCATGACTAGAGAGACCAAGTCATGTGATTCGATTCTGTTTGACGCAAACTTCAGGACCGCTTTACTATATGCAACAGTAGGTGTGGGAACACGTTTTGGTCGGCATGTTGGTTTTGATACCCAGCCCTACTCATCACACAGACTCTCACCTCAGAGCTGTACACAGATACTGCTATGAAGAGTTCATTTTCCAAAAAAAAAGAAAAAGAAAGAAAAAAAACAGCAGGAATGTGTTTTGGGAAGCAGAAACAAATCAAATTCCACATTCAGCCTTTATGATTGAAAACAAAACAAAGGACTCTTTTTTTTTTTCTTCACCTTTCGATTCAAAATAATCGGACGACTCATTTTGGAATGAAACCCTTCGTATCTACTTCAGGTTTGACTTAAACATATGAGATAATCATCAGAACTAGTCACCATCTGCTCTACACATCTACAGGAAAAAAAAAAAAAAAAAACAAGCCCACGTTAAGGGCCCAAGCCGAATACTGATTCCCTGATGGCTGCGCTCCATCTACACCGTTACAGCTACCGTGAAGCTTTCAGGAGAGGGACGGCTCGTCCCGACCCCGTAGATGACCTCTCTGGAGAAACAGCGGGCCTGCGTGTCGCTGCGTTTTAAACGGCCAGATCTCGCTAAAGGTTTTGGGGGGGGGGGGGGGTTCTTTTGCTTTGGGATTCCGATTAATCGACCGGGAACGGCTCGTTGTCCTTAATACAGCCTGCTGGACCCGTGAGCGCGTATAAGACAAGGGAGGTCGCGTCCGACCTCCCCTCACAGCTGCTGCAAATAAAGACGGACCAAAAAAAAAAAAAAGGAAGAAGTTAAATAAACAAAAAAAAAAAAGAGAAAAGAAATCAAATCCGGATTATTAGCAGGTCTATCGATATCTCTGTTGGACCACTCTGAGCTGCTGGTGTCAGCTTGTGGGCGTGAAGAGACAGATGATCGCATAAATTAATGTTCGGCCTGCGTTTATAATGAGAAGAGACGTGTTTTTAGTTGCTGCCGTTGCTGCTGCTGCCCTCCTTTGTTTCATTTTCTTGAAGAAATCCAATTTTAAGATCCAAAATGACATTTCTAGAAACCTTTTCAAAAAAAAAATCAAATCAGGTATTCCTATTAAGGGATTCCAGAACACGAGGTTCTTTTTGTACTTGTCCCCAAATGTAATTCTTTAATATTATTACGGTAGCATACAATATTAATTACTATAAAGAGACTCGCTGTATGTACAGCAACATGCAGCATCATTAAAATGTCCCTGGGCCTAGAGGATGGATTTTGTGAATTTTGTAATAAACGTCACAATACTGTCACCATAGTAACTTCAGAGGTCACATGTAAGTGACCGAATTGAGAGTTTATAGTGATTTTATCAGAACTTTATCACCTTCTATGTTGGTCTATACATTACAAGGCTATGATGTAGGTATGTATCTTACTGTGAATTTCACAATAAAAGCCCTGCAACATTTCTGCCATATTCCAGGATTATTGAACGCAAGTTCAATGTAATATTCCCTGTAATATTCAACAGTGAGTGCCGTGCATCTAAAGGAGCTTACAGCAGGTGTTGGGTTTCAGTGCTGATGTTCTTTTAATAGCTTTTTGGATCCAAATCTCCTCTTGTTATCTCCATATTATTTCTACGAGACCCCTGCGTTGGAATCGGTAGCGGCGTGCTGCTGTCACCTGTTTGTTTATTGCCATAAATTCCTTAAAAAGCTCCAAAAAAAAATAAGCATTCGTAGTGATCTGTTTCCTCTGTGAATATGACTCGAATATCCCTATGGCACTTTTATTACGTTGTAAATGCAGGCCTCAGCTTGAACTTTTGAGTTTTGACAGTAAAAATGTGTTTTTTTTTTATTCTCTCTCCTATTGTTTCCTCACTTTATTTAAAAGTGCTGATATAAGTCAGGCTTTTTCCCCTCTCTCTCTCTCTCTTTACTCTCTCTTTTCATTTAGGGGTGTATCTTTTTTTTTCTCTCTCCTCCTCTTCAGATTAAAGTTGCTCCCAGAGGGAGGAGAGGCAGAGAAAACATGGCTGAGAGCGGGGGGACACTATTTCCTGTCCGTCAAGTTCACAACACAGGGCTGCTTCTCCCTCTCTCTCCCTCTCTCTCTCCCTCTCTCTCTCTCTCTCTCTCTCTTTAAAGGGAACTTTCAAACAAAATCTGGAGCCGCTGGACGCGCACGTTTAAACGCGCGGAGAGAAAGTGGTGACACATTTCCCTCTTCTTCTTTTTTTTCCCCCTCCCTGTCTGCAGGTTCACGATTCAACATCATCACCTTTTTTTTTTTTTTAATGCATCTGAAATATCCAGTAAAACGCGGTGCAGGGTGCATGGAGCAGCCTGTCAACTCACACAGACAAAACACATCTATATATAAATATATATATATAGAGAAAACATTTCTAAATCCTATCATGAGTTTAAAAAAAAAATAATAATAAAATCAATCAAGGCTACACATGAAGGAAAAAAGGACTTAAAATGAGATATACTACCATGGATGTTGGGAACATTTTCAAATCGCTGTTTCGCATCTATAAGACAACAAAATTACTAATGCAGCATCACAATTCTCTGCACACACACACACACACACACACACATAAACAAAAATGATATTACAAAACCAACAATATGCACTGACTTTTTTTTTTTTTTTTTGCAACTTTACTTCTTTACAACTTTTTTTCGTGTGCAAATAGTTCAAAGTGGGGCAAAAAAAACATCTAACATGCGCAAATCATATATATATATATCGATATTTAACAGTGTATAAACAGTCGCTGTATGAAGCCTACAGGACGCGTTTATTTATTTTATTCTCCTCTACGGCTTGTGTCGCCGTGATATTAAGCATCATATTCATTGTAACAAACAAAAACAAAACAAACAAAAAAAAGAAGAGAGAGAAAAAGAAAAAGGGAAGAATTCCCTTACCGCGCTGAAATCCAGTAAGTCACTCAGTTCCTTGTCTGTTCCCAAAGCTGCCATCCGCTGTTGATGCATTTTAGCACAAAATCGCGCGGACCTAAAACATGGGAACAAACGGAGAGATAGATAGATAGAACGGGATGGGTAGACGGATCGATAGATGGAGAGATAGAATAGGGGGGGGGAGAGAGAGAGAGAGAAGAGAAGAGAGGAGGAAGACCTTCGGCTCTTTCTCTTTTTTGTGTGTGTGTGTGTGTGTGTGTGTGCGCACCGCTCCGCTCCGGATCTCTTTTTTTTTTTCCTCCTTCCACAGCGAAATAAATCCAGAACCTCGATATCTCAAAAAAAAAAAAAAAAAAAAAAGAAAAAAAAAGAAAAATCTAGTTTTCTTTCATCCTCAAGCTTGAGGAGGCAGGAGGGGGTTCGGCAGTCCCGGGGTTCCTGCGCTTTGCTGCCGCCGCTGCTGCTGCTGCTGCTTCTTTTTTTTTTTTTTTTTTTTTTTTTTTTGGCAGCAGGAAATAAATCGCAAAGAAGAAGAAGAAGAAGAGAGAGAGAGAGAGAGAGAGAGAGAGAGAGAGAGAAACTGACAGGAAATAAAAGAGCGGGGCGACTAAAGAACGGGAGTCCGTTTGTTGTTGTTTTTTTTTGTTTTTTCTCTCGTGTGCTTTTTTTTTTTATTATTTCTCCCGCAGATCAAAAAAATAATAATTAAAAAAAAAAAGTCCGACCTCTCCGGCGTTAAGAAGCGAGGTTTCGTCCGCCGCGGCTCCGACTCTCAACGCGCTGATATAAATAAATCAGACGGGCCGATGATTCCCCCCCTCTTCCTCCTCCTCCTCCTCCTCCTCCTCTCTCTCAGGGAAGGAATAAGATCACCTCAGACATGTGTTGTTCGGTGCGCGCTTGTGTGTCAGAAGAAGGGAGAGTAAAAAAAAAAAAAAAGGGGGATGGGGGTGTGTGTGGAGGGGAGGGTCGAGGCTGCCGCCGATGCTGCTCCTGAACCCGGGCTCGGGGTGCCCTCCGCTCGGCTGAAGGGTGCTGGTGATCTTCCCCCCCTCCCACCCTCCGGTTACGCGAGGACGGATCCCATGTGCGTCCGGCACGCGCCGCGGTGCGATAAATGCGTTCGTGCGGCCACCTAGCTTCGCGTTCTCGTCTTGACAGCGCGGAGCTGCCCGCTGCTGCTGCTGCAGGAGAGAAGCGAAAGAAACCTGTAGAGGAAAAAAAAATTACATTTTTTTTTTAAAAAAAGAAAAATAGTTTTGATTGATCGGGTGATTTGGCTGCGGTGATTGGCTGCGTTTGTTTTGGAACGGGGTTAGTGGGGCTAATTGAGGTTGGAAAGGGTGACTTTTCCTTCTTCTTCTTCTTTGTAATGTGCCTCTGCACAAAAATTAAAACTTTTTATTATATATATATATTTAAAAATGCATTTGAATTACATTTACTTACTGGAAAGTAAGATTGTCAGTTAATATTTGCTTATTTTATTTCATGTTGACATTATAATAAGATAAGAGCAACAGCTGTATAGACAGTATGAATGACATGCAAGAAAAATATATATATATATACACAATGCACCATATATACAAGGTAGATATTACATTTGACACTTTTTGTAAATTGCTTTCATTAGAAAGTGCATGGTAACCCCCCTATGGGTCACAACTTAAACCACAGCACCCCCGCCACCCCTCCTATCTGGAAATACTTTCCAATACTTTTGCTTCTTTTTTTTTTTTTTTTTTTTCGCAGCCCTCAGCCTCCAGGTATAAAATGACTGGCCTATTTCTGCAAATTACACTCTGCATGTGCGGGTTTCTCTTACAGAGAAAAAGCCAACGAGAAAAAACACACACACACACACAGGTGCAGGTATGACATAAAGGCTTATTTGTTGCTACGCAAAGTGCTCCCGCCTGCTGCTGGCCCTTCATTCTCCAACAAACTGAAGCCATGTAACAGATTATACAAAAAAAAAAAAAGAAAGAAAGAAAAGCACGGGTCCACTTGTCACTTGTTAGAAACAGTCGCTGTGTTAAAAAAGTGTTGACAGATTATGTGGGCAGTAAACACATCTCGGCTCTCTTTGTTCCACTTTGCGTTAAAGCGAAATTGCGTTGCCCTGTCTTGCAAAGTGTGTTAAAATATCCTCAGTAGGGGCCCGACGACACGTTTTGCTAGGAGCACCATATCGCGCCGCTTGCTGTACATTATGATAATGCATGAACTGTGTCTGTTGAGTGTAATACAGAGTGTAAAAAACTCTTGCAACAGTATGTTGTCAGGAAGTCAGTAAGGAAATCCACGTAATGTCAGCACACGTACAGTAAAGTCACGCAAGCGCCTCCCCTAAAGGACGTTATTGTTAAAACTTGTCAAAAATTCCCATATGAGGGTTTTTCTGAACCCGTTCTGCATCGGTGGCGCAAAGACACAACAGCGGCACCTGTACATGTGTTTGGTTTTGGTTAGAGAATCGTCGCGGTTGAAGGAAAAAGAAAAAGCAACATTGACAAACAGCTACTTCGTAACCTTACAGCTGTTTTAATAATGCTAGGTCCCAGAGACGTGTTAGAAAATGACCCGTGTGTCGACCACCGAGGGCCGAAAACATGCCCGAGCAGCTACCCGCGGAAACACAAGAGGACAGACTGAGGTCTGACATGATTGATCGCATTATTTTTTGATGAAGAGACTCCCTGGCAAGGACTCATGATCAAATGTTATTCACTATGTAAAATGTGTGCTAGCATGTCATTTGAAACTATTTTCGTGTGGTTTTTGCAGAAGAAATGTGACCACAGATATTATATCACTTCTCTGAAGTTCCCCTACACAGCGCGTTAGCCTTTCCTAGCACGTCATTGTGGTTTTTATGAGATATGACGTGTGGAGATCAGTCTCTATTCTACAGTCTACATAGTCTACATTCTACCCTAAGCTACAAATAGTTAGCTACTAACCGGTAAAGCTAGAGGAGTCGTGTGGGTATGACAAGGTATGGCGTACCTTGACTGGAGCAGACCCGTTTTTAAATAAATTTAGGGCTTTTAAAGTTAAAGTTTAATTAAATTTAGGGCTTTTAAAGTTAAATTAATTCTAATGCCACTAACACAGGGAAACATGAGGAGAAAACGTCACCCATTTGTCCAGAGACCTGTTGAACTCTATACGTTGTGTGAGTTTGACCCATGTTACTCAGTAAATGTTACGTTTAAAGGGTCGGTATGACTTTAAAAACCACAACTGAGGTTTGATAATATTGAGACTATTCGCGTTGTTCCAATAATCATAAACAGACATTTGCCGGAAGCATATTTGTCCACTAAAAAAATATCCCTTTTTTGGTAGATTTAAAATGATGAAAATGTCATTAATTTGCGATTGGTGAGTAGCTCAATCTTAAGGCTAATCTTATGCATTAATAGTGATAATTGATAGTCTATAGCGTCTCCAACACTGGTCCTGGAGATCTGTGGGTGCAGGTTTTTGTTCCCACCAAGCAGTAACACACCTGATTCTACTAATGAAGGTCCTTAGCAAGGGCTAATGGTTGATTATTAACATCAGGTGTGTAACTGCTCTTGGTTGAAACAAAAACCTGCACCCAGAGTGGCTCTCCAGGACCAGGGTTGGATTCCCCTGGTCTGTAGCTTCTTGATTTTACTCTCAGATTTGACCAGTTTGCTGGTCTTCTAACTCTAACCTCCGCTGGATCCCCTAGAACAGGAGTGGACAACCCTGGTCCTGGAGATCTACTGTGGGTGCAGGTTTTTGTTCCAACCAAGCAGGAACACACCTGACTCTACCAATGAAGCTCCATAGCAGGGGTCTCCTACCCTGGTCCTGGTCCTACTGTGGGTGCAGGTTTTTGTTCCAACCAAGCAGGAACACACCTAATTCTACTAATGAAGCTCCATAGCAAGGGCCCTAATGGTTGATTAGTAGAATCAGGTGCGTTCCTGCTTGGTTGGAACAAAAACCTGCACCCACAGTAGGACCAGGACCAGGGTCGCCCACCCCTGCTCTAGGACGTGGGCGTTCCTTGCCGTACCTTGCTAGATATTTACTTCTTAAACTTTGGTGGAGACCAGTGAACAGATAATGTGAAATCTATGAATGCTGCTTTGAGGGTCTTAATCAGGTTCTTCCAACGCTAGATGCTAGTTTCCATATGAACACATGTTTTCCCAAAGTAATTTATGCTTTTCAGGCTGATTGGGAGTTGGCGGAGCTCAATCAAAAAATCTATTCGTTACATACACAAATCCGAATTTAGTCAAATTCCAATTGGTTGTTTGGTCAGTGTCAATCAAATCTGATTATAAGATGTTTTCATCTTTGGCTGTCATGTATTTAGTCATGCCTGTTTAATATTAGAGATGCTAAGACTTGAAGCCAAGTTTGCAGAGGCTTTAAGGGCTATAACATATGTCAATTTAAGCTGTTGCAACTAATGACTGATGGTATTGTTCATGGCGAGGCATAAAAGAATGAAACGGAGAAAGGAAAAGGAAAACAAAGACGCAAAAGGAAAACAAATCCGGGGGAAAAGTTAATCTGTTAAGCTATTGTCAAAGCTGGATTTTAAAGAAGATTGTCTCCAGGTTTACATCATGTGTTTACCCTTTGCCTTGATCTGGCAAAGATCAAGAAAACATTGTTTGCATTGTATATGCATATCACTTATAAATCATATATCCTGTATAATTCAGTTTTCCATCAGTTTGAGATTTGAAAACGGAAAAAAAGAGGGAAGGAGAGAGTTCAGCGTCAATGTCTCGCTGCTTTTCTTTCATTATCAGCATCAGGGAGGAGTTACGTAACATCCAAACAACATATCCTGGTTTAGTCTGAGTGTTTAACCTTGAAATAGAGCAGGAACACACAGTTATGGTCTGACACAGAACACAGTACATCTGTCACATCTGGGTCATAACTGAGCTGTGAAAAATCCTCCTTGATACTTTAGAAGTTGTTACATAACGAGCTGGAGGAGACTCAGTGTTTCCAGGTGTGACTCAGTTAGAAAATAACACTTAAACGTGCAAAAAAAAGCACTGTTAACCATCTCATAATTAACAGGACTCTATTACTGATGTTCTCTAATTAAAGGAAGCTTTAATTAGTTATTTCTTGCTGAACAACACTGAATCCATACACTCCTTGGTTATCTGGCTTTAGGCAGGTTGTCAGAGGGTTGTTCTGGTTTTAGTCTCATGCAGACACAATGCTGCCAAACCTGGCAACCTCACCGAGAAGACGCTGAAGCTGTCATTTGCCCAAAAATAGTTCCAGCACATAACTTTTCCTAAAACTAATTTTTTCTTCTAAAGTTGTAAATTTGTTTTTAATCATTTATGGCTATGTACGGATTAATGAAATAAGATGAACTGTGTTAGTCACTGAGCTTTAGAGGTGTTGGTAGGTGTTTTTTTACCTTTGGAGCTGTTTCCCCCTCAATTCTTCATTCTGGAAAAGTTTGTTCCCGACATGAATTTTGTTTGGCGACTTGCCAACTTTGACATCATATATACAGAAACATAGCATGGATGGAAATAAATGATGGTACGAAAAAAAACTTCTCATTAGTTCATGTTTTTCATACAAACGCTTTGGTCATATATAATTACCTCACCGGCATTTGTCTGTTTATCTGTTTGTCCGTTGCTTAGCAATAGAACTCCAAAAGTTCTGGACAGATTTTCATCAAACTTTCAACGAATGTTGGGAATGGTACCCTGAACAGATGATTCAATTTTGGCAATGATCTGGAAGATATTATGGTTTCTGGATGGCTTTGAATTTTCTGTTGTTTGGTAATATTCATTCAAACACCATTGTTTGGGGCCTATAGACAACAATGTAGAGTGGGACTCACAACATGTTTGACAAAGGTCTGAGAGTCATTTTCTAGTTGGTAATATGCTATTAGATCGTAACTGTCAGTTTCTATCCACAAAGAGTGGAAGGAAAATTGATAATAATGTTGCATATCATGTAAATATCCACTTTAATGGATTTTGTAATCTAATAATCCACTTTAATCTGGATTTTGTACTTCCTTGACTTTGTGATGTCATGCGGCAGCACTCCTCTGCTTTGTGATTCCTATGTTGCAATGTGTTAACCTCTCAAGGTGACTGTAGTTCTTCTAGTGTCAAACTCACACACACACACACACACACACCATTCTGCATGGTGAAGCTTAAACACTGAAGGCACAAAAAGAAAACATTTTTTTTTTTGAAGGGGGACTTTAAATTGTGACAAACAAGTACCACAGTACACCGACCGACAGCCATATTTGAAGTCCTTTTCTCACACCGGGTGATGAATGTGTTTATAAATGAATCCAACACAGACAAGACAGGAAGAAAACTGCAAACTTTAAAGGAAGTCTGAGAGACAGACGAGAGGGAAAACATGACAGGAGTGAATTTACAATGTTATTACGGTGGTGGTCAAGTAAATATCAGGGCTGAGTCACTGGGGGGAATTAATAGTATAAACACACACACATACACACGCGCGCACATACACACACACTCACACACACACTCCTGCAGAGAGGCTGTGCAAGCGGACACACACTAAAAGCATGCAACCCCACATGCATATTCATTCATTTTCTGTCTCACTCATTTGCACACACACACACACACACACATACACACACACACACACACACACATTCAGCCCCTCTGTGGTCTCTAACAGTGTGTTTTTGCCAAACACCTGTGTAATCGTACAGCTGTGGAGAATGCTGGGAAAGGACCGGGGGAACTGAACACCGCACAACTAATACCCTTTGATTCCACCCGGATCACTGAGTGTGTATGTATAAGAGTGCGTGTTTAAGTGTGTGTGTATGTGTACGTGTGTGTGTGTGTGTGTGTGAGAGAGAGAGTGTGTGTGTATATGAGTGTGTAAAAGTGTGAGTGCTTTCAGAAATTGAGGAGAGAGAGAGGGAGAGAAGGGGAGGACAATCTGAGAGTGGATGAGTGAGTTTGTTTTGTGTGGTTTTGTGGTGTGTGTGTATGTGTGTGCATCCATGCACGCGCATGTGCGTGTGTGTGTGTGTGCGTCCATGTATAATCTGTCCCCAGTATCAGCATTCTGGAACATTCCTGCATCCTCCTCCTCAAGCTAAACTCATCGAGTGCCCTCATTCTAAAATACACTCAAACCAACCACCACAGAGGAAGAAGATTTGCATTTAAAGATTTCATTATAGGGCACGAAGTACAAAGTATAACTGCATTTATACTTTTTTACCAGAAGTGCTTCACAATGTGACAATGACATGATTCAATCAAAGGTGAGCTGTCAGTCTATATGACATCATGTTTACACCCACTGGTTTGTGTGTGTCTTTTTCCTAGAGGAACTCTTCAAAACAAACACTAGTCATGATATAGTCATGCAATATTGGAAAAAAGCAGAAATATTAGATACTAAAGGATCAATTAGTCAATACAGATTTGATGGTGGCAGTATTTACAGCACTAAAAGTACATTGAAGACACTTATAAATGCCACAAATATTGTTATTTTATTATTTTAGCAATGGGTTAGATTGAATATGTATGATTTTTATTAAAATATAATACATCCACAGTGCGATTAGAGGGGCACAGCATAAAAGTATAGCTATTCTGGAGATTAAAAAAAATGTATATGTAGTGTGAATTAATTATTTAAACATTTTTGAGGGGTTTGACAATGACTTTATGTTTACGCATAACAGCCAATAGCGACGGGGGCATTGCAAGTTGCCAGATAGAGTCGCTATGCTCTGCATAGCAAGGCTATTGGGTAAAAATGGCAGAGTCTGCAAATCCTGCAGCAGCTTCAAAGCCCTGGCGAACGGTGCGCTATGAATCACAGAAGCAGAGTGACTGGAAAAGAGCAAAAACCAGAGTCAATATGCTAGATGGACTCATATACTCAAAGGGATCAAACATGGGATACATGGGATCAAAACACACAAGGAAAAGTCGGTCTGTAAGTTAAGCTAACTCCCTTGCTAACTTAGCTAACGTTACCTAATGGTCAAATCCCACTTCGACAACATTACTTGTTTTCATTATATAATGTTGACCCTAGATATGACATTCAGTTAAAGAAACAGGCAAATCAGAGCAAATCCTAAGCAGGCAAGATGAAAAGAATAAAGGATAGCAGGCTAGCGATAGCTGACTGTCATAGATATGCCTCTGATTGATAATGGATAGCAGAGCTAATGTTAAATACTGTTTTGAAATGCGTTGATTAGTTGAAATCTGTAGTTACCCTGTATGATTCATCACTTGACATGGTGCTGGCAACAAAATTGTTGGATTTCTTTTATGCGTGTGTTGCAACTAGGATTTTAAGACACTAGATGTTGGTATTCTGTCCACTTCACATATTCCACCTTTAATTTCAAACAAAGTGCACTTTTGTTTGCACTCAAAAACTAAACACAATAATCATATATGTCCGCAGGTACTCAGCGGGTGGGTTGTTCCTGCACCTTAGAGAAGTTACCAAAGATGCCAAAAAGGATTTAAGCATCTCAACTGCTTCTGTTTTATGTATATATGTAATCCCAGACTGACTAAACTATGCTGAGATAAGGTCCAAACCATCTTTTGACTCCTTGTCCTTCTTGTTGCTGAAGAACACTGACTCTGGCTGGATGTTTGGGGTTGTTGTCATGCTGCAGCATACATTTGGGACCAATCAAATGCTTCCTTATAGAGTATGGATAATGATAAAAGTGCCTAAACCCTATCCTGTACAATATCTTCTTGTCAAAAAACAAGGTGCTTTGTCTATAAGTAAGAAACACTTATATTTTAGTTGCCAGATGAGGAAAAGACCAATGTGTATCGACTGAACACTAGTCCTTCACAAAACCATTGAAGCTTGAACCGGATTTGCTTGTCCTGGTTGTTTGACCTTATTTGTGGACACTGATTCCCTACCAGTTCATCAACAGCACCTGTTTCGTGTCACGTCGTTGTCAGATCTGAGGAACACTCCCTCATTTTGCTTTTGACAGCAACGTCTTTAATGAAATTTAAGGATATTTGGGGCGGGTGTTGTTTTAAGCAGCACTGTGCCAGCACAAGAAAGCACACCGATTTTGTAATCTTCAAACCCAGTACAGTGCATTACCGCTGCTGTCACTACCTGGAGAAGCACAACTGATCTTGGACAATCTACTCAAAATGTTCTTATTTCATGGTGAAAGAGTAGCTCGAGCTTGTAAAAGGTCTCTGTGGCAGCCATGTTTTTCCCCGGAGTTGGATGTTTGGCTAACACAGAAGTTTCTGTAATGAGCTACAAATTTCCAACTTCCACATCTGACTGGAATGTGGCTGAGCGGCCCCACCTGCTCACTCAGGTAAAAGTGATGATTATCAACAGTTAAAGACCCGAAGAGGAACTGAGGTTCTTTTCATTTGGAGAAAGCTCAGCAGGTGTCAAATCTCACGTGTTTAAGCTTCTCCGCAGAATTCTTGGTTTATGCGAGAGTGTTAGGGTGGATGTTTTTTAGAAGGCGTGCGTGCATGTGTGTGTGTGTGTATTAACCCTGGCCAGGGTGTTTTTTTGGGATAAGGAGGCGGGTGCCAAGCAGATGGTAGCAGTGTGGTTTACACAGGTGTCTCCAGTATATATGTGTGTATGTGTGTGTGCATGCGTGTGTGTGTGAGAGGGTGTGTGAGGGTGAGAGAAAAAGAAGGGCTATAAGGAGGCAACTGCGGTCAAGTTCAGGCCACTTCCTTCTGTTTATATAGTTGTCCTCTCAGTAAGTACATTTCAATCCTCTGGTGTTCATGTGCATGTTGAATATACCCTTTAAAACTTCTTAAGTGGAAGAAAATGTCCACATATTACCAAAAAAAAAAAAAAAATCACACACTTAACTCTGGTGGAAAAGTTGGAGGATGGATTAAAGAATAATTACGGTTCATTACACCTGGGATCGAGAGCATCAGTCTTCTCAGTAAATGGCTAAAAACTACACATGTTCACACTCAGTGATAGAGCCTCATTGTTGTCTGTGGTGTGACATTATAGAGCCACAAAGTCCACAGAGAGACCTCGACACTGGAGACAGCCAGTAGTTTCCCGTCACTCCTTGACCTTAAACCAAGTGGTTATTATTTTAACGAAGTAGTAATTTGAACCCGAACCACAATGTTTTTTCTAACCTTAACCGAGTAATTACTGTCAAGGTCTAGGGTCAGCACGAAGATGGACACTCCTGAATAGAAGAAGCTAAAAGTCATCAGAAGTGTTGATGTTCCTCCCGTCTCGTCCCATCCTTCCCCCTTAAAACTTCCACTTGGTCTTAAGTGCCCTCAACAGTAAATTCCCCTTGACAAGGGGAAATCTCTCCCTGTAAAAACATGGGACACCACTATATGCAAAGCGGTGATATCTGAAACCGCAAACGTGTTTTCAGTTTAAGTTTTATAGACGTTTCACCTCTTATCCAAGAGGATTCTTCAGTTCTGAGACTCAGTGCAAGAAACCCAGGAATTTAAAACCCAGATGTGTTGTGAAATCAAATTTACATGGCCACACCCCCAAAACTGGGGGGTGGTCATATGAATAGGTCTCAGATGCCCCCAGTTTCCTGGGGAAAGCTCCCAAGACAGCATTGAAGGTGGCAGGAAGATTGTGCCACCTTTGATTAGTGAAGGCTTCTCTAAGTAGACATAGATGGCTTCTTTTATGCCGTACAGATGTGGCCGTACAGCCGAGTCTTGTCCTGATGAGGTGGCTCTTTTGTGTTGAGCCATGTGTTCGTGGAGGGGTTGTTTGGTTCCCCCAGAGTCTGAGCACTCTTCGCTGCATTCGCAGCACTGCTGAGCTTGTGCATCTGTCTTAGGGGTGGACCATTCTCTGACCTACGATCTGGCTATGCCAGGGTTCTTCTTTTTTTATTTTTCTGTTTCACGTGTTTCTTTATGGCGTCGTTTTGATGACAATGACATAAGACATAAGACCACTTCAGGTATGGGTACAGGTTTGGGGCGGTGTTCAGAATGCACAAAGCCAAGAATCTTGGATGAGAGGTGAAACATCTTCACACAAACTAAGAAGTCCACTTGCTTTTCTCTACAGTTCCACAAGAATATGATGAACTGGATGCCTGAGAAACTTCTCAGATGTTTTTAGGTTAATTTACCAGCCACATAGTTACTTAGATGGTTATATGTCTCATTCTGGGGTCAACGAAGACTAGGCCAGAATAAAGGTAAAATCCCTATTACCTTAGTCAACCTAAGTCCATGAAAATCCTAATCCTCATCTTCTACTTCATTTTAAGGCGACATCCAACCTCACTACATTTTTGATGGTTGATTATAAGGGCAAAATCTCACTTCCCCTTGCTCCTTACACTGATGGAACACACTACCCTTACACAAGAATGCGCAAAATCTAGGGTTAGGGCAAAAATTCAATTCAACTTTTTCATATAGTGTCAAATAACATATAAAGTTGTACATATCTGTTTATCATCACAACAATCGCTGCCCTGTCATTAGCACCAGCATCATATAATCAAAGCAGCATTAATGTCATTATGCTACAAATTGGGGTAGTCATCATTATCACTGTAATCTTCGTTTTCACCATAATTATCACAAACAAATTGTCATCTCCATATCATCTACATCCTGCTCATCTTCATTATTGTGAATGCTATTATTATTAATATCCTAATCAATAGCTTCATTATAATTTTTACCCTCAGCAACATCACCGTCCCTGTTGTAGGTGATGCATGTTGTGTATGTGTAATTACTATTCATGATCTCCCGCCCTTTTTCTTCATCTGCTAATTCCACTCTAATAAAGCCAAGTTAAAAAAAATGACCTTTAACCAAAAGAACAGGTTATTATTTTGACCTTTTCTTGATTTATTAACCTGAAATGTAAAATGTAGGCTGCTGCATTCGACCCCGACTTCTGCTGACTGGACGTGGAAGACTTACAGCAGCCATGTGGGGGAACATTTGAATGTAACTATTGTGCTTAAATGCAGTGTTGAGGGTAGTGTGAATGTGTGTGCGTGCATGTGTAAGTGCTCATGTGCATGCTTGTGTGTGTGTGTGTGTGTGTTGAGAGATTTAAAAGGCAGCGGTGCCAAGTCAGCAAACAGAAAGGGGAGAGAGGGGAAAGTTGAGAGATATTCTGGGAGAAGGAGAGAGGAGAGAGAGCGAGGGAAGGAATGACCTACAGAGAAAGAGAGAGAGAGAGAGAAGGAAGAGTAAAAATAGAGTAAAAAGAGAGCGAGGAGAAAGGGGAAGATGGGGAGCGGCCTAAACCAGGGATTTGTTGGTTTCCACCAAACTCAAGTCAACACATGCGCGCACACACGCACACACACGCACACACACGCACACACACTCTCATAGATAGATGAAGACAGGCTGTTTCATTTTGCCACCACATACAACCCGGGTACGGCTGCCGCTCTCTGTGGTGAATTTGTGTGCGGGCGTGCACGTTTTCGTGTGCGCGTGAGTGCGTGCGCGCGTGTCTGGGTGGAGCTCACATGCTGTATAAAAAGAACAGAACCACTTCAGTCGTAAGCTCGGCCTCAACTGGTTCAGTGGATACAAGGAGTGTGTTTGTTAGAGCTGCAGCACACACACACACTTGCGCACACACACACTTGCGCACACACACATGCACGCATACAGCGCTCCCCTTTGGTTGTACACTGTGTTTTGATCTGTGACCCTTTTGATGATGTTCACCACATCCTGTGAAAACACACTGATACACACAGTCACATCACTGTTAACCACAGTTTTAAACTGTAAGTCCTGCTCAATTTAGGTTAATTCAGCAGCAAAATCAGCTATTTCCAATGCTGTAGTTTAAATTTGGCATAAAAATACCCAACACTGGCCAGTATTTGATAATATGCAAATAATATTTGCTTACTTAATCTCCTCTGCCGAGTATAAAATACTCCACAAGAAAAGAATCGTTTTCAGACAGTTGTGACAGAATTTGATGGGGGAAATGTTTCCTTTCATACACTTTCGATACTTGGTTTGCTCTAAATCTGCAGGTTTAGATACCTTGAACTCATCATCCCAGAGATAGAGACTACAACGTTAATTACCTAACAAATTAGTTTGAGTCTTGCTATTTAGAGGGGTAGCTCATTTCTTTTTTTTTGACCTCTTATTTATGGGTTGGAACATTTCTGAATGAAGATCTTGTGTTGTCTTGAGTACAATGATCAATGTGCTCTTTTAGCAGGAAAAACAACAACCTTTTAAGTGTGAGCTTGCATTTTTTGCTACACTAAACCTGTAAATCTGCAGGATATTTTTCCACTATAAGCAAAACCGTGTATTTTCCTTTTGTGGAAACCAGTGAAAATGAAAACCTTAATAATATCTGAATCCACAGGAGAAGTTATAATTCAAAGGAAACATTTACCCGTTTTTTTAGCTCATTGCTTTTATAATGAACACACATCTAAATGAACGGACTCAGAATTTTGGCAGCCGTGAGCCTGGGCACCTTCTGTGTGTTGATATTTAAACAAAAGGTCATTTATTGTTGGAAAGCTTAGCTTCCAAAATCTAATCAGAATATGTGTGTGTGTGAGGGTGTGTGTATGTGTGTGTCTGTATGCGTGTGTGTGTCGTTGAGCAGATTGCAGTATAATCTCCTGTTGATCCTTCTTTTTCTGACCGTTAGTTCCCACACTGAAATAATTCTCATTAATTACATTTAGACTTTTCATAATAATCAGTATCACTCAATTTCATTTGCTGGTAAATGTTTATGCTAATTCTGTGAATGAAGATGAGTGTAGTTACTGTAGATTTGCTATTATATTGTTATCCATACATCCACAGGGACAGCATAGGGACAGAGGTTCTTCTTTTCTCCAAAAATATTCAGAAAGTTTATTAGCTAGTTGCTATTCTGGTCCTATCATTGACTGTGCCCTACTCTGTTGAAGTTTAAAACTACTGGATGTGCCCAGAGCCACTCTTGATCTGCCATAACCAATCGCTAACGTTTGGTCGCACCATATGTCATACACTGGAATATGCCAGAATCAGCCGACAGAAACTCAAAAAATGGCTATTCTGCAGCGCTGCTTAATATTCCACAACACACCAAATGGCTTCCTTCACATCTACAACCATAGACTACAACTCAAATTAGCGCGCAACCTCAATACTTAGATGAGGTCTGTACTTATAATACCTCTGCCAAAGAGGTCTAATTTTTTCCCTGGCGTTCGTCTGTTTGTTTGTCTGATTGTTAGCAAGATAACTCAAAAGTTTGGGTCGGATTTTTGTCAAATTTTCAACGAATGTTAGGAATTGTACCATGAACAGATGACTCAATTTTGGTAATGATCCGGAAGAAATCCTGCTTTCTGGATCACTTTGAATTTGTTGTTTGGTAACATTTGTGGCAAATGGATCTTCAAAGAGGCACCATCGTTTGGCGCCACCTGGAGGTCATATCTTGCACCTGCCCCAACTTTTGTTTCTGGACTGGGTGTATTGAATAAGTATAGGACAGTTGTAGGCAACCCTGGTCCTGGAGAGCTACTGTGGGTACAATTTTTTGTTCCGACCAAGCAGGAACACACCTGATTCTACCAATCAACCATTAGGCCTTTTCTATAGAGCTTCATTAGTAGAATCATTTGTATCTCTTAACTTTAAGAGAGGTGTTGAAATGTGCTGAAATCCTGTTCAACCGATTATCCGGCACACCTGGTCTAGGTGGACATTCGCCTCTTGTATTCGCCTGCTCTGACACTGATGAAGACAGTGGTGTTGTAACGTTGTTTGCACTAGTGAGGGCCTGAACATCTATTGGTGCACTCCAGCATTTTTTTCCCCCTGAATGTTTGGTTTCCTCCATATGAAAAGCACCCGATTCTCCTGCAATCTACTGGATGATGCGCGTAAACCCCTGTTTCTATTTGCACTAATTGTGAGGACACTCGGTGACATAATGCATTCCAAAGCCTCTGACCTAAGTTATAAACAGTGAAGTTGTAAACATTGACACAAGGGGGGCGGGGCCTCTTAAGGTGCAGGACTTCAAATAGCTCTGAGGACAAGACAACACATGTACATACACACACACGCATGCATGCAACCCTTTCACCCTGGTTTGAGGTGAAACTAAAGTTCACCAATTATCTCTCTTCATAAGACGCTACTGACCTTCTGACAGACACACAGGCAGGAATTTCTGGTTAGTCACATCCAACGCACACACGCAAGCGAAGACAAAGCAATGATTCATTGTGCGTGAGTTACAGAAAGTCAGAAAAACGGAGAAAGTCCAGGTCACAGGTGGAAACTGTAATGTCTTGAAAAGATAAGAGCAGCTCAACATTTTATACAAGGCCATCCCTGAGAACTGTGATACCATTGAGCTGCCTGAAACCAGTCGTTTCAATAAACTGGCAAATAACCGATTAATGCTCATATATCTCATCAGCATGTTGTTAAGTTTGCAGAATTGATTGCTAAATCAATCCGTGGGGAAAAAAAATCCAGAAATTATCATATTTACAAGAAAATGGAGGTAAAAAGACAGTTTTGTGTTTATTGTATAATATTTATTCCATTATGAAAAATGCACAATCTCTAGAAAGTATTGGCCTCAACTTGGCTCAACAGTGACTAGAAATCCTCTCTGCAACTTGAATGATGCCAATAGAATGGTCAAAATGTTACTTTACTTCAATAAAGAAGTCAAGATTAATACATGAGTGTAATTACTCATTAATTACTGTATAAAGGAGTTATAGAGAGGCTGTCAGGAAGAAGAAAGGAAATAGTTTATCTCTGTATATGTCCTGTTATTGTTAGATTGTTCAGATTAAAGTAAATGTCACATTGCCTTTACTGTACTGTACTGTACTTATTTTTTAACGTTTACCTTAACTGAAATTCTTTAGTCATAGTGTGCATCAAGAAAACAACACATTTTTTGTTGGTCAGAAGAGAAACACACATACACACGTCGTCTCTAATGCATACACATGCTCCAAGGCAGAAGAAAAGCCTTGTTTCACAGCAACTAATGGATTTAATAATGTGTGTTTGTAAGAGTTGGTGTGTGTGTGTGAGGGAGAGACACCAAAGCACTTTGCAGAGATTGCAGGCAGCTGCTGGGAAAATACCTTAACACACACACACACACATACACACATATACACACACACACACACACACACACACACACACACACACACACACACACACACACACACACATACAGTACATTGCAGCCTTTGAACAACCAGATGTGGCTGTGCAGCAGGTTGGGAACATCAGTGCACAAAAACAGAGTTAGAGGTGGGCTGGGTCTGAAGCTAAACCAGTTACAGTAATGGAATACAGATTTCCACAACCTGCTTCAGCCTGAGGACACACACACACACACACACACACATACATACTTACATATTAGATGTGGTCTTGAAAGGGGAACACTGACCTTAAGGGGAAGAATGATCTTAACGATAAGGGTAATCTTTGTCATTATATTATACTATGTTCAAGGCATATATATGGTATGAGGGGAGCTACAATATACGAGAGTTCCCTGAAGGTCACACATGCAGGATCTTGGGAGACGCCGCGGCTTTGAGCTAAAATCGATCAGACGAACTGTAGTAGTTCAAAACATACAACAGAAATCCTGCACTGTGTCTTGAATGTGAATAGTAGAGCTGAACTCTCTGAACTGTTTCAGTTCATTCTCTATGGTTGTCATCACTGTGGCTGTAACCCCCCCTTTGACCATAAAGTGGGTTGCAATGGCAGAATGGTGCTGTCTGTATTACCACTCATTGATTCCACGGGCAGCGAAGAAGCAGAAGTAACCTTTTTCGTTTATGAGGTATTTTTTTTTATACGCTTCTTGAGAACCACTCATCCAAACAACTTTTATCTCTTTTCAGAGCGAGACATATGAACATACTTTTACTTGCTGTGACCATAGATTGACATACAATGTAGTCACACGCTAGCAGCCACGTACTGTTCCATAATGCCACAAAAAGCCTCCATATTAAGCTGCCCTATGTGTGATTTTAGGGTGCTTTCACCCCAACAGCGGTTAGCACGCACCAAACTATCCATTTAAACCAATCAGTCAATCAAGTGGACCGAGACATGCGAAAAGAGATGGTCCTGGTTTGCAAATGACAAACTTAGCTGCAGCCCCTCTGGTGAAAACTCAATCTCGGGTCCAAACAAGGGGATACTAATTATTTCATAGCGATAGTGGCTTTTTAGAACAATGATTAATGACTGTTTTCTTTTATCTGACACCTTTTGATGGTAAACTTCCGTCTTCTTCTGGGGGGGGGGGGGGTCACGCACAATGTTGTTGTGTCAGGTAAAAACAGCATCTTTTACATATCTGTAAGAAAACAGTCATTAGTCATACTGTAAATGAAGAGATAATGAACCTCACACAACAACTTTTGGAACAATGTTCATCCCATATGACCTCATTTGTGAGAATAACCTGTCTCCTCTGCCTGAAATGATGCGCTATGAGTCTTTGGCGACTCCAGAGTCGATACGCTGGAGTCTATATGCTACATAGGAAATATTGTATTTCCTGGTATCAAACTAGCTGATCTGCACCCTGGAAAAAAAATAATTAGTGTTTATGAATGTCATCATTTGATACAGAGGTTTACCGTTGTGCTTTAAGATCCCTTGCTTCATTGTACTCTATATGCTAAAGTAGGCTGGCTGTCCCTGTCTGCCCGGAGACTTTTTCACTGGTACATCTTCATTTGTAAAGCAATTATTGGACTACTCCCCTCATACACTTACCTCACTTCACATTTAAAAGGATGCCATCATACAGTTGGCGCTCCTTGGACTTTTTATCCCCAGAACTCGTACTGAGTTTGGGAAGAGGGCATTTATACGCTCTGCTCCCTCTTCCTGGAACAAACTTCAAAAATCGCTCAAACTACAGGAACTCATCTCTATTACTGGTTTTAAAACTCAACTCACAGGCCTTTTATTGTCCAAATTTGGAATGTGTAAATGTAATGTTTACTATGTAATAGTTTTACTTTTAGTTTGTACTGTTTTTGTGTTCCTGTTGTGTATCATGATCGTTCCTCCCCAGGATGGACTTCCATTAACCACCTTCTCTGCCCTGACCTTCTCTTTGATCTCAAGCAACACGCCTGGTTAAATAAAGGTGAAAAAAAGAGATTTAGTTTCATCTCATTTTCTATACCTGCTTATTCCTCATTAGGGTCACAGGGGTCTGCTGGAGCCAATCCCAGCGCGTTACGGCGAGAGGCAGGGATACACCCCAGATGGTCGCCAGCCAATCGTGGGGCACACACACCATTCACTCACACCTACGGGCAATTTAGAGTCTCCAATTAACCTCAGCATGTTTTTAGACTGTGGGAGGAAGCCGGAGTACCCGGTGAAAACGGAGACATGGGGAGAACATGCAAACTCCACACAGAAAGGTCTCAGACCCAGGACCAAGGAGGTCTTGAACCTGTGACCTTCTGGAGTTAGCGCTCCAGTTACAAAGGCGTTAAAAGAAACAAAAGATGACAATAGCCACGGGCTATTGTTAGCCATTGATAGCATGCTCTGTGTTGTAGTTTGCACATTAAAAATGTCAATAATACTATGGCTTTTTATATATTTTATATTGCTTTGCTCTGATTACTGTTTGCACACTCTTGGCATTCTGTTGATGAGCTTCAAGAGGTCGTCACCTGAAATGGTTTTCACTTCATAGTTGTGCCTTATCAGGGTTAATTAGTGGAATTTCTTGTTTTATCAATCAGAATAAAGGGTGGCTATTTAGAAGAAACTACAATATAAAACATGTTTTCAGTTATTTCACCTTTTTTTGTTAAGTACATAACACCATAAACATGTGTCCATTCATAGTTTTGATGTCTTCAGTGAGAACCTACAATGTAAATAGTCATGAAAATAAAGAAAAAGTAGTTGCAGAATAATTATGATGGATGGATGGATGGACGGATGGATGGATGGACAGATGGATGGATGGATGGACGGACGGATGGATGGATGGATGGATTCCTGATTTAATCAGGACTATTTTATGTCTATGCTTCTATACGTCCAAAAATATTAGAAATAATTATGGGATAAAATGTAGAAGCACGTGTTTTTATCTTAATAGAAGCTCAGCAGACATATAAATAGAGCAAAGGTCAGAAGCATGAGAAGATGAACAGAAAAAAAGAGACTAAAGCTGTGAAAGTGAGACTTTCTCACCGTAGCAGCCTCTTAAAGGAAAATCCCCACATTATATAGTTCAAACTTCAATCGTCCAAAACCTTTAGAGTGACTGAGCTCTTCGAAGCCTGCTGTAGGTAAGTAGAAATTTCATCCCACATTATTTTAAGGACATTTTTATTTATAAAGTTGTAAATACATGATATGTGGGGGGCATCGCATTTTGCGAGCGTAGAAAACCCTTTTTTTCCGGTTTGTAATTCAAGACAAACAAGGGTGTCTTTGTAGATAATTCAACTTCTAATTTAATAACTTTTAATGTGATCAAATTACACCGATGCTTAAATGGATCTTTTAAGAGTTGCGCTAATGTGGCAATAACGTGTAAGAGCAAATTTCCTGAAACGGAGCTAGTTAGCTTAATAAACAGTCTGAGCAGGCGATGCAATTCTCCTCTGAGCTCGTTATCATTTCCTGCAGCGAGTCAGCGAGCTGCAGCGCACCTTTGGGGGAAACTTGGCAGAACTGATGAGGAAGGTGTGAAGACGAGGGAGGAGGGGAGAGGGAAGGAAAGAGAGACTCCCTTTGGGTAAATTTTCACCTCTGATGAGGGAGGAGGGTGAGAAACGAAGAGGGAGAAACTCGACGAGAGGAGGACGACGATGGGAAAAAGCTCCGGCGAGAGCGCGGAAATCTCAGGACTGAGCCGAATGGAAAGCTCCGACGCGAGCTGATAATTTGATCTCTACCGGGGAATTATTTATTTACCCCCGATTATCACGTTGTTGTGAAGGTGTCGGAGAATAATCGTCCACACTGCTCATCTGAGAGGAAAACTGTTTATTAGACTCTAATAAGACGGTGACTCCTCTCAAACAAACACATTACACTTTTGTTTGTTTGTAATTCAAGACAATGTAGATATTTGAACTTCTAATTTAATAACTTTTAATGTGATTTAATTATTTAAGAGTTCCCGCTAATGTGAATAGCATGTAAGAGCAAATTCCTGCCTAACGAGCTTCTATCTGTTAATTGTTATCTTTAACTGCGTTTACACAAACGGTATTTCATTCAACTTGATTGAAATCCTTCTAATTTGACATTGTAACTAAACTCAGGGCGTGAAAACTGGTCCTGGGTGAAAAAGGTGAAAAGGTCAAATTCATACTCGGCACAAAAATGCATCACCAGAGGCGTCTTGAATATGACACGTTACATACACAGTGTTTCCCATAACCCAAGTAACGTCGTTTGGTGCTCCGGGCTCTGAACCCGAATCGGGAATCCTTATTAATTGTAAAGGTTAAGCTAGGCTATTGCTAACTTTCACAGGAATGCCAGAACAAAATGCGCTAACGCAATGAAGCGGGTCTCTCCCAACTGCAGCTATGCGTCAACACTGTAACGCTAAAAGTGCTGGTTGGTTTAAAAGGATGGGGCGGTGCCAGAGTACCCCCGTCCCTCTGAGAACCCAGGTTTTCATTCTGTGGCGCTGCGCCACAGATTGGTCTACATAGGAAATGCTGATTGCCTGCTGTGAGGTATCTAATCGCACAAACAGACTGAGGGGTAGCTTCTTCCCAAGAGACATCACTGCACTGAACAAATCTTAGCATTTAAGGTCTAGGTACCACAACATGTGAAATTGAACTGACTACAGTAAATGCGCAATACACTGGAAATGTGCAATTATACTGGAAACATGCAATTTGGCTTGCGGAAAATAACCATAGTATTTTATTTCTTCAACAATAGTATTTTATGTCTTGTATATAATGTACATTTGTATGTTTAGTACTTTTTAATGTGTATTTTTGTGCAGACACCAAGGAGTGGCGCCTCTAATCTCATTGTAGAAATACAGTGACGATAAATTCTGATTCTGAATGCTTCCTTTTCACATTTCACCAAAGCTTCTGTCCACCTGACAGCTCAAATCTGGTGTTAGTCAGAACTTCATTAAACCACAGACAAATTACAGGCTACAGACCATCTGTGTGCGCATGTGCGCGTGATGTGAAGTCTATATGAAAGCTCTAATAGAGCGGAGTGTGGGATCAAAGGGCTTTGCTGCCGCTGTGGTCTGGTTCACCACCGTACTGACGTCAACAGTAGAGGGGTGAGGGGTGGAGGTTACCTAGCTACTCCAACTCCACATGCACGCACACACACACACACACACATTAACTTAGTAAATCATTTTGTCCGTTACAAAACTCACATTTAAATTTAACATCTGAGATCAGGATCGACATCATGTCACCTGTTACTGAAGACACATGGATTTTGTATGCTTTTTCCAGTTTTCCTGAGCCTCGTTCACAGCGTTTTTCTGGGAAATGTCTGCCGACACTTGGTTTGGTTTAGCGTCTGCATGTGGAAATGTTCAGTTTTGAGGAACATCTGGAGGGCTTGATGACCGGTAACCCTCCAATGCAAACAAGGGACACAGGTGGGAGGGGGAGCACAATATGAGAACATGCACTAAAACACATAAACCACAGAGTGAGATGTCCAATGAAAACACACACACACACACCGACACACACGCGCACACACATATTGCACCACACAGTCCACAGGTGGCTGCTTGCGACCAGAAAAAAAAACCCTGCTTATTTTAGATCCTGTCAACCAAGGCCCCTGGGCATTCACACACACACACACACACACACACACACACACACACACACAAAGCCTGTGAATGAACTCTTGTTGAAGGAAAAATACCTGTGGGTGCATGGAGAGTTGAAAGGTTTAGATGTGTAAAAAAAAAAAAGGTTAAATTTATATTTCTCATTCATAATAATTGACTCAGTAGCTCTGAGTCAGGAATGCGATCACTGACTGGTAAGATCAATATTACCAAAAAAAAAAACAGAAAGACTTACAAACTTAAACATATCCTTTAGTTCTCAGGCTTCCTCAGAGAGAAAAATGGATGTCTAAGGACTAGAAATACTGCAGGTCCAGATCTACAACTGCAAACTACAAGGCTGCAGCCCTTGAAAATTGAATCGACAGTAAAGGGCAACACCTGTAGCCATCGTTTTTTTTTTTTTTTTATGTAAGCCCACACACTGGTAGCGTCTAGACGCATAAATGGACACATGAACTCAATGAGGATACACTAATGACCTATATACCAGCAGCAACTTGTGATGTCTACTCTGTACGTGTGTGTGTGTGTGTGTGTGTGTGTGTGTGTGTGTGTGTGTGTGTGTGTGTGTGTGTGTGTGTGTGTGTGTGTGTGACCAGGCACAGGGGTCTTGGGACTTGTTCTGGATCAGGTGTGGGAGCAGACGCCACAGCAACCAGAGAAACACAGACATTCAAAGATGTATTAAGCGGAAAAACACGAGTACTAAAACCCACTACAACAATCCCTCTATCAATAAGTCAAATGCGGCTCAAAATGATTAAAATTATGTACTAAAATGCAATACAAATGCATCGTCACCACACTTTTTAACCTGGCATTTAGTCAGGTTAATTCACTACTTACACAGCTGAGCAGAGCGGTGAACTTTTTGGTTTTATGCTTCTGATTCACCGGGGAAAATGCTTTAAATAGCGTCCAATAACTCCACTTCAATTACGCTTCAAAAAGTCAGAGCTTTGAGTGACAGGTGGCTCATCACTAGTGTTGTCTACTATACACACTGCACATGCTAATACACACTAATACATACTTTTATATACCATGATATACCAATACATACAAATACATACTTTCACATACAAATACATACTGCTACGTACTTGTTTAGCAGTATATGTGTAAAACCAGCAATGAACTCAGTTCATTCACCACTGTCTTGTCTTTGTGTTTCACCATTTCTCTCCTACTGAATGCACACATGCACTCCTGGAGCTGCTAACTTTGTAACTGGGCTTCGCCCCATAAATTAGGCTATTATTAGCGACACGGGCCACTAAGCTAGCCAAAAATTGTTTAAATTCCAGGCGGTTCCTTTCCTGACCACGAAATCTCACGATGCCATGTTGTCTTCCAAATCTCACATGATTACATACACTCTTGTGTGGTTACGTCATCAATCTGGATCCTCCCATTTTTGCAGTTTTTGGAGTCCCTACACACAGATCCTCGTCCCTCCGTCTTTCTAGTCACACACGGCTGTATGTATGTATCGATCCAGGTTTTTCCGATCCAACTTGATACCGATCAATAGGCTGAATATAGATATCCGATACAGATCTGATACTACTGTTGAATGAATGGACTGTTGTGTGGGCATGAGAATACAATGGATCCATTAAACACCAAACATTGTGCTCTAACACCGCGTGGGGAAAGTCGTGGTAACGGTTGTAGGATTTAACTGAGTTTCCTTAACAACTACGATTACCATCAACAGGTGGCGTCACACGCGACCTTGTATCGACAGTGGAAAGGGAAGCGGGGTGTAGGGTCACGAAGACATTCACCAATAACCATTAAATCCCATCCGACAACCATAAAACAAAGAAAGCAGAGAACTCGCTGGTCGCATAGTTATAGAGAATGGAACGATCCTCACATGTGGCCCGTGCTGTTCTGCTGCCGCCGGAGCCAGAACAAACGAGCGGATATAAAGGTGGACGGGTTATTAGGTGAGTGCACACATGTGAGGGCCGTTGAGATCATCATAGGTGAAAGTAAGTGAAAGGTGACAACCGAGTAGGACTATTGTCCACTGCCCCCACTATTATTAGTGTTGCTGCTCTGTCCTGTTCATATGTAAATTTGTAGAAAATGTGTAGAGCACAGAATGAAATATGTACTGTAGAGTGATACTCCCTTCATTTTTCAGCTTTGTCACCTGTAAATACATATGAACTAGATATGAACTAAGACTAGAATAGACTCGCTTTATTTCACAGGTCAGGTCACTTGTAAATACATGTGAACTACTCATGAACACAGGCATTAACTACATATGAACTACATATGAACTGTAGAACTAGACGCATTTAATTCTACAGGTCTGGTTATTTTTAAATGCATGTGAACTACATATGAATCATCACAGATATGAGTTATCTATGAGGTAGATAGGAACTGTAAAATGAGACTCGTTTCATTCTACAGATCTGGTCACAAATATATATGAACTAGATAGAAACTGCAGAACTAGACTCGCTTTGTTCTGCAGGTCTGGTCACATGTAAATATATATGAACTACATACGAACCAAGATATGAACTAAATACCTTTTTAATGTCAATCCAGTTTCTGAAGGCCACCAACAGAGGTTCTCAGATTCACAGATCAATATGTGGACCTGTTTGGGACAGAACTGTACGAGGGTTGTGAGAGCGTTCGCTCCAACAAGCAGCAACAGAGAGAGCATGCATCCTGCTGAATGGTGACCAGATGGGGACAAAAATGTTTATGTGTGTGTGTGTGTGCGCGCGTGTGTGTATGCCACAAGTTGGGTTCTAGCCGCCATGAATGTCTGTTTACATGCTTTCAAAAAAAAAAATCAAATGGAAGACAGAGCTGATGGCGGTGCTGTACTGTACAGTGTAGCTCAAGGGGTGTTTTGTGTGTTAGCTAGTGTGTGTTTGCATGCTCGTTTGTATGTGTGTGTGTGTGTGTGTGGTTGATAATGTTGACCATGAGTGTATGTGTGTCTCACTGGGGTTGACGTCAGGTGCAGTGCATGTGGGTAGCAGGGGGAAGGGATTAAAAGGTCTACAGAATAAACACACCTGACCTCATTGGACTCCTAACACCATGTACGACTGCAGACTTGCTTGGATGTTGGGTTTTTTGCATCAAAGAAGAAGAAAACACAGATTGTAAAAATCTTTTTTTCTTCAGACTGAAGTGTTGCAGCTTCCCTTGGAAGTCGCAGTGGCCGTAACAGTCACAAAATGAAAGTGTTGGAGAGAACAAACAACATACAGATGCTTTTCTTACAGTATCACGGTAGAAAAGCTAAGAAATGATCTGCCATCAGTTCGATGGTGAAGTAGATGGAACCTTATCCATGTTTCACTTTTCCAACCAAGAAGAAATTGGTACATAATAATTACACTTGCTCGACTTATATACCCTTTTAGCTTAGGTTGTACAGTTTTTAGGGATATGTCCCATTAGAAGATACTCAAAGAAATGACATCTCAATAAACAAAGACACCAACGAAGGTACCGGCAGTCCATTTCTATTGCAGGGTTCAAAGGGTTAATCCCAAAAGTTACAAAAATAAACTCCTCCCGCCGGTAAACAGCTCCATATTATCCAGTGTGACTGGTTTGGTGGTCTGGTTTGTGTTAATTCAAAGCAGCGGCAGTTGCCAGCAGCATCTGCCGCTGTTCCACAAGCTCTCTCCTTCACAGCTGGTAGCTTTCTGTGGGTCGGCAGCGGTTCTATATACCCCCAGTCCAACTCTGATATGCGCAAATTCTTCACTGTAGTTGACATTTTTTTGACTGAGGGCAGGACACTAAAGTGCCTCTTGAGGGAGAAGTGGCATTACATGAAAATACGGCATGAAAATCACTTAGCATGCTAATATCCTAACGAGCGCGTTGCACCTTTAAAGGTATTCAATTTAACTTCAAGATTCCTGCATATAACCTGTTTATATGGTTATTTCCTGGGAATCAGTCAAACACAGCGAGGCACACTTTGCCGCCACTGACACAGATTATTTTAAATAGACTAAATAATGTTGATTTCTGGTAATTTAGTGTCAAATGCTCACAAAGTATCTTCATTATAATGTTGCAACAAGTACAGTATGCAACGCTTCAGTTTCACAACCAGCATTTCTATTCTCTTCTGTTCTAAGCATTTTAAAATGCCTTTAACTTTACTGAATTGTGGCTTTTTTTTTAAAAATATTTTTTTTATTCCTTTCAACCCTTTCCCAAACATTTTTATTTTAATGTCATATTATTTCTAGCCATTTTAGAAGCATATTTGCGGGTCAGTCACTCATCAGTAAACTTTTTTCCATACTAATGTATCTCAAAAACTGGCGCATTTCAACAAGTTACCTACAATTAAGTAATGAATGTAAATATATAATGAATTAAGGTATACTTAGTGTATAATAATATTTATATGAAGGTATATTAAGTGTATAAATGACTAATAGAGTAAAAGTGCTGATTAATTTTCTGTTGATTGACCAATAAATTAGAAGAGCCAGACTTATTTGTTGTAGAACTTTTAGAGGCGTATAAATCCACAAGTATAAAAACTGACATGAGACAAAAGCTTGATAAAAGTCACATTTATGTCCAAAATATATATATTTTTCTGTATCCTACCATCTTACACCCCTTGACCCCAACAATGGATCCATTTGTGTTTCAGACAGAAAAGTAATGTGGAAAGCTGTGGAATTTTACATTCAGGGCCCATTGAGTCCATTGTTCTTGTTTTAAAGATCCTCTGATTTTTCTTCTAATTCTAATTAAAGGTGGACATTTTTTTTTTTAAACAACCAAATTAATTGTGATGAAATTCGGTAGAAACACATTCACTGTTGACCTTTCATCTACCCACCTTCTTTGACCTTTTTCATGTCATGACCTTCAAAAGTCTTTCCTGTCAGCCTCATCTTTAGTTTGTGTTTGCGCTAATTAGCAGATTTTAGCATAATAGGAGTATAAAAATGAGATGATGAGTATACATGTTACTTGCTAAATACCAACAGGTCGATTTGAGCACATTTACATGCCTGGTGGGGAGCATTTCCATTGAAGCAACACACTAGAATGAATGCCACACACATGGCTATATACTCTTACTTTAATTATGTGTCTAATATATCTTATGTGTAATTTCATATGTTTTTGTAGACATTCTTTTTTATTATTAGTTTTCATATTTGTAATAAAAATATGTTTGTACCCAAAACATTTAAGAAAATCAAATTATCCTCCTCATATTTCCCATTATAACAGTAATTCACTAGTCCCTACATTGTTTCAGACAGTTCATCCTCCCAAGTATCCTTCAATTTTAGAACATCTGAGTTTCTGAGTTAAGAAAAACAGATTTTGGTTTTAGTTTAGTTTTTCTTTTTCCCCACAAAAGTATATGTACATTTCACAACAACAGAGTGAAAGTGGAGTGGAGGTTATTTTTGACCAAAGTTAATTGTTGCTCGTGTTTACTTCTCTTCTGTCCCCCGTGTGTGTGTGTGTGTGTGTGTGTGTGTGTGTGTGTGTGTGTGTGTGTGTGTGTGTGTGTGTGTGTGTGTGTGTGTGTGTGTGTGTGGCTTAGCTACAAGGACAAACAGTGCCCCCTGGGGATGAGTCTCCTTCTAGTCTCCTCTCCTGTTTTCCCCTCTTTCTTTAGTAATGTTGCTTCCTTCTTCACCTTCTTTCTTTCCCCATTTCCCCCTTGTCTTCCGTCATCTCCTCTCCTCTTTTCATTCTGATCTCCTCATTCCTCTCCTCATACCCTCTCTGTCCTTTTAATGTTTGCCATCAAAAGGGGAAGAGGGAGCAACGCAGTGAGGAGAGAGAGAGAGAGCGAGAGAGAGGGAGAGAGGTCATCTGGCTAAGAAAAATCCACCTGCAGCCTCAGCAGTCTCACACACACACACACACACACACACACACACCACCCACCCATGTCTCTTAGTTTAAATGTGTGTATGCAGGTATGGTTGTTAGTAAAGTAAATGTCATTGGTTCTATTATATCATCCATGCGCTCACCCACACGTTTTGATTAAGAGCAGCTGAACAAACTGCGACATTCGAAACTAAGACGCGATGGAGGAAAAGCAACAAAGGGAACATTTGACACAACTGAGACAGAAAATCAGCTCAATATCTACCTAAAGAAAGATAGAAAAAGGGATGGGTGGGAAAAAAAGATGTTAAAGGTACCGTATTGTAGAAAGTGAGATTTTAATTGTTTTTTGATTATAAAGAAGAGGTGTTATCTGAATACTGTCCCGTGTTAGTCAATTTACAGAGAAATGCACTGAAGTTGAGGTGAAGTTGTGATGTCACCGCTCAGCCAATCAGAAGAGAAGCTTGAAAACCCAAATACACATCGTTAGGGAAATTACAACAACTAAAACCCAGGAAAAGTGTACAGTAATTAGTAAAGAGTCACAGTTTAAGAAAAAAGATGAATAAATAAATAAATAAGCCTCTTTTATAAATGACAAACTCACATATAAATAGTAGAATTATAGACGCTGAAAGAAATGAATTCCTTATATAAGACACTCAAACCTAAATGAAAGTGTTAATGCGTTATAATCTGTAACCCGTATTAAAATAACTTAACAAATTCATCATTTCACCTGCTATCAATCAGCCTGTTGACCACTGCTGTGAAATAACCTGAAAGCAGCAGCTGCCTGGAGGCTCGGAACAAAAACAAATTAAAAGTTCTCAAAGTGAAATGATAAAATCAGCGTGATTCATATTTATCTTGACAGTTAAATATGGCGAATGATTAGGTTTAGGGACAGATCGCAGGTTTGGTTACACATATCTCAAAGTTAAGGTCTTTATGGATACAATACTAATAATAATCATCATTTTTTCATCAAACAACAAACACTTGCTAATAGTTTCATTGATCAGTCATCCGCCCCGACCTCCTCCCTATATGTGGACTTTAAAAGGTCATAGGTTTTATCATTAACATGTCATTTCCACTTGTTGAAAGAACAGATTTTTTTGGGGGGGTCATGAAACCATTCAGTAGTGAAGAGCACATACGGAGACGCTTAATTACAAGCCTGACCGCACCTGTGTGTGGAATGGACTGCTTTGGTTATTTCCTAAATCTCCCTCTGGATTGATAACGTATCTATTCATCTTTAAAGAGAAACAAAAAGAATGTGTGAAAGAAAGCGACTGGAACTTGCACTCCATATTTAACTGCACTGTTTTTTTCATTCTCATGTTCATCATCTAAATTACCCAATTGTTCCCCTTATAATATACTTTATTTACCTGATTGGTGGAGCACCAGAAACTCAGAGTTATGGATTGATTGACTATTTCTGACAATACCCGACTGCTGAGCACTCATTGGCTGACAAATGTTTTTGTGTCTGAGGAAATAAATGACAGTTATGCACTCAAATATACATGCATATATATATAAATATATTTTCTGGGACATACTGGGCATGTATGTTATTACAATAAATCAAATAAAGAAACCAACTAAAGAAAAGGGTACAAAATATATATATATTTTTTTTCTTAGCAGAATCTAGATTTTCTTACTCCCTGATAATCATTTGAGTTGGAACCACTGAGCTAATGAATGAGTGAAGGAAGATGACAATTATGTACATTTTGGGACATGGAGGGAATCCAGGCAAAAAAAAAAAAAAAGAGGAAAAAGAGGAGGTGCAGGGAGGAAAAGTGAACCTTCCTTCCTTCCTTCCTCCTCCTCCTCCTCCTCCTGCTGCTCCTGCCCTTAAATAAATTCCACTGGCGTCTTGTAAATTTTTATTTTTGTGGCACTGCCGCTGCTGCTTTTTTGGCTGCGGGCCCCATCTGTCGGCCAGCTGCTAGATGTTTGTGAGGAGGAGGAGGTGTGTGTGTGTGTGTGTGTGTGTGTATGAAGGGTTAAGGGGACAAAAACACACACACACTAATACAGGGAGGGATTAAACGCTATTGGATGGGAATGTTTGCAGGTTTATGAATATGCAAGAGAGGTTTAAATGGGTAGGAAAGGAAGGGAGAAGAGAAAAAGAGAGAGGAGGTGGAGGAAGAGATGGGGGGCTGGAACGAGGGATGAGCAATAGATAGGAGGGAAGGAGGGACAGAGAGGAGGAGGTACAATAAGGGAGGAAAGGAGAGAAGAAGAAGACGTGAGGGGAAAGGAGGAAAAGGGGGAAAAAAGAATGGAGGAAGACAGAGGGGGGGTAAGAGAGGCAAAAGGAAGCGAAAACAGTATAGAGGAAAGATGGAGATAGAAAGAGAGGGTGGAAAAAGAAATGAGAAGAAAAGGATATGAATAAAAAAGGGAGTGGAGAAAGAGGAGAGGTGGACAGAAGAGCCAGAGGAATCAGGTAGGAAGGAAGGAGGAGAACAAAATGCGAAAGGTAGGAGAGAGGAGGAGGAGGAAGAAGAGTAGGGAAAAACAGCTCTGGGTTCAGGAAGGAGAGAGGAGAAAAGAAGGGCGAGGGCACTATGGGGAGGAAACGTACAGAAGGGTGAGGAAGGAGGAGGGAGGGAAGGATGTGGGGGACAAAAGAGGGAGGGAGGGGAAAAGAGGAAAGAGGAGAGAACGAAAGGGGGAGACGGGTTGAAGGGAAGAGAGAAGACAGGAGGAGAGACGGGAAGATGAGGAGAGAGGGAGGAAGAAGGAGGAGGTAAGAAAAGAGGAGAGCGAGGGCGGGAACGGGGAAGAAGAAGAAGGTGGAGGGATGGATGGATGTGTTTGGGCGTGGTGCCAGTCCCAGGATGGGGAGGACCTTTGGGCAAGGCACCAGGGGAGAGAAACAGATGGTTTGTGAACCTTTTATTAGGCGATGGAAAAGGGAAAAAAATCACCAAAAAAACATTAATCAAGCGCGCCCTGGAAACAGCAGCTATTTTCTGTCCCTCAGCAGTTTTCTGGAGGTGCATTTTTCAGAGATTTTTTTTTTTTTTTCATTTTTCCTTGGTTCCTGATTTTGTTTTTAAAAGTCATCTCTTTTATTTCCTGACATGGCGCAGATTGAAACACATCTCTTTGTGAAATCCTCCTGGTTAACCCTCGAGTTTTATAAAAGAGCTATTTTCCAGTCAAGATGCATAAACAATAGATCCTACATTTCCCATAACCCTCTATTGCATAGCTCTGCCATATGGCAACTCCATGCAAATCCGTATCCATCTCTATCTGATTTTGGCCCAGAAAGCAACATAGTATTCGGATGTGTTGCAACAAATGTGCCCTGGAGGTTCAAAAGATTTTTATCAGCCCATGAAAAAAGGAGTGAAAACAGGATTTCATGTGATGTGATGTGATTATTTTTTTGTCCTTCAAAGTAAAAGACATGATTTTTTTACAACTAAACAGTAAAACATGGGTTTTATGTTACTGCTTTTTAGTAATATTGAGCCAAAGTAATTGTTGCCATTTGGTAATGCTATGCAATAAAGGTGTAATGCAACTCAATGGCCTCTTCCATTAGAAACCTCCCTTAAACGTCCATGTCTTAACTAAATTCAATCAATAAATCTTTATTAGACAGATGTAGTCGCAGTTAAGCAAAATCCAGTCAAGTGGCAATTAGCGATAATCAACAAATTAGCAGGAATACGCTACTGTTCACAAGTTTGAGGTCACACAGACAATTTTGTGTTTTCCATGAAAAGTCACTTTTATTTACCACCAGGAGTGAAATGAATAGAAAATATAGTCAAGACATTGACAAGGTTATAAATAATGTTTTGTATTTGAAATATTTTTTTCATCAAGGGACAGTCAGTTTTATAGCTTCTCCAACCAGCTAAGTGGTTTTCAGCTGTGCTAACATGATTGCACAAGGGTTTTCTAATCATCCATTAGCCTTCTGACGCAATGAGCAAACACATTGTACCATTAGAACACTGGAGTGATAGTGATAGATTGGAAATGGGCCTCTATACACCTATGTAGATATTGCACCAAAAACCAGACATTTGCAGCGAGAATAGTCATTTACCACGTTAGCAACGTATAGAGTGTATTTATGATTAGTTTGAATTTATCTTCATTAAAAAAACTGTGATTTTCTGTCAAAAATAAGGACATTTCTAAGTGACCCCAAACTTTTGAATGGTAGTGCATATGTCATATGTCAAACTTTTTGGGGGGAGGGGTCAGTCCTAGTCAGTGGCACCATTCAGGATCCCTGTGGCCCCTCAGTGTCGGCCTGGAGTGTTCGGTTCACAGCAGGTGCCCACCTTCTCTACCTTTTTCCAAGGCCACCCTTTAACTTTTGAAAAAAAAAAAACCTGGACAGGAGAGTCATCAAGCGGTAAGCCCCCAAAGTGAAGAGATGATCACCTCCACACCCAATACTGTCCTTCATTATTCACAAAAAGTTCACAAAAGTGCACAAATTGAATTTAAGCTTGTCATGACTTTTTGTTAAATATACAATCTTTAAGACAATATGAACATGATTACATTGTACAGCTTGTGTTTGTGTGTGTGTGTGACCTACTTTTAACTGAACGGACATCCTAAAACACAACATCCTCTTTCTCTCTCTGTAGGTGGATAAATCCGTTCGGGGTGATTCTTCCTTTCTTTTTTTTGTTTGTTTGTTCCTCTGTTGATGCTTTAGACAGCAGTGGACATCCCGTGTGTGTGTGTGTATGTGTGTGTGTGTGTGTGTGTTTGTGAGAGAGAGGGAAAGAGAGAGAGAGAGAGTGTGGTCCTATTTACGGGACAAAAGCCTTCAGTGACCCAATAAGGGAACCAGAAATCAGAGCGTTATATTGTGAAACAGCTCTGCTGCTTTTATCAACAATCCCCTGTTTACCCCCCAACAACCAGAAACAGCCCTGACACCATTTTTCACAAATTGCTTTTTCACTTTTATCTGATACATAAAAGGCAGAGAATATTTTATTAAAAAAAAAAAAATGTAACATTTCCATTGCAACATGTCCCGGTTTGTTTATATATCAGACTTCACTATGAACAGTTATTCTCGGGCCAGTTTTCAACTGAATGTTAAACAAAAAGACAACAGTTAAAACTCAAAGACACATCACAGGTGGGAATCCAGTGAGGGTGTGTGTCCTTGACACTGCACTAGTGACTCCTGCTGGTTGGACCTGCACCTTTGTGGATTGAGGTGGATTGATGTGAAACTCGAGATGCCCTACAGGTAGAGTCCCTCTTCAGCAGAATCCTTCGATGTGGACGTTATTATCTCACCTCGTTAGTTTGCTCGTCTGTGATTTCCACTCTTGCACCTTTCCAAAACATCCTCACTTTTGCGAAATGTCGTCACTCCCCAAATATGTCTTCACTTTCCAAAAATGGCCTCGCTTTTCCCAAACATTGCCTCACTGTAATCAATTTTCCATCAGTTTCCAAAAGTGTTGTCACGCACTAAAAATGTCCTCAATATATAAATTGTTCTCCCCAAAATTGCCCTCACTTGTTTTCAATCGGAGAGACGATTCTCTTAAAAAAATGACCCCTTTGCATTTAATTAATATGGAATTTTAAGTCAATTTTTAATCAATCAATGAGGAAAGTTTGATGAAGTAGCGTGGGATCATAGGAGTTTTTGTCTTTACTGTTAGACATGTCTCTGCAGCCAGCTTCTCTCCATTAGAATTCCTTTAGTATTCATCATTCAGGAGGTTTTTTATCCTCAGAGGTCTCCTTCCCTCCAAAACAAATAGACCCACAGATTAAAACCAGTAAAAAAAAACACTGAATAAAGAATAAATCTGTGTTTCTCAGACGTTATTTGGTGCTGTGACCCGAGATGAGTAAAATCATTCATTCAGTTAAAAGAACTAAAATAAAAAAAGGACAATTTTGACCTAAAACTGGATGAAAAGTTAATTTATGACAGAACTTCTGGACCAGTATGATCAAATGATGAATGACCATTTTGTGTGCATATACATTTTGGTGAAATTAACTGTTGCCTTCATTAAATTTGTGGATTTCTCCAAGTTTGAAAATTGTTGGATAATGTATAAACACATTTAAAATTCACATTTTATCCCAGGCTACATTCACAGCAGGTCACAGGTCAGCATCTCTATTGGCTACTTCACTATTTTTTACATTCTTTTGGAATATTACAACTTTCCCCTTTCCTCCTCTTTGCCTGGTCATCCTCTGCATCTCTTGCAGGAAGAAATTCTAACTTTGATTGATGATGCAGCCTCTTACGTTGCATCCTCTGATTCATTCAAATGCTTCAAAAATAGACCTGCGGCCACAATAACGTCGCATGTGTAGTTTCACTTTTAACAAGTCAAATATATGAGCATCTTTGTCACGTGAGACCGTGTTGATGTCCTAATAATTAGTCCTAGTCCTAATAAATACCAAGGTCATGACTTTGATGTCCTCAATGGTGACAACTCAACAAAATGTACAACATAATTTAGATCGAGTCATTCTCTAGACAGTTTAATCCAACAAAGTTACACATTAGGCCTTTAAAGGAAAACTTTGATGATATGGGAAACACAAAATGAGCAAACCACAGATGATATCATTTCAGTGAATCACAAAAACTGGAGTCGGGGGAAACCAACCATACTAGCACATCTAAATCTCACTAATTGACACATTATATATCCTTTTTATCTAACCTTTTTTTAATGTTAGCCAAGGGTGTTAAGGCTGGGTTATTTCTTGGCTGAGGTAACTAGTGGAGACTCCGTGAAATATGCATTTTTCAGTGTTTTTTTTTTCTTTTCTATTTTACTGACAGTATTTCCCAAAAATGTCAGAATGAGAAGTAACTTTTTCTCAGCATTTGGACATTTTAAGAACAATTCTTGCCCGTCTTCAGTTACCCCAGGTTGACCCGTGAAGTGATTGAAAAGCCTCCATGTTTGATTCAGCAGAAGTTACATTAGAGACTCTTTCAGGCTTTGGCACCATAACACAGCAGGTTCTCTGGCTGCAGGATGATTTAACATAATGTAGTTCACCAACCAGCCTTTGCAAATCGCTGCCTTAAGCAGCACCTACACACACACACACACACACACACACACACACACACACACACACACACACACACACACACACACACACACACACACACACACACACACACACACACACACACACACACACACACACACACACACACACACACACACACACACACACACACACACACACACACCAACAGCCTCTTTTAAAATTTCCTCTTTTTTAAACATATTTTTTGCTGGTTTAAACGTTTGGACTTTCAGACTTGTTTTAATTAGAGATTTCCTCCGAGAAGAGCTTAAATGAATCATTAGTCAAAAATCCATCAGCAGTGCCAGTTCTCTTCTAAAATAAAAACCCTGGGGGTGCACCAACCTGGCATTACCTGTGCAGTGATTTTATTCCTTTTTTTTTCCCTGCCTCTCTTTCACTTAAAACAACTCCCCTGACTGTATGGAGACAGGCCCTAATTGGAGGAATATTAGGAACTATTATTCCTAATTAAACATCACAGAACACACTGTCAGAGTTGGACGGGAGGAGTGATTTAAGACGCGCTGAACCTCTGGCATCATAACAAAGTCTATTAGCGGAGACGGACGAGGGACGCTTCAAATTGGCAAGCAGACGAACAGAGACAACAAAACTCTGCCAGGGCTTCACTAAAACAGGTGTGTGTGTGTATGTGCGTGTGTGTATGTGTGCGTGAAATGTATGTGTCTTCACTGCCAAAATACACACACACACACAAAAGTATTCTTCACTGTCTCTCCCTGGTAGGGTCACAAAGCATATTCATGTTAAATTATGTAAATGTATTTTATGTATAATATTTTTCCATTATGTTATTATAGCCCTACTTTATATTAATATGAATTGAATTAATATTGAAATAAATGATGATGTGCAAAATCAGAAAATCAAAGAATTATCACCAACCAAGTCTGCAGATTTCTTATTTTCCTTTGTAGTAGACAAATGAGTTCTGTGGAAGTGCTGTCATATAGAATGTAAAGGAGGTTAAGGCTATAGCTAACTAAACCATTTATTATTATTATTATTATTATTATCATGGATCCTGGGCCTATGGTTTACACAGCAAAAGGACTAATAAACTAAAACTTACGTTACCGATATGGTCACATTTTACGCCAACCCGTCAAATTTAATAGTGCAAATAGATGCAAAATAGTTTGCATCTTCTATACATTATCATTAGCAATGAATTCTTAAGTCATGGCCAAAAACATGTTTTAAATAATGGATGTAGGCACCATGATGTCAACCAGCTTGAAATGACTGTACTTGGATAAGAGTGTGGAGCTGGGGAGGAGCTGAACCTAGCATAAAGCTAAAGCTGTTACTCTATGCATAACTTTAAGCCTTAACTATGTAAACAAAACCATTTCTTTAAAAAGGTTAACAGCAAAACTATCTATTGAGACTGAAAGTGTTAAATCTGGCTATTATATTTGAGTTTATGGACAATGTCCCATTTTTGGAACCTAGCAAATGATTTTAGGAATTCAAGGTTTTTGGGACTTTCAGACCTGAAAGTTGCAACTTGGGAAAATGGATATATAACAACATCTGAACACAGGTTCATTCCTATGAGCGATGCTCCGTGACACATGAAGCCCAAAACATTTTTACTTCTGGGTTTCAACTGGGTCCATACACATATGCACCAGAGAATTTGTGGCTAGCTTGAATGGGGATAAAATAATTCGATCTAGACTGTTCTAGGCTTTGACTTTTCAATAGGACTGAACAGATCAAACTGTAACCGTGAAACAAATTATTTCGCAGGGTTTGTGCCTAGAAAAATTTATCTACCATTTTGTAGCTGCTTCTTTTCATTTGGTCCCAATATGAGATGATGGACACCATAGTCTTAATCCCATGGTTTGGCCAGTGGTAAATTGTCTTCAAGTCCTAGTGCTGTTCCCGAGGCCTTGCATAAAAATAATGCCATGTTATGTACAAAGGAATTATACTTGAACGCAACCTGAGTATTTAAAGATGGAGTCTTACAGAGTTTACAAAAACATTAACCTGTTTTATAAAGGGAATGTTTTGCTTTAAGCTTCTTGTCTGAAGATACATCATATGGTCAAAAGTATGCGGACACCCAAACACTCCAGCAATGAGTCGATCATTATTTTTGGCTATTTAGTGAAGGTCTGAATTTTGGACACTTCATCTGTGTAATAACTGAGCTGATGTTGTTCCAGTATCGGTGATTGCAAACTCTCCTTCTGCTTTAGTGTCTTCACGTCCCTCAGGCCCAGTGACGCCCTCTTGATGATTTCAGGTATGGGTTTATTGGTGCTTTATGACCGCAGACCTGCTGTCACACACATTAAACACACACACATCACAGGCAACGACACACACACACACACACACTCAACCAACACTATACATTTTACATGCGAATCAGGGAATTCGGCAAACAGCCCCAAACACACATGCGTGTCCTGGCTTCGTTGTCATTCTACACCACGGCCTCTTCTTCCATTTAATGATACTCACAACAACACACACACAAAGACACACACACACAGGCTGCTGATGGAGACTGCATCGAAAAATATTTGATTCAGAAATTACATCAGAAGAGCAGTTTTACCGCAAAATCGAGACAGGTAAACATGTCATATAAGACAAAACAAATAGCTAGCAAGTGATAGCAGGGTGCTAAGATAGCGCAAAAATGAGAAGCAGCTTTCAGGAGAAGTGTACTTCTAGTCAAAGCAAAATATCTTCTGACTGTCAGTCTAACAGTGTCTTGCTTAACCACCCTTTCCCTTCTCCCTGTCATTTATTAATAGATCCATGCCAATTAACGCTAATGAGTATTAACACTAGCACACATCCACACTGACTAGAGCAGGTATAAAATGCTGTGAGCACAACCTGTGTGAGAGACTGAGTTTATTTTCAATGTTCAGCCAGATGTGGAGAAATTAGTGTAAATATGTCATCCTGGTGTGGGTGACAGACTAATTCTAAGCTGCTGTCCAACAATAAAACAACTGAAAACATTCTAAAACAATGAGGAACTGTTTCACATCGTTCACTCATATGAAACGACTCTTAAAGCGAATGTTTCAAATAGAAATACCAATAGTATTAAGCAAAGGCTCCACCAAATCCAGGTTAGCTCTAGTTCCAACTGAGCACCCAGACAATTTAGTGTTTTCCATGAAAAGTCACACTTTTATTTACAATGAGTTGTAAAATGAATAGGAAGATTTACTACATTATCCTTCTGACGCAATGAGCAAACACATTGTACCATTAGAACACTGGAGTGATAGTTGCTGGAAATGGGCCTCTATACACCTATGTAGATATTGCACCAAAACCCAGATTTTGCAGCTAGAATAGTCATTTACCACATTAGCAATGTATAGAGTGTAATTCTGATTAGTTTAAATTTATCTTCATTTTAAAAAAAGTAAGGGAATTTCTAAGTGACCTCAAACTTTTGAACGGTAGTATACATTACAAACGTACCTGTACAGATAATTAGTTAGCTAGCCAAACATGAATTAATTTGCAACTCTTAACTTCTAACATATAGCCAAAAAAGCCACAAGTACTGATTATTATTTATTATTATAAATAATAATGTATATATTTTATCTTATCTTTGTTATGTTGTTGGTGTCATGCTATTTCTCGTATTACAATAAATACATAAAAATCGGTTGTCAGCATCACAAACTGAAAACAAGAACAGCTTAGTTTGCTGTAACAGCAGCTATGCTATGACCGTCTCTGACTCACGCAGGTATTCCTTCAGGATCCTACACATGTACAAGTGGCTATTTTTTTATCTGCAAGCGTGTCTACGTGTGTCAGGAATGCGTGCCCGCCCGCGCACGCACACACACACACACACACACACACACACACACACACACACACACACACACACACACACACACACACACACACACACACACACACACACACACACACACACACACACACACACACACACACACACACACACACACACACACACACACACACACACACACACACACACACACACACACACACACACACACACACCAACCAATATGCCAACCATTCAACAGGTGCAGAGTTGTGGTGGAAATGACGGGGGCATTTGTGTGGGAATGTTAATTTCCTGCTTTTTGTGTGTGTGTGTTTGGGGGGGTTAAAATTGGCTGCTGAGAGCCAGCCAGACAATGTCAAAGTGTCTCTCACACACTTAAACTCCACTCGCACACTTTTTTCACTTGTTCTCACACATAAAAACAAGCGTCTCTCATATGGATCTGGCATCTCTCTAATTTTTACACACACACACACACACACACACGCACACACACAAAGCATAGACATAAACTACCTGCTCTCTTCCACTTCTCTTTGACACACACACACACACACACACACACTGACTGACCACTCTCCTGCCAAAAAGCCAATTATCCAGTCTGCTTTTTAAACAGAGCATGCTGCATTAGCGCCTGTGTGTTTAAACAGGACTATTAGTTGAAAGGTTAATTACTGATGCAGCAGTAAGCAGTCTGTAGTAATCACCGGCTATTACCTAACACTGTAATTACTCACTGCAACATCAAGAAAGTGGAGCAAGACTATGAAATGTATTCATATTTCACAGAAAAAATGTGAAAAAAGGCTGCGAACTACTGAAGTTGCATCCATCATCACCCGCAGTGGTGTGTAGTAACAGTGGTAACGGTGGCCAGTCTGTCTTTATGGAGCTGCTTTGTGCATAGCGTATGCTAGCAGGTTTCATCATTTCACTTTCACTGCGACTGTGCAGTTCACATACCTTTGCTCATACACATATACTAGTAATAGCAGTGTAATTACTAGCTGAAGCAGCAATAGGAAAGCAGTGACAGTTAAAGCCTGAATCTGTACTTCTCATTTAAATATTTGCTCTCAAATCATTTCTTTAGTTTCTTCTGAATAATTAAGAGAGTACTCTCTCTCTCTCACTTTCTGATTTTCTTTTTGTCTCTAAACTCACCCCCCCCCCCCCCCAATCACACACACACACACACACACACACACACACACACCTTTGCCCATGCTGTAACATATGCGAATTTGTCGGTTGTGCGTTTCACGGCCAAGAAAACATATTTTTGCCTCATGAAGAAAATCCACATCACACCACCTATTGATTTCCTCTTGGCAATGACAGTTATTGTGTACACGTGTGCATGTGTGTGTGTGTGTGTGTGTGTGTGCCATGTAAAAGGTTTTAACACAAACACAACAACACAAAGGAAGTAGTGAACATGATGGTATCGTGTGTCTGTCAGCTCTCAGCATGGTTACTAAACACAAACACACACAGAAACACAGCAGGGAGCCAATTATCTAGGTGATTTCTTTTTTTAAGGTCAGTCAGTAATTCTGATTTGGTAATTTCTATTATTATTATGCTGTTATTACTAATTGAATGCATTACTATTATTATACAAGACCTTTGGGTTTTTTTTAGCACTGCCCCATGTTCACGCTCATTCACACACTGATGGAACAGCCTTGGAGAACACATAGGGGTTAACCACTTTGTCCAAGGATATGTTGACTGGTCTACTTCTGATCCACAGTCGCCCCTTGTAATGTCAACTATTGAATGTGTAACCCCTGTAATTCCTTTACATTAGTGACATGCGAAAAGCAGCACAAGACTATTACAGGTGATATGTTTTTCCTCCTTAGGCCGCATTCAGGCCAAAAGCTATGCCCGAGTAGTTTTGGTCCTTTTTTGGTTAGAATACATACTAGAGAATAGAATGTGCGCATGATCAAATGAATGTGAATGTGGTCTTGCAGGTTAATAACACAAAGGTTGAGATTCAGATTCATAACTTATTGGCGCCACGGCTAAAATGCGTTTCGACAGCCGAGATCTCTAACTTTGTGTTTTACATCCGTCCCCTGCTATATGCTCACACACAAACACACAGAGGCTCCTGCTGTCCTGCGGCCGGTGAGAGCCAAAAGATGCCGAACCCGCAAAAATAGGTGATAATCAACCACGGTGTTTCGACCGTGTTTTACTAAACACCAGTAGGCTCAGCCAGCCGGCAGCACACTGTGGCCGGGGCAGCTCCATGCCGTAGCCCCAGGGAGCAACATCTGTGGTTTTGTCATGAAACATGTGCTTAATATCAACTTTGGAGTAATATTACAATAACACGAAACAAAGAGTGGTATACTATGTTCTGCTGTGTGTGTGTGTGTGTGTGTGTGTGTGAGCTCAGCAGTAGGTGACTCATAATTGCAGTGGTGTTTTGTAGTGTAAAGTGTGGTGATCGAAGGAGGCAGTTACCCCTCTCATTAGCTGGAGAGCTGATGGCTGCAGGGTGTTTCTAGTCAGACAGGACCCTTTTGAGTTGTGGTGGATGTTTTTTTTTTTTTTGATGGTATTGGGAGAGCTAGTGCTATTTTTCCCAGAAAAAAAATAACTTGAGTCCTTCACGTAGAAATCAGTTTACAGGCCGCTATAGTCATCCGAGAATATCAGAGAAAGTCTCACCTTTTAAGTTACATTACAAGCTGTTCATTTAGGGGCATCACAATAAACAATACATGTAAATTGCCAAATTTTTCTGAAAGTTACTCATAGTCTCTTTAAGTAGTTTAGTAGTATCAGAAATGTGGGCAGCAATTTGACCCTTGATTTAACCATTATAACTGCTTTTGAATTACATTTTATTTTGTTAATTTCATTTGTACATCTTATAGATTACATAATTTAATTAAAATTACTTAATGTATTTTTGTCTTTAAAACACTTTTGGCAATATTGTATTTAATATTATATATATTATTATATATAATGTATGTGTATTTAATATGTTTTAAATGATTTTGAATAACTTGACCTAAAAAGGGACAGTGAAAAGGATTTCAGGGGAAGTGATTGAGCGTTAGGGAGGTAGAAGATGAGGACAAGGAAGTGAGAGACATGGAAGAAGGAGAGAAATAAGGTGAGGATAGAAAACAGGGAAGTGAGATCAGAGTGAGAGAGGCTGAAAAAAAGAGCAGGCAAGAATTAAGGCAAAGGAGAGTAGAGGAAGAGGAGGATGGAGAGAGAGAGGGATGACGGAATGAAAGAGAGAGATTAATAGACGACAGAGGTAGTTCAGAGAGGAATGCTGACAAGTCTCTTTCAAGTGTTGGAGACTGACACACACACACACACACACACACACACACACACACACACACACACACACACACACACACACACACACACACACACACACACACACACACACACACACACACACACACACACACACACACACACACACACACACACACACACACACACACACACACACACACACACACACACACACACACACACACACACACACACACACACACACACACCTCCCAGCGGAGGGCAGGTGTAGACAGCACCACCATCTGTGTATCAAAGCTTCAAATATTACTACTGACACACACATTTTAATATAGGTGTGCAGTTGTGTATGTGTGTGTCTGTGAGTGTGTGTGTGTATGTGAGATGCACCTAAACAAAATCCTATAGACGTCTATATCAGGTGTAAGAAAATATGTTTTTACTCTTTAAGTCTCTCTCTCTCTCCATCATCCATCCTTTAATGTAAATCAGTCGGAATACACCACATCTAAACCAGCCATCTGCTCTACACACACACACATGCACACACACATCTGTAGTGTACACTTATTATCAACCATCTCAAACTTTCTCAAACCTCTTAATGCAGTTGAGCCATCGACTTAATTAATTTATGGTTCATTTATTCTACAAACTTAGCAAATTCATGAAACTGATTGACGAGCTTGGTGACGTGTGATCAAATGGTTTGATAAAGATTTCTTGACTGTTCTTTTTGTATAATACCAACAATATGGACAGACAATTGAATGACAGTACATTACACTTAGGTCACAATTCATTTTTTTATCCTGTTTTTTCATGCATTACCTCAATACTGTTTACATTCCCCGTAATCCATTGGAACAGTTTGTGTTGAGCCAATCATTCGCATAGTTATCTTAGTCTTTACTGACAATCTAGTGTAACACCAATGATAGTAAACAATCTAGAGATGTTCTGTCACTTTACATTATGCATTTATTGTTCATTACTCTATTCAATCATTGGATTCAGATGTTATCAACCGTTAAATCAGTCGTCATCAGACCCATGGATGTGTTAGAAGTCGTCTGCTACACCTGCTATAGGTGCATATCAGCACATTGGAATATGCAGCTACGATATGTTATACTACACTAGATACTAATGTATGCCTTTACAAAATAATGATGTTTTATGGTGTGCCAACACTGTGTTTAAGCTATGGTTTGGTTTAAAGTCCACCCTGAAAACTGCAAAACATATTCTCCACTTTTGAGGGAGAAGAAACTGCTAACCCCCCAAATACAACCCCAAATACCGGGTAAACGAAATACCACTACGCCACTATGCTGGTTTAGACATCAAAAAGTTTAGGATTTGGGTTAAAATTAGTCATAAATATAGGCCCATTGACAAGTGTTTAAACAGTTGTCTTGAACAGTCATCTATTCTAAATTCCTAACCAACCACAAGGTACACACACACTTACTTACTCTATACTCTGTCACTTCCATGGGTCAGAATTACCATGGCTGCTATGGAGATTCTACAAGGTTAAGTTAGCCCCTAACAGCTCATATATTTGGGACAGATGTGCGATGATAACACCTATTCAATAGGCTGATGACAGTCAATTTTGATGATTCAAAACGCTGAGCTCTCACAGTACAGTACATGTCCCATGCTGTGACTACAGCCTGGATTGTGCTCTGGATTAAGCAGAGGTAGGTATTGCTATGCATATGGCTACAGTTGTAGTTTGGAACAGTAGTTTTTTCTTGCCAATATCATCCCTCCTGTGAATACTGGCCATTACTGACTCTTCAAGTCAAGTCAAGTTTATTTGTATCACTCAAAATTACAAATGGCCTCAGGGGGCTTTATAGTATGTACAGCAATACAACATCCCCTGTCGTTAGACCCTTGAATCAAATAAGGAAAAGTGACTCAGAGCTTCAGATTAATTTGAATGAGGTCTTTTAATAGCCACTATGAACAGGCGAGGAAAACCTCTTCCACCGTTCATACGGACATCTGACTGTTGTTTTAAGATGCACTTGGAAAAATTGTGAACAATCACAATCCCAGCCACAGCTGCAGCCGCTCATGAAGAGCGGCAAACGCTATGGTGAACATTAGCTGCACCTTGCGGTTGAGGAAGCCACAGCAAATTGGTGCACCCACTCACAACCAGCTGGAACTACGGGTCAGAAGGGAATAACTTGCCAAGGGAACACAAAAGTAAAAAAGAAATGAAATTTGAAAAAGTGGACAGCAAGTAGTAGTAGTAGACATTTAAAGTTGACTTATATAGAAAGAGTGATTTAAATATCTTAATTATAAGTAGATCTAAATGTTATATAACTTAAATTATGTACAATATGGGACCCTTCGCATTAATTGAGAATATCAACTCCATCAACACTCAAAATCATACTCGGACAAGTTAGTAATACATAATTCATATTAGCTTTTAAGGGTATTATTCCAAGATTAACTCATTTTATGAGAGAGTAATCCTCACAGTCTATCTTTCTCACTGGACTATAAGTATTAACTAAAAGACATGACTAGTCTGGACTAGTAATAAGTGGGAATAATATTCATGCTCAACTCATTTTCAGGACAATAGGTTAAGTTAAAAATATAATTTAACCTAATGTTGTTCAATCCTTTGTACCATAACTTCTTCTTAGTATAACATGTCACTTAATTTTACAAAATTTAACTGAAGTAAAATAAAGTCTAAACATAATGGCAGAATTAATTATGAATATTTTTATTTCTATATTATTATTTCTAGTGGACTATCCAAAAACACTGGATTTCCTTTATTTATATGTGTGTGTTTAAAGTGAGGTGGCAGTTAACCGGTTTAAGAAGATGCAGCTGATAGATGCTACACTTAAGGTCATAATAAAATGCAAATACTTCAAGTGTCCTGCAAGAAACCTTTGGTGCTTAATGTTAAATATTTGACGATGTATGTGTGTGTGCGTGTGTGTGTGTTTTCTAACTCCATAAATTAGAATGAGATGAATAGTTAAATATGAAAATATGACAGGCTGGTCGTTTGACGTTTGTTCACATTGACAAGAGACATCTGCTCTGGCCTGTGGAGAGAATAAGCTTAGTGCATGTGTGTGTGTGTGTGTGTGTGTGTTTCAAATGTGTGCACAGAAAATGTCTAATTTACATTTATTCTTGGGCATTTAGCCGACACTCTTGCATGTGTGCAGTTGCATAAGTGTGTTTCTTTTTGTATTTTTGTGTCTGCTGATTGTGATGGCGTGTGTGTATGTGTGTGTGTGTGTGTGTGTGCGTGTGCACCAGCTTCTGTCAGAAGAGCGGATGAAAGGATGAGGGAGTCTCGAGAGAACAAACGGATGAGCAGATAGCGGATGATGGCGAGGGAGGGACAGAGCGTGACACTGGGCTGTATGAACGCAGCATCGGTCTGATTAAAACACACGTTCGTCTATCTAATACTTTAATGAAATATCAACACAGTTAACTGTAATTAAATTGAAAGGAGAGCCAGCAGAGAGATTAGCGGCCATGTCAGAACAACCTTAGGAGGATAACCCCTGCCCAAATTAATACTGCCGCATTAGCTTAGCCGCTCTGCTGTCAGTCACACAAACACACAGTATATGTACCAGAGGAACTCAAAATTCATTAACTATGAATTTATTTTTTGTTTTCCCCAGAAGGTATTTTCTATAAGCGAAGGTCCTCCAGTTATGATGAAAGTCATTTTGTGTGTGTGTGTGTTGAATTGGGAAGATGGTTCCACTAGTATTTTCCTACTGTAAAAGTTTTGTTGTAATGATTCTTCAAGGTTCTTTTGCAAAAACAACAGTATCTTGGGAAAAAAGATTCTCCTGCAGGATGGTTTAACAGAAATCCAAGCCATGATGTGCTCCAACTGTACATGTACATGTACTGTATATGTACAGGATTTGCATTTGTACAAACTTGATTGCTTTATTTTATAGCTAGTGCGGCTGATGTAAATTGGCAGATAGATATGTGCAAATTGAGGCAATTTAACACTTATTAATTTTAATGAGGCTGAAATTTGCCTTAAAGGTGGCTGCAGCTAGCTATTTCCATACAGCTCCTGCCCAGCTCCACACTTTCATTAATTGAAATATGTTCAAAGGAGATACTTCTGGCTTAAACAAACCAAGATGGGGGCGGCCATGATCGAACTTCAATACACAAGTCCAGAAACCAACGGGTGACATCACAGACACAGATCCATTATTATCTATTATGTATGAATACAAGCAGAATTACATAAAAACTACACATTCTCATAACTGGCTGTCTGACAGACTGTTGTGTGTGTGTTACAAGACATGGATTTCACTGTTCATTAATCAATCCAGCCTTCAATCATGAAGGGTATTAGGCTCTAATAATGACTTGACTAAATAGACCCTGAATGGCAGTAATATCATTAAGTGTGTGCATGTATGTGTGTGGAGGGGGAGATAATTCGGCCTGATGCTGAATTAAAGCTTCCAATTAGTCGGAACTGTTTGCTTTTGCCATGACCCATCACACACACACGCACACACACACATATACACACACGTTACACACTTCTTCTAACTGTATATATCATAAAGAGTGGTGAGAAATAAGTGTCTCGATGATCAAAAACAAAAAGGAAAAAACATGAAAATTGATAATTATTATGCAAGTTCATCAGGGACATTCAAATATAAGTTGCATATAGACAGAGACAGAACAGAGAGGGAGGGGTTTAGAGGAGGGACTGAGAGTGGTTGTCTGGTTTAACATTATCATAATTAATCAGATATTATTGGTCTACCATTTGCCATTACATTTATCTGTTGCATGCTGCTTCATATTATCCCTTCATTGTTACTGTAATCATGACCATCATCATCATTATCCTCCTTTCTATTCTGATTGGTATTGACGATTCATTTATTCTTTGTAATATTTCTTTAATTTCTCCCAAACTCTGATCTGAGCCAACAAAGTATCTGTCTTCGGTTAGAGTATAATTAAAGGAGGAGGCTAGTGTTCCACAGGTTTCTTTGAGCCAACAAATCCCATTAAAAAGGACCAAAACTACTAAACTAATAGTACTACTAAGTACTACTCTGTTTATACTTGTATCGCAGGGTACTACTAAGTTGTGTCATTCGGAGATAATTAAATTTATCTAAACTTTGAGACAATTTTGCCATCATTATTTTTGGTACAGTGCTATTAGCTAAATGCTAACATCAACATGCTCACAATGACAAGCTGACGTGTAGCAGGTGTAATTTCTAGCTTAGTTTAGCCTTTTAGCATGCTAATATGTCTGTTGACCTAACCACAAGGGGGTCTGAAACTATAAAATATATATTTGTTAACTTTATTTTTTTTTTACTTTGAAGACATTAGCCGATTTGATGGGAAGAGATTTTTTTTTCTTTGAGGAAATTTCGCTGCTGATATTGGAAACGCATTTCCCCCTGATATTTGAAAACAAAACAAGATCATTCAGAACATTTTTTCCCCCCGTGTCCAGATGGATGTGTAGGAACTTTGCCTACGGTTTTCCACTTACAGTACAAACCGTCCATCTTGTTTGTCCTGATAAAGCAAGACGTAAATCCGTCGCCTCCTTTCTTTCCATTGGTGGGAATAGCTTGTTCCGCCCGGCGACCGGATGGTGATGGATGATGATTGGCCGGCCGGATCAGGGTCTGCCGTGTATTTCCATACATCATCTGACTCTCTCTCTGCCCCTGACGATCTGCACCTGCGCCGCCTCGCTTCCCCCGAAAATACCTCTGATTAATGTCCAGAGCCAGAGAGGGGAACAGAGCGGGGAGATGCTGTAGTATTAATTAAACCAACCCAACACACCAACACCCTCGTCATATATGTGAGGGGAAGGAAGAGAGAGAATGAAGGAAAAATGGGGGAGAAACAAACATCAAGAAAAAGAGACATAAGCGGGAGAAAAATGACACGGGGAACACTGAGAAAGAAAAAAAAAGTGGAAGTGAGCAAAATGGAAAGTCTGACACCTAAAGACATAGATAATGGCAAGAGTGATGGAGAGATATGAGGGAATCGGAGAGAAAGGATAAAGAAGAAGCAAACTAAAAGGCAGAGAGAGACGGGAAAACAGAAACAAAGAGAGAAAAATTGGGGAATCAGACAGAAACAGGGGTGACAAGACTGGGTGAAGTAAAAGAAAAATATCAAACAAGAAGTGACTAAATGGAAATAAATAAAAGAAGAATAAAAGGTGATGAGGTAGATTAAGGAAACATATGCGACCATACTTATTTTGATCAGGTGACATCCCTGCTAATAATAACATCTGCAGAAAGCTGTAAACTCGCATGCTGTGTGTGTGTATTGTAAATATATTGTTTGTATAACATCTGCATTAGCCAGGCCACATTAACCACATAGCCTCTAGGGTTAATCTGATTACTCGCCTGAAACGAGTATCCAGTATGGATAACGCACTTTTTTTACAAGCACGAGTATCACCCAATTAAAACGTGTCAATATTGGGCACGTGGAAAGTCCTCAATGGTGCTGGTGTGTCTTTGTTTTGTTGTTGTTTTTTATGTGAGGGAACCATGCTGTTTCCCAGCAAACACCTCCTGGATATGAAAGAAAAGCATCACATTTTTGGGGTAATATTTATAGCCCCTATTATCTTTTTACTTTTATTTTGAAAGACAACATGAAAAATTTAAAACACAAAAGAAATTGACTTTTTCAGTGTTTTTCTCTGCCTTTTTCCGTCATATATTTCAACAAAGTACTTTATGTTGAAATTTACTTTTACTTTAATTACATTTTAGCTTGTTAAAAAAAGACTCATTTCAGGGGTAGTGGGATTCCCCAGTACCGCACAGACAGTAATCACCAATTCATACAAATAAACGCAACCAGAGTAATCCAGGTTGAAGATAAATACATCTTGCATTGTGTTTACTGGAGCAGATATTTATATTGTCAATTCTGAGACTATTCTGAAAATAGTTTTTCTTGTACCCATTTCTGGGTAACCCACATTCACTTCAAACATCCACTTCCAGATTAAACCTGCTCATTTCCAATTTATATTTAAGTTAATACTTTAACATTACTTTTACAATTGTGTGTGCGATTATTTATTTTTGTGTGTGTGTGTGTGTGTGTGTGTGAGAGAGAGAGAGGATCCATCAGAGCTCTCATGAATGATGCCACTTCAGAATAAAACTAACTCATCAGTTTGCCTTGATGTGAGTGGAACAGATCACACGACTCCTTGTTCTACTCCCTGAGTAGTGGATAGTGAATGTGTGGATTCTATGTTGTCACGATTGTTCAATTACAGTATTGTATTGTTCATATTATGGGGAAAAATCTGCTGTATAAATGATATATGCAAACTGTGATTATGTTTCTATGTTTCTGTCTCCAAGTTACTGAAGGTTTTAAGTGTTGAGAATAAAAGACACCAGATTCAAACTGAAAGAGAAAGACACATACACACATATACTGTATATATACACACCATAAACATGAGTAAACACAATGTTTTTGTCACTGAAAGACATTTATAACTTTGTGAAGGGCAGAGCATCTCCATGGTTTCCACCTCTGAAATAATGCCAATATTAATCCTAAAAAATATAGAGATAATATAGCAGCTTATTAAAAAGCTCAAACGATAATCTGGAGTGAAAACAGAGAGAAATGTTTTTTAAAGGAGAAAAAAAAAACAGCATTTGCCTGTCTGTTAAAGTTCTCTCTGCAGTTTACACCTAGCAGCCAAAGTCTACAGCAAACGCATTTATTTTTCATTTTATTTAAAAATGCAAATAGATGCAATTACACTCGCCTTGTTTATCAGCAGTTATTACCAGTATTTTGGCGTCGCCGCGCTGAAGAGGAGCCATATTTCAAAGCGTTTGCCGTTGGCCGCTCGCTAACACAGATAACGAGTTTCCCCCCCTCGCAGATGTAATTACAAAACTATTTACTGGAAAACAACTCTGGTCCCACGACCCCCACAAACACACACACATACTGTATATATAAATATACTTATACATGTACAAACACACACACATACCCCCCTTGCAGCAGTTCTATAAATAGCCTGGTTCTTACAGATAAAGATCAGTTGATGGAGTCATAGTAAGGCCGTTATTACTGGAATTAATAATAATTTATTGTGTGTGTGTGTACTGTATGTATGTGTGCGTTTAACTGTATGTATGTAGATATTTGTGTGTTTTAGGGCTGTATTAATTAAATTAATGAGGCTAACAGTGAAATACTTTTCATGCAGAATGTGCTGCATCTCAATTCACCTACTTCTGTATTAACCACTAGCTGTTTTTTTTAAATGCATTGACACCAACAATGATGGAAGTGTCCAGTGGAGCGCTACATGCTTCTCAAACTCAACGGTCACCATCTTGCCTACATATCAGAAGGAGAGGGACCACATCTCTGCTCAGAGTGAAAGGACATTGTACACCTGCCTGTCAGCCATCTGTCAATCACATCTTACTGATTGCTCTGCTCTAAATAGCCATATGATGCACTTTAGACCACCTTTCAGCCAGTCATTAACCCGCCCTCAAGGTATCACTGCAGTGTCTTTGCACCCTCTGGCACAACTATTGAATCGCCAGTACTCACAAGATGCAGGCGCTAGATGCTTAAATTTACTTTTGTACTGGTGGAAAACTAGCAAATTAACAAATATTAATCAAATACATCAGCCCATAGCATTTGATTGTTAAAAAGGTTTTAAAAAAGGTTCCCTGTTTTGAAATAGGGAAGTACTTTGAAGTTCTGTGTGAAACCGCTCAATAAACTGCAACACTTAGCTCACGAAATATATCACCAAAACCACAACATACAAATGTACACTACCGTTTAAAAATTTGGAGTCACCCAGACAATTTTGTTTATGTAATTTTATAAAATTAATGGAAAATATAATCAAGCCATTGACAAGGTTAGAAATAATGATTTGTATTTGAAATAATATTTTTTTCCTTCAAACTTTGCTTTCGTCAAAGGAAGGTCCGTTTTATAGCTTCTCTAACCAGCTAAACTGTTTTCAGCTGTGCTAGCATGATTGCACAAAGGTTTTCTAATCATCCATTAGCCTTCTGACGCAATGAGCATCACATTGTTCCATTAGAACACTGGACTGATAGTTGCTGGAAATGGGCCTCTATACACCTATGTAGATATTGCTCCAAATACCAGACGTTTTCAGCTAGAATCGTCATTTACCACATTAGCAATGTATAGAGTGTATTTCTGATTAGTTTGAAGTTATCTTCATTGAAAAAAAAACAGTGCTTTAAAAAAATAGGGAAATTTCTAAGTAGCCCGGAACTTTTGAATGGTAGTGTATCTTAATTTGTATCTTGTGTTGTATCCAGACCCCTAGGAATGACGGATGTTGTAGCATATTTTACCAAAGGCCAAACTGTGAAACTACTACTAGAGCTTCTCCAGACAAGATGGACCGGAGCTGGATAAGGTGGCTAGCGGTCCGCCCCAAGTTCCAACCTGAAAGTCATGAACGGAATATCTGAAATAGGAAGAAACTGGGTAATGTGGTAAGTAAGGCATACAGAAATTACGCTATATACATTTTCCAAGATTGCCCCTCATGCTGGCCTATCAACTTTTCTAGTTTACCAGTTACTGTCAAAAATGGTTCAACAGGTAACACCCCAATACTAAGAAGCTGAAATAGTACATATCACCCCCTATTGAAGCAGAGGCAACATGACTTTATGAAATTGATTTCCCTCTCATCCATATACACTGGAACAAAGACAGGACAAATTGAGCTATTACCACAGCTTGAATTAACAGTGCTTGATTTTTGATTTTCGCTGATTGTCACAGCTTTAATGTCAGGTCAGATTTTTTTTACACTCAGTGCCGGGAAGAGCTGCCAAAACTTAGTGACTGACTTGTACCATCTTGCAAAATAAAGCAGTAAACCTCCAACTTCACTGCTAGATAAAAAATATAGCTATCTACTCATCCTTTTTTTCTCCCAAACATTGACACGCTGATAAATTTGATAGCCATTCTGCTCAAAAAACACAGGCAAAGTCCCCTTTCTATAAGATTAAGATCAATCAGAGTTTTGATCAGATCTTCTGCTACAAACCCTTAACCGGCCGGTGACAGTGAACCTCTGCCTTCATACGTTAACCTTCCACTTTTCCCTCAGCTCAGCAGCAGCTGAAAAGCAGTGAAAACTCACAGGGGAGAACTTTCCTCTTGCATTTGATGTTGCTTTTGCTAATTTTATTAATATTAGCCAGCTAGGCTAACTTAGCTGATGGGGCTAACATTGCTACAGGCTAATTATGCCAACAGCCACAGCATTGATAATATACTTGTTCTTGGACTTCATCTTAGGGCCCATCAGTAAACTTCTCCCAGGGATGATGTTATAATTGAGTTAGTCAGGTGAAGATAAATTCATTTGCTGTGGTTCTTAGAAGAAAAGTGACAGGTTCAGTCACATGCTTTACATTGGCTAGTAGTTTTCTGTCGAGTGTTCAGGACCTGGGATAACTTGCGTGTGGAAATGCCGAGCTGTCTGACAGGTGCTAAATCCATCATCCCCTCAGCTACCTAGAATCTTGAAGCACAGCCAATTCCAAATGCTGATTTTGCTACCGTAAAATATCTTTTGGGTGGTTTGAGTAGAGGAAGGACACATACCAGTAACTCCCAATCTACTGGTAATTATTGAGTTTTATGTAGCACTGGAATGCCCAGGTTGTCCACAGTACAGAACCAAAGAACCATTGCAGACATTCATCTGGAGTGGAGAAGACTGGAAATGGGTTAGTGTTCAGTGGTGTATAGGACTTACTCTTCTCTATATTGGTTAAAAAAACAACTGAGGGTGACTACTTAATCTCTCTCACTGTTGCTGTGACAGACTGGTGTCAGTATGGATGGCTAAATCAATGAGAGCAACAAAAGTTTTAGGCAGTTCTCTGGTAGATAGTCCATCCTATTTATTTATTTGGTCATGTGGTCATAGAGAGCCACTGTAGGTGCAGGCTTTTGTTCCAAACAAGCAATAACACACCTGATTCTATTAATAAAGGTCCTTAGCAAGGGCACCTAGCGGTTGATTAGTAGAATCAGGTGTGTAACCCCTTGGTTGGAACAAAAGTCTGTAGCCACACTGGCACTCCAGGGCCAGAGTTTGGCATGTGTGCTTTATGGTGTCACACAGTGAATTCAAAAGGGCTTCATACTGGGTATTAGAGTTCCATGAGCAATTAGTAGCTAGACTACAAAAGTCAACTGCAAAATCTTGAAATTCTTTCTTGGTGTGCCTGTAGCAAGATTCTACCACACAGACGCTGAAATGTTCATCTCTTGGCCAGATTGTACTAGCACATGAAGGACTCAAATGCAGGAAAGGCAGGAGGCAGAAGAATGTGATAATTGGCTTTTTACTTGTTTTAAATTAAAAACTAAAATATTACAACATCCAAAAAGGAAATAAGTCCAAAAGCAGAGGTCCAAGCCATAAGGCAAAAACCAAGAACTTACTGAATGAGATAAACTAACAGAGATGACAGGCAGGACTTCACTGGCAGGAACAAAAGACAATCTGGCAAACAACAGAGGTGAGCTGACTGGTATAAATACTGAGGTAATGAAGTAACAAGTCACAGGTGTGACACACATTGCAGGTTCTGAAATGACAACATAGTCAAATGATGTTAGAAAAAAAACAGGCAGGGAATGAACTGATCAACAGAGATCGGGGAGTTCCTGACACTCTTCTTTGATGTTACCAAAGAGACGGGCTCACAGTGCATCCAAATTACCACCAGTGTCACTCCTTTCATACAGTGACACTCTGTATCGCCTACCTGCTGTCACAACGTCTTCCTGAAGAATCTGCACAGGTGCCAAAAGCAACAAGGCCAGGATCCTCCTCGTGGTGCGGGCACCTCTGTGGGTTGTTAGTGGCATCTACTGGGCTTTCAGTGGTATCTACTGGTTCTCTCACAATTGGGCTTTGACAAAAATATATTATGTTGGGACTCTGGTATCATTTTATTTGTTTTACTAAATGAAGTCAGATGTAAATATGCAGCCCAGTCTAAAAAACGGTGCGCTGCATACACCTTTTATTCTTAGAACTTCAATCTTAGATGACAACACACAAAAAAACTAAACACTTGACTTGTATTTCATCTGAATTATGTTGCCTTTGCTGCTGCAGTGATAAGTGTTCCACAGAGATCAATAAAGTTTGTTTTGATTTTATTAATTTCATGATTAAAAAAAAAAACATGTAATGTCAACATGTAAAGTGTGAATTAAAATTCATATGTTCATCATCTGCCATCTGTGCACGTGTCATTCTGTCACACAAATATAGTCAACACAAACCTAGCCTAGACCACACACACTCACCTGCACACATGTACATGTGCACATGCTAAAGTGTCACAGACATGCTTCCTACATACATATGAGCACACATATGAAAGCACAGATGCACAGTGTAATATATCAGAGGCGCACGCACGCACACTCCTGCAGCTAAGGCTTTGCAATGTAGATTTGTGTGTGGAATACACAGGATGAGATGCAACACATGAGTGGTTGTCACAGCGTTTGGATGACAGATGTAGTACTCTGGCCTAGGCTCGGTTCCAGACACACACGCATGCACGCATACAGTGCACACTGCTAAAGCCACTCTTCATTTATCAATAATTGTTTTTTAATTCCATTTGGCAGCCAGCAGCGCGAGCAGCAGAACAATGACAATAATTAATCCATCAGAGAGAAAGGCAAAGTTTTAGGGACTGTGTGAAAAGTGACGGAAATTCACCTGACATGTGATGAAGGGATGAAAAGAGCTCTTGGCATTCTTTGCGAACTAAAACGGGGAACAAATAAATCCTAAAACAGTGAACACTGCAGTTACATGATATGCATTTGAAAAAAAAACGTATAGAAGAAACCATTTAGCACAAGTTATTTTCTCAACATTTATATAATCCAGCAGGATTGTGGAATTTCTTCTCTTTTTTTTATTAAATAAAAGCATGTCAATAAACAATGTGTTTGTCTGCCCTTAATGTGATTCCCATTTCCTAGTGTATTTCCTCTATTGAAATTTACTTTGACACCTTTCATATTATATTTCCTCTTAAGTAGCTTTGTTAAAGTCATGTTATTCTGCACTGTCTGGTTATATTACATATAAACTCTGTATCATCTTGCTCCAGCTCTTCATTTAGGCATCATGGTTGAATCTAATCCTCCATGTGTTTATGTCTGCACTATTCTATTAAATGGATGAATCATATTTATTGTACTACACATGAATGTGTTTGTTAATTGGGGTCTTCAGTAGAATTTCCTAATTTTACCATGCTAGTGTATCGGCCTCTGATTTTGTTGATCACCAGATTTGCCCTTGAGCTTCTCCTTTACTTCCAGACAGCATGATACATACATAATACTAGCTGTCATTAAAGAAGGATACAAATTTACACAACTAAAACAAATTCGGAAAAATCTGTTTTCTCTCTATCTCCAGTCTAATAACCTCTACTTCTTCTACTTTCCATATTATAGCTATGCATAACATAGCCTATAACTCCACCTTCTGCCAAAACTATGATTTGCATAATAGCATCTAGTTTATTCCTATTCCTTTTTGGAGACCTGACGTCCTCACAACCATAGTGAAAGTTTAAGAGTTGTTCATCTTCACATAAGAACATCTTTGAAGGATCTTATGCAAGGAAGGGCACATTTGGCCTGATTGTTCTCATTATTAGAACAAAAATATATTATATAGCCCTCATTTGTTTTACTCTACTGTAGTAGTAATATTTTGTTTGGTTATGTGAGTTTAGCATCACAAACTATTTCTTATATCCAAATTAATCAAAGAACTACTTCTTGTTCTCATGATGATCCTGCGGTCGTTACATAGTTATGACGTCACATAATCAGTGTAAAACTGATTTAGCCTCTAATCCTCCACGGAGACGATACCAGATTGTTGCTGTGTTCTGGCCTCAGGTCGTCACATTTGATTCATATTAACTCTAAAGATTTAATTCTGATTCATTTCATTAGTAAAAATGGAGCTGCAGAATGTGGTGCTGATCAGCTTGACCTTTGACCTTTGGAGTTGCAGGACAGCAGATTGCAGACAACACTCAGCCAGCGGGATGTGACCTTATTTAAAATGTTTAGAGTCACACACACACATACAAGCATAATGGCCAGTCCACACAGGATGTGCCTGTAGCACTGCTCTTGCCTTATCTTTTTCATTGAGTTTACGTTTGATAATGTCCTTCACAATAAAAGCCTTGTTAAGAAATGACTAAAGGTTTCTTTGTACAGAAACCAAAGAGAAAACCCTGGCTGAGCAATTAAAACCATCAGGAAACCTCACTGAAAGAGAGGAAAGTAGGAAGACAGATCAGATGTCGCCTTACTAGTTAGATAAAAGTATTAATGAATAGTGCAAAGATAAACACAATAATTAGCCAAAAGTAACTAACTGGCTCATCACTGGGGGAGTGCAGCACTTTGTCTGCTAGGAGCAGCTCCCACCCAGCTCCACACTCTAGATTTAATATGCTCATGGGATTGGCGTTGATTGGGATGGAAGCCTCAGCCAATCATATGCTTTTGTTTTACCACATCCATCATGCTGGAAATGCAAAAAAAAAAAAAAAAAAAAAAAAAAGTAAGATATACTCATCCACAGTTGAGCAACATTTTAACAGCGATTCTGCGTCAATTTAGTGTTGGTATCAAAAAATATTGTTTTTTTTTGTGTAAGAGACAATGAAATAAAACATCACTTTTTAATTTAAAACTCTTGAAACATGTCTCATGAGATTCCTTTTCCCCATATTCCTGGTGATGTTGAAGTTTTCAAACACACAGGCAGATGATTTAACCTCAGCTTTCTGACAGCGTGAATGTCAGCACTTTCAAGAGATGAACCACAGAAGTATCACCAGAATCATCAGACTGACAGAGTGATAATAAGTGAGTAAATAAATAACGAAAACATATTCTGTCTATTTTTTTGGGACCAAGTGTAACCTTTTTCTAAGTCTCCTCAGATTCTATCGGGTTCTGTCTGATCACTAGGTCCGGGTAAGGAGATTGGCAGTAGCGCTGAACATTAAAGTAACTGACTTCCAACCCACACAATACGCAACACAGTGTAGTCAAAACATTTATGTTCAAAGATGTAATGTTCTTTTCTCTAGCTTAAAGGGTTCAGTTTCACACAGTAAACACGCTTTTTTGCATTAGATCCACAGCACAAATGAAATTTACTTGACCGGTATAGGGGAAAATAAAGATAAAATAAAAAAGTGAAAATATGTTTGTTCCCCTTTAATATGTAAAATTGTCCTTTTAACTCCCGGTTCCCTTGTCTAATCAGTTAATTTATTGTCTTTCAGGTCCTCCAATGAGAAACAATAGTACTTTGGATTCCTTTGTGAAATTCCTTTGAAAAAATGTGAAAAAATAGGGGAAAAAATCTGAGATCTCAGGAAAAAAAAATAAAGTGCAAATAAATATGTTGTCCCTCAGGAATCAGCCTGTCCCACCACACTAGACTTCACACGGGGTTCCGATGGAGCCTCCTTGCAGTATGGTGGTGATGCAGGTCGTAGTTGAACCTATAGTCCCACGTGGCGAAATTATTTATCAACATAAATGACTGTCAGGTATTTTCCCCCAATGTCCATTAACCATTATAGAGGCATTACACTAAATAACAGAAAACACAAACACATGAATCATAGCATATTAGCATCTTGAGTTACAGGCAACAGAGCCGTGTTAGGCCAACTGCTATTAGCCACAGCAGAGCTAACGCTCGCGTTCGTCACGGTAATGTACATAAACAACACATCATGGTATCACCACAAACACATATTTCAGTATCATTTAACATTTGTTAGCTATTCTGCCTGGTTTTTCCTTTATATACTGAATCAGAACAACACTGCTAACAGAGCTAACAGACTGTTAACTCACCAGAATAGTCCAGAATGACCGGGCAACACTCGTCCGAGTTGCTCCCACGATTAATTTCAATCCAGGTGAGTTTCGCTTCACCCTCTGTATCTACCGACAGTTTTTAATCACACTCCAACACAAAGAATCTTCACGCTTGGTCAACAACGAGCGCTTTTCTCCGCCATTGCGCGAAGTTTTTCTCTTTTTTTCCCTCTTTCCTTCACTTTGCAGGTGGTGCGTTCAAGCAAACTCCGAATTTCTACCACCAAGCGAGAAACAACAACAATGAATTCAAAAAACATTCAAAGGGTTCTGGAAATGCCAGTGCAATAAAAATTAACAGGGTTACACAAGCATAGAGACTCAAAAGCAAAAAAAAAAAAAAAAAAAAAAAAAAAAAAAATATTTACAAAAAACAAAATGAAAAAGATAAAAAAAAGTAATTGGTCAGAATACAAAAGTAATAAAGTAATTTGTTACTCAAAATGAGATAAAAAGAAAATGTCACAAAACGGGCTAGCCTACACTGATGCTTATTTGCATAAAAAAAATCTTTACTGTCTTTTTCACAACAGTGCAAAAATAGTATCTGCAGGCACAAATAAACAGTCACCAAAATAAAAAATTTAAAGTAGGATATCCAGTGTCATGTTGTTAATGTTTAAGGTAAATTGATCAATGGTAGGGGCCAGTGTTAGAGGGTAAGTTGGAATGTTTCACATTTATATTGCTGGAAAACTTGTGCGATGTGCTTTTAGTTCTGATGAGATGTATCTTAATATAATCTAAAATGGTAGTTTTCATTAAGTTTCATTAAAAAACCATCATTCTTGCTCTGTCCATTAAAACCAAGATTCCATCCACAGTGCTGATTAATCCTTGTTCCCATCCACTACAGTCATGCAAAATATTAGGACTTGGTGCATAGGGATAAACAGTTTGTGGCATTTTCCAATTGCACTTTGTCACAATGGAAACCAAATAATGGTTGTTTGATATGTACACCGACTTTAAACCTCAGCTAGCATCCAATTTTTTCTGCAATATTTCAGCTTTGTCTCTTTTTAGTTCTTCCATTCCCATTCTAATGCATGTGAAAATGTGCAGGAAGCAGGTGAATGGAAGCACAGTCATTGACATGTTTTGAACACATTTCCAGTGAGATCAGGCTCAGGCTGTTCTCTAAATACATTTGTCTGGTTTTGTCTTTTGGTTTTGTTTCTACTGAACTCCTGACTCAGATTATATTATTAGTCTGTATCCTGCTGAACTCCAGTTGCTATGAATCACCTCACCTGCCCAGACAGATTTACACAGGGGAGTATGTGTGTGTGTGTCTGTCTGTGTGTGTGTGTGTGACAGGGAGTCCTTTCATAGCTGCAGGGCCAGATGTTCATGGTGAACGCCCAACTCCCTTCCTCCCTCCCTCATTTCTTTTCTTTCTCTCTCCGTGATTCTTCTACAATCCATTCTCCCTTCCAATTTATTTTTTTTAAATTTTACAAATAATTTAATTCTCAATGTTGAATTCCACTATTATGCTCGTTAAAAAAATAACCGGTACTGTAAATGAAGGTGTCAAAACAAAGACTCACGCATGAATATATGACAGGAAACAACAATCAAGCAGATACAAGGTGAATGTTAAGGTTAATGACAATTAAACTATGAAACAATGCATCTTTATTTGGATTATTCTGACACAAAAACACACACAACCCAACCCCCACTGTCATCAGACTGCAGGTGCAGCTCATTTTCAACTTGCTGTTGAGGAGAATGATATGTGTGTGTGTGTGTGTGTGTGTGTGTGTGTGTGTGTGTGTGTGTGTGTGTGTGTGTGTGTGTGTGTGTGAGTCATTTTCCCTGACTGCTGACCTCCAGCTGCCATCACAGTTATATCACATGTTAGATGTTGGATACAATGAATCAAACCTTAACACCCTGCTATAGTGCCATTAAATGGCTGGAAAAAAAAGACTCTGCGCACCTGAATGTGTGACAGGTGTGTTGGAGGAAGGCACCACTCGATTAAAATGTTGAATAAATAACTTATCTCATTTGCTCTGCTGGAGAATTTATTAGTTAATCGGATTATAAAGGCCCAACAGAATATCATATATGAAAATGTGCAGTGAGTTTTTCTTCTGTTTTTGATCAAAATCTACACTTAAAAATAATCCAAAAACATACAATAGTAACTGCTCTGGTTAAATTAAACATCTAATTTCCCCTCTCACTGCTTGTTTTCTTGCAGACTTTCTATGCTGCACAATATTGGATTTTTTCTGCCTATATTGATACATATTTTCTCCACCTAGTTGCAGAGAGCTTCAAGTCTCTCCTGTAGCAGAATTAGCATATTATCAAACTGACTGAGCTTCTCAAAACCCAATAATTTACAAGAATTTGCCAAATTTAAAGGTACTTTTGCACTGCTCATTGGGAGTATGTATTCCTTTAGCCCTTTGAGGTCCACACCAACAAAAAAGCATTGGAAAAAATTGCATTTTTTACTCACTTAGGATAACAGTAACAACAATCAACTGTCAGTCAGTCATTTTCTATACCTGCTTATTCCTCATTAGGGTCACAGGGGTCTGCTGGAGCCAATCCCAGCATGTTACGGCGAGAGGCAGGGATACACCCCAGATGGTCGCCAGCCAATCATGGGGCACACACACCATTCACTCACACGGGCAATTTAGAGTCGCCAATTAGCCTCAGCATGTTTTTTGGACTGTGGGAGGAAGCCGGAGTACCCGGTGAAAACCCACGCAGACACAGGGAGGACATGCAAACTCCACACAGAAAGGTCTAAGCCCAAGGACTTGAACCTGTGACCTTCTTGCTGTGAGGCAAAAGACACTAATGACGTGAAAAACAAATTAGTCAACTTCTTTATCAATACAACAAAAAGATTTGAAGTTATCCTGTTACGTGCCTCTAAAACCTACTGTTAAAAACCCCCCAAAAAACAACAGGAAGTAGATCGTTCCACTCAGTGAGAGAGGGCACCTGTAGGTTATGAGAGCAAAAAGAGACCATTCACCCACATGGGCCACGGCTGGACATCAACACTGACCCACAGACGTCCCGGCTCCTCTTATCTCCCATCTAGATCCTCAAGGGATGAGTCAGATTAAAGTCTAACTCTCTCTCTGTCTGCATGTTGGTCACTCGCTGCGAGGAGAGGAAAAAGTTTGACTATTTATACCGATGAGCTACAGCAAAGAGAGGCTGGTTGAAGTTCTGCAGCACATACATTAACCGCTTAATTTACTGCGAAGAGCGATGCTTTTTGGTTTCAGTTTCATTTATACAAAGAGGGAGAGAGCAGTGTAACACGGCAGTAAATACAAAGAACAACCAATCAGTGATGTTGTTTTTTTACTTATATGTGTCCCTGCATTAATCCTGCATTAAAGTGATTAGCGGCATTAAGAGGAATTTGCATTAAGGCGTTAACTTTGACAGTCCTGTTTTAATGAAATACTAGGGGTACTAGTATTCAGTTTTGGGGTAGTTACTAAAAAAAAGGAACTAGTTACAAGTTACTAGTTACTTGTGAAATTTGTAACTACGTTACTTTACTAGTTACTGCATTTGAAAAGTAACTTCACTACTAGTTACTTTACTTTCCAGTTTTTTTAAGCAAATGTTAAAAGTTACCGCATGGATACATGGACAAATATCATAGCCTTTTCATCGCTTTATTTTCAAATATCAGTAAAAGCTTACTTTCCTGTTAGTGGGTGCGAGCGGTCGGATCAGGTCTATTATTATTAATAATAAAAACTATTGTTATAATTATTACCCTTACTAAAATAACATACAAAATAACAACATAGCACACATATACACACACGCTCTCCGCACCCCCCCAAGTGAACGACAATTCCCATCACTATTTCCTACACACCAGCAACTACGTCACTCAATGTACTTAAATCCGGTTGCTGTGGCAACGGTGCCCAGACAAGCGCACAGGCAGGTCCAACGACGGACAGGATGCATGCACCACTAAAACATATTAGAACTTTTTAGACTGACTTTAGTGGTTTGGGTAACGCAGGAAAGCACGTTGTTCCTAAAGTTTAGTAAAGTAGCGTAGTTACTGGTATTTGGAGTGTAACGCGTTACTGCACTTCGTTACCCGTGATGGTAATAACGTTACTGTAATCCGTTACTTTGTAACTCGTTACCCCCAACACTGCTAATATTTTTCTAAGCATCACAGCCGGAGTGAAGGGAAAGAACCCTCTTAAAGTCGGACTCCCATCCAGCTACAATACAACAGAAGCATTGCCCCAAGGCCCCTGTTACTTAAAAGATGTTACTCTTTGGCCCATTGAGCATGCTCAGCGCCAGTGCGATAAGAAAACGCAGCGTAGCCTATCCGTGCAGAAATTTTGCTCGCCAAATGAAGAAAAATTCCATCGATATCCACCGAAAAAATGGAGACACATATACATGCCTATGGAGGAACACCCCGCATCTCCGGGAGTGATTTCCCTATACAGAAATGTGGGTCACGCAGCGGGTGGAATGCACACAACTGTGCTTCTGCTTTCTAATGGATGCTGGGATTTCATCAATCGGAATGTATCCTACAAGCGGTTGTGGAGGCATTTTGGACTGGCTTGCTTTTGCTGTCCTGTTGAGCTTGGCTGCAAGTATATGCAACGTCACAGGCTTCAAAATGTAACATCAAAGTTCTGCCCTCATGTGCAAGCTTGCCTTGAAATTCATAAAATGCATGAGATTTTTTTGTTTATATATATATATAAATTTCCATCCATGCAAATAAGCTTTACACTTGGTCTGAATTGGTATTTACACCGGCTGAGTCGGCTGGCTTCCAGTTGGTTTTCCGCTCACTGGAATGGGGATAAAATCCTTTCATTGTGTGTGTTCTAGACTTTCCAAATATAATTAGATAAAACTGATCAAATTCTGAGTTATTCTGCAGGTTTGTGTATTCCCCATTTTGCAGCTGCTCCTTTTCAAACGATCGTGCATGGAGAAAATCATTTGTGTGTGTGCGTGCGTCTCATGATGCACCCGGAAGTTACCATTACATGGTTTGGCCGCTATGGCGAATAGACTATATAAGTTGATCAGCGGCACATGAAACCAAATAAGCCACTTACCCGACGGTCCCGTAGAAAGAGACTTCCTGGCGAACTTCCAGTTTAGCCCTCCGGCCAACATGAAAAATAATTTCATTGTGCGGCTCGTCTGGGCTTTTCAAATATTATCAGACCAAATGGATCAAATTCTGGGGAGCTGTAACGCTCCGAAAATTGTATCCACTGTTTTACAGCGGCTCCATTTCCCATGGAAAAAAATGTTCATTGGGCCCAAAATCATCATGATGTTATAATCCTATGGTTTTGCCACTAGTAGAATTGGCTTCAAAGCCTAAAACTATTCCAGAAGCCTTAATTCTTTGCCCTATTCTACTTTTATATTAATTACTTTTCTGCTAACATATATTTCTGATAACTTCTTTTGCAAAATACAACCATCTAATTGTATATATCTTTTTAGAAATTATAGAACTTTCATTTAACTATTATTAAAGTAACCTAATGACTGTATTTGTGCACACATTGAACATTATACATAAAATTATATCACTTTTCTAAATTCTTTCACTCATTAGATGAACATTATGAGCAATTCATGCTCTTTAGCACTAAGGGAAGTCTATGTCTCATATCCTTATTATTTATTGAAATGTAATGAATGTAAACCTTCAGGTTTTAGGATAATCCATTTCCCATACAGTCAGCTGTGAGAAAATATGCTCTGCTATCTGATCCCTCACTCTGACACACACACACACACACACACACACACACACACACACACACACACACAAGCTGGAGGGGTGAGTCGAACCAGCTGTTGTGGCCTGAGACAGAGACAGTGTTGGTCATCCTCCACAATCGCTGGAAAAATTTCTTTCAGTGTTAATTTTTTTTCCCAGAGCTACTGCATTTATGTCAAGAAAAACAGTTTATAGTCCTCATGTGTGAAGGAAACACTCATATATGTCTGGGACTTGATGTTTAAATCGACCGTAGACAGATGGGTTCCCTGAGGTGATCGTATACAGGTTTGAGTTCAGGAAACGGCAAATAAAGATAAGCAAATAAGGCAAAAAACGTACATACAGACCCGTTTTCAGACATGCGTTTTCCATGAAAAAGAAAGAAAGAAAGAAAAAAAAACGTAGTGATCGGATCCGGTTGAAGACATCACCTACCTGCCTAATTATTAAAACATGCACCCTAAAGTGCCCGTTTAAATGACCCTCACGACTGGTGAAACCACACTGGGGAAACATTATGTAACTTTGCTACTGCATTTACTTTTTTTTTTTTGCTCCATATATTTTGAGCCAAAACAGATTCTCACGGTAAAAGTTTGGATTATCCGGTGTTAAAATGCAACAGAACACAGGAAATGTCATCGACTTCTGGGGTGAGGCCCGACCGACTCCCCCCCCCCCAGGGAATTACTTGCTTCTCCCCTCCCTGTCTCTGTGTTCTTCAACGTCCACGAGTTAAATTCTGATCACTGATCCTCACCACAAACGACTCTGAGCAGTCCGGTTGGACTAAGTTAACATCAAATTCATATATAATTTAAATAAAATACACTATAGGTGCGGGCGACACGGTGGCGCAGGGGTTAGTGCTGTTGCCTCACCAGGTACTCCGGCTTCCTCCCACAGTCCAAAAACATGCTGAGGTTAATTGGAGACTCTAAATTGCCCGTAGGTGTGTGTGAGTGAATGGTGTGTGTGCCCCACGATTGGCTGGCGACCATCTGGGGTGTATCCCTGCCTCTCGCCGTAACGCGCTGGGATTGGCTCCAGCAGACCATGTGACCCTAATGAGGAATAAGCAGGTATAGAAAATGACTGACATTTTATTTATTGGGCGCCTTTCTTAGACTCAAGGTCGCCTTACATAAAGCATATTAAAAAGTGTATAGACAATACAAGAAACAGAATAAAACAGCAATGAAATCACCAATACATCAAGTAGAATACAATAAAATAAATTTGCACATGTTTTGCATAGGTAACAGTATATAGATCACAGCGAAATGCATGAATTTGTTGTTGAAAGCTTCCAGCATAGTAATTCTGTTAGCCTACACTGGGATAATAAAGCTTTTTTTTTCAAACACAGCTGTTTGCTGCACTGGGACATGACGCTAATGGGCCACTGACATTGAGTCAAAACAGTGTAACTAAGACAATTAGTTAAAAGACGCAGAAACACTCCACAGAGTGGAGAGGACGCGGAGTAACGCTTCTTTATGGGGTCATCATTCTCACATTACACGCTGTCATCTGAGCCTTTGCTGATAATCGCAGGTTTTATCGGGAGTCTGGTTGGTTTTAGTTTTGCGACGGGGCAGCAGATTGAGTGACAGCTCACTAGATGCTTCTTTACACCTGTCATACTATGAATGTTAGCCAGGAAAATATGGGGTTTAAACTGAGAACAGTGGGCAGATTTACTGCTCAATTAATAGCAATTTTCCTTAATAAAAAAATGTCTCTTTGAGACCAAAGTAGAGCGAAGCAGGCAGCATAATGTCCTGCAGGCTTTATGACGTGGCAAACTGTAGCCGTCAAATGCAACGAGGGTTGTCAGCAGACGATCGATGGCTGCATAAATGGTATCACGGTAGCTCTGCAACGAGCCAAACAAAAGCCAAACGAGTATAACAACGGATTAAGGGTTTTGCCTGAGATGTCATTTTGGCACGAGCCAAAATGATCAGAGGTTTGGTTTCGGTCCCGATTCACCGCGGAACCGCATCAACTCGTGAAATTTTCTGTTTCCTTTTGTTGGTTTAGCTGCCGAGAGGAAGACGGAAGAGGGAAAAGACGTACAGACAGACAAGGGTCAGGAGGGTGAGAACAAACAAACTCCCCACATCCTTAAATATTTACCCAGTTCCCAGGACGACAGACATTCTTCTCGTCCCAGTATTTTGACATTTGGGTTTCCCCCCGTCTGGAAAAGTTTGCACGTGATGAATGAGCGTATCAGATTCAAATCTGACCACTAGCGACTTTTTTTTTTTGTCTCTCTTTTTACTTTTCCTTTTCATGTTTTTTTTTTTTTTCACCCCCTTCAGGCTGAGGCAGGTGTGCGAAAGAAAATCGTCATCTTGAAGAAATGTTGGGTGGTCAAAGGTCAAATCTGCCCAGTTTCTGCTACAAGATATATTTTTAGATTCTCTATATTATAGATATGGATTCTATAGCTTATTTCTGTTCTTCAACTGTCTGCTTCTGCAAAATGATTCATTGTAAAAGTTCTATAGATGTTCTAACAGTATGTAGCATATGGAATTTACATTGAATGCTATTTGATATATGTAATATGTCAGTGGTTGTCAAGCTTTTTCATTTCAATGACCCTTAAACTCACAAATACTAGACCACAGATCCAGTCTGATAAGATTTTTGCTTTAACAGAAAGTGTATCATGTTTGACATTATGTTTATATTATATATAATAATATATTGACATTATAATTATTCATATTACTTACCAAAATGAAATGATTGCATGATCTTTCCAAGGTGTAAGACACGGTTGTCCATTTTTACTATGTGCAGGGTTCTTGTGGGGTCATAAAAAGTAAAAAATAAACAAAAAACATTGAATTTATGAATGTGGAAAAAAATACTTGGAAAAAAAAGACTTGAAAAAGTCTTGAATTCTGATGTCTGGGTCTTAGAATATGTGCAGTAACTTATGTAGGAAACACATTATGGAGGAATGAAACTGCCCGAACAGAAATGAATAAACGAATGACTCGGTTCATAAATGAATATGACAGAAAATGCATATATTTATTTATTGTCTATTAAATTAATTAAATGTATTTAATTATGTATGTTTTACTTTTGATGCTGCATTTGTTTGTCATTAGTCTCTGGGTGATGGACTATGAAGAACTGACAAAATACTTTAATTATTACTTTAGAAAATGCTTTAATTCTCCACAAATTTTTAATTTGTCAATCATTATGATTCTGGCTCTCCATCTTAGCATCGTTGTTAGGGTGGTTGCTATGGGTGATAATTTACCTCAGGAATGAAACTGTGGTGAAGTTGGCTCGTTATTGGATATTGATATAACGTATGGATTTATTTGCTTTTAATCTAAGTCAAAGGCAGTGTCCATGTAAGTAAAGAGTGTAGTATATAGCAACATACTCTGATATACTATAATATTACTGTCAACTTTCCTCACGATTTTATATTTTCCCAGAAAACAGCGTCTCCACGTCACTGTCGTTCTCTGTGCTCCATGTTAGGGACCGTCTGCAAGTTCCATGTTTCAGTATGAATCGATTGATGAAAAATGCTCACCAAAAATACACAAAAATGGTTTTTCCCCACTCTGTGAGGTGAGATTTTAGTGGAAAAATGTCGTATTTAACCATATTATACATTTAATACAAAAATAAATGAACAAATTGTCAGTAGGTCTATGAAATAGGTATTACATTTTATATAAATGGTCCTAAAAAAGGTAATTATTGAATTTAACAGGAAGAAACGACCCTGCATTTGTGTTGCTATAAGGTTAACCCAGTAAGTAAAAGAGAATATAATGCAGTTGTGTTGGAGGTCGTATATGGTATCGGGTGATGGTATTGTCTACATTGCTTAAAAGTGAAAACGAACAGGCTGGTTCACGCCATCTGATGGAATGAATGTCTGTCAGGACTCTTCTGCGTTCTTTGAGGTGTTTGGATTATTCACAGATATTCTCTGGCCTCCATTAAGCGTTAATTACGCTTACCAAGAAATCCCAGAAATTCCAGTTGGATCCCGATTGCGAAAGTGACTTCACGTAATCTGTTTTAGGAAAGAATTCCGGCCCTTTTCATGTCACTGGCTGCAAGTTAAAATACCTCATGCTCCGAGCCTTTAATCAAAATCTGAGCTGCGCTCCCAGAGCTGCACAACTGCACTTTAATCTCATGTGAATGTACGATAATTGTACCGAAGAAAACAAGACGACGGTGATAGATCAGAGGGGAATGAAACCCATATTGGTATATTGGGAAATGAATCAGGTGTTTGGGGAACTTTAGCAGCTGGATTAGATGGTTAAAAGTCCTAAAACATATATTTGTCTTTCTTTAGTCAGTTCTCCTCTTCGCTGTATTTCTTCATGCAGAAAAATGACGGGAAAATCAAACATGTGCATTAGCAGCGTCTTTTCTTTCCAAAGAAAAACACAAAGAAATATTAAGCGGCCTGCTGTCCATCATGTGGAGGCTGTGCAGATGAAACTATGACGAGCACCATCGTGAATTTTCCAATCAATCACTTCTAATATTTGCCTTTGTTTTTCAAGCTTACAAAAGTTGTTTTTTTTTCCCCTTTCACCAAGTCCAGAGTAAAACTTATGCAAAGACAATGAGTGGTTTTGTTACTAGCAGGTGTACATATCAAAGCTTTCTGAGCTCAGCTCTCACACAGAGAGTAATCGGATCTGGAGATCAAACGCGAGCGTGATCCAAATTAGAATTATCATAGTAAACATCCAGTCGGACTTTAAACATTTTCACCTCATTTAGTCATTTTGTCATGTTTCAGACTCAGAACCGGGGTGTTTTTGTGCTTCTTGACCTTTTTGTCACCTTCCATACACGTTCCTGATGAGTTTTCCTGCAGTCTGATCTTTTTTCTGTCTGTGGATGTTATTCGGTGCCAAAAAAAAAATCATCATCGTCTCAGTGCAGACACGATGAGCAGGAACGCAGAAATGTCCCGGTTGGGGTGGAGGGATGCCTGGCGGAGATCACTAACATAACAACGAAATGGCACGACATTAAAATAAAATGTAAAAACTCCCCATAAATGTCACAAAAAACATGTCTATTATAATTATATATATGAATAATCTACACTGTAGTTTATGGTAACTAACTGGCAGCAATTATCCAGAAAGTTAATATAATTATTACGGTACTTCTGTTTACAGTATTGTGTCTTTATGGTAAAATAACAAAAAATAAATAAATAAATAAATAAAAAATAAATAAAAATGAAATACTGTGATTTTAGATGTATTTACAGTATTAGACAATTAACTGTAAAATTCCAAATAAAAAAATAAATAAATACTGTGATTTTAGTTGTATTTACACTATTAATCAATTAACTGTAAAATAAAAAATAAATGAATGTTGTTATTTGAGTTGTATTTTCAGAATTAGGCAATTAACTGTAAAATAAAAAAAGAAATAATTAAATACTGTTATTTCAGTTGTGTTTACAGAATTAGGCAATTAACTGTAATATTAAAAAAATAATACTAATTAAATACAGTGATTTCAGTTGTATTTTCAGAATTAGGCAATTAACTGTAAAATAAAAAAAAATTAATTAAATACTCTTATTTCAGTTGTATTTACAGAATTAGGCAATTAAATGTAAAATTTAAAAAAATTATTAAATACTGTTATTTCAGTTGTATTTTCAGAATTAGGCAATTAACTGTAAACATTTTAAAAATTAATTAAATACTGTTATTTCAGTTGTATTTTCAGTATTAGGCAATTAATTGTAAAATTAAAAAAATGATAATAATTAAATACTGTGATTTCAGTTGTGTTTACAGAATTAGGCAATTAACTGTAAAATACTATTATAATACTATTATAATACTATAATATTATTATACTATACTACTATAATAATACTTTATAATACATATACAGCAATCTACTGTAATAATCATTTAGAGTAACGTTACTGTGTTTAACACAGTAAATAACTGTAGGTTTCACAGGAAAGTTTTACAGCAACAAGTATCATTTTTTCTGGTTATTCCATTTCAATACAAGTCGGCTACATTTTAGGTTTTTGCAGCTGGACATAAGGTGAAAAGTTTGCTTCAAATAACTCAGCACTTTATCTGTGCCGTGACTCCTCTACACCCTCCACACACTGGACATTTGATCCAGTTGAGCCGGTCATACGAAGCAGTTTTCAAAGTCCTTAGCAGTCATTAAAAACAGGAAAAAAAAAAAGAAACTTTGATAAAGTCCTGCAGGTGAAACCCATTTCCAAACCCTAAGCATGCAGCGTTCAGGGTGTGTGTGTGTGTGTCGGCCGCAGCTGTCGTCCCGCATGGAGCTGCACAATGCAGCGGAGCGGCGGCAGCTGTTGATTGGCAGCTCTAATGACAGTATTCAAACCAGAATGTAGGAGAGGAAGAGGCTGTCAACTTGGACGGGCGCCAACAATTCTCTCTCCTCTTCCTTCCCTCTCCTTCTCCTCCTTTTCTCCTTTGTGTCTCCTATTTTTTCCCCCTCTCCCCTTCCCTTCTTCCCTTTCCTCCCGCATCTCCTTCTCTATCCTTTTTTTTTAACTTCTGTCCTTCCCTCTCTTTATTTCATCCTTTCCTTTCATTCCTTAACTATTCTCTTCTTATCTTTCCTCATCATTATTTCATATTTTACCTTCAACCCATGTCTCCTTCTCTCCATTCTCCATTTGTGCTTGTGTGTACAGGTGCATGTGTGTTGCTGACAGCTGCAGATCATTAGTGTAGCAGGTACACACACACACACACACACACCTACTATATACACATGCAATAGTGTACTTGGCATGCCCTATTACATGCTGCCTGTGTAGTGTATGTGTGTGTGTGTGTGTATAAATGAGTGCCGGGCTGACCATGACAGAGATAAATAAACATTTTCTTTAAAAGATTTAAAATGTGCTTATTTTTAGACAAGCTAAATACACACACACACACACACACACACACATACCTTCAGACACACACACACCACTGTGTAGTTAAGAGACCCAAAACAGGGCGAGATTAATGTTGCTCCCCGCCACCAGAGACTACTGAGCGTACCCTGCCATGTGCAGGAAAAAAACAAAAAAAACCCACAAACACACACACACACACGCACCGTATCTGCTGACGTCTACATTTCCATTGTGGAATTTATGCTAAATATGCATATCTTAATTGCATTATCTGAAATAATTAGCCGGTGTATTTTTCTTTCCCTCTCGTCCGTCCACGAGCTGAGCAAACAGCGCCTTGCTGCAGGGTGCCGGGCCCACCCCACCCCACCCCACCCACCGCCGCCACTTCCACCAAATTAATCCAGTCCCTGTTTGCTAATTATTATCAGTTCTGCTATTCAGTTCCACAAACTGAGAGCCAGGGGCTTGTCCTACCTCCTACGATAAAAAGTAATAGAATAAAAGCGAAAAGGGAATCAATGGGAAACGGAGGGAAGTCGTGAATTGTGAAATTTGGGGAGAACAAAAAAGTTTCTTTGATATGTATGCGGTTGATTACAATGACAAATTGTTAGTAATTTACTGTAGACATGAAGGTCTGTTAAAGTGGACTCATCGCTGCATTTAATGATATAGTTATGTCAATGGAACTATATGTCGTGCGTTCATTATTGTCATTTATTTGATCATATTACAATAAAGTTTTAAAAAAAGAACAGATGTGAGAGGAGAAGAAAAGGAGGAGAAAGGGAAGGAAGGAAGGAAGGAAGGAAGGAAGGAAGGAAGGAAGGAAGGAAGGAAGGAAGGAAGGAAGGAAGGAAGGATGGAGTGAGGAAGTGTAGGAGGAAGGTCATTCATTCCAACTTCACTGGGAAGAAAGACAAGAATGAGAAGGAAAGACTGCAGGCAAAGAATAAGAAAGTAGTAAGAGCAGATATATAATATATATGGAATATAATTCTAATTATATATACTATTAGTAATAATAATAATAAGTATAGGTTTGTTTAGGTTTGTATAGGTTATAGGTTTGTTTCATTTATTTTTTTCATGCCAGATGAATTAAGGAAATAAACCACAAGGCAAAAGCAATAAAATAATATCAATAATAAAGTAAATATCTTAATATTATCAATATTATATCTAATATTGTTCACAAGTTTTGTATTCTGTTAATATTCTTGTACATGTTTGAATGCTGCTTTGAAACCTTTCCATAAATGAACTCCAATAATAGATATGTTCCAATAATAGATCATGTTTTTTTTCTGTTTTACACACAGTCCTTAAAGCTTTAGCAGCATTATTGTTGCGAGGTTTATGCCAATAAGTCGAATTAGAATTCGATTTTTTACCACTTGCAGGGAGAGAGTCGTGACGCGAGATTTAGAAGAGAGATATATACAGCGAGGAAGAGGAAAAAGAAGGGTGTTCGTTTAAATGTTAGATAGGGTACTTTAGAGAAAGTTCAAACTAAATATCAAAACTAATTTATGCCGCATAAGTTGAGAGAGCAGTCGTCTTAAAGTTTAAAACATCAGCAACAGCTGCTTCTTTTTTTCCCAGAAGGAAGAGAGAAGAAAGACAGAAGGAAGGATTAAAAAAAACACACAAAATCGAATTTACATTAAAATAGGATATATAAAAAATATGTAAAAATGTAAATATATATATATATAGCAAAAAAGCAAAAAAAAGAAGAAGAAACCTCCATTGTAACATTTGTTTTTTGCTTTTTTAGCTGTTTGCTGCCTTTGAGGTACCAGGAAATGACCTAAAAACATCACACTCAATTAATAATATATTAATAATTAATCAATACTTCTTAACCTGCTTCAGTACTGAACAAGTAATCTCCTCCCTGAAGATGGAGAGGTCTAAGCTATGGATGTCACTCAGTTGCTGGGTGTTATCAGTGGTTATCCTGCAGCATCAGGGGTTAGAAGGGGTCTGCTACACCTGCTAGTAGGTTCAATCTATCAGTCTATGTCACATGTGATCCTGTTTGTGCAGGGATCTCATCCAGGATCCCGGTGATCTGAGGAAATCACTTCAGCGCCGGCCCTGCTGCCTCCGAAAAGAGAAAAGGCTGCGATCCAGGTCGTAGGGATCAGCAGAAGATCCATGTGGGAAGCCTGGTATCATATAACAAAGTTCCATTTGGTAACATTTTACAAGCAGCCACAATCATATTTAACATCACGTCACATGTTTTACTTTTACATCAGGAGATATCACAACATTTTTACCAGACATTTATAATAATCATCATTAAAAAACGGTCAATAAAGGTTAATTAAACTCGAGTTAATTTACTGTTTGTTAATGGTCAGTAATGGGTTTGTAGGCATCTATAAACATCTGGATGATGGAAAGTTGTTGTTGATATTTATAAAACTTTATAGTAAGATAAGATAACCTTTATTGATCCCAGATTGGGGAATTTCACATGTTAGACAAGCATACATAGATTAGAACAATAAAAAACGCACATTCGTGTTTTGGATTACTACAGATAAGGTTAAAGGTTTTATAAAAACTGTCCCAAGCATCAAACGCAATCGCACCTGGATTCAAACTTAACCGAAATTTCACAGCTCGTTTGTACTTCATTAACTTTGTGATGTCACACCCGAGCGTCCTCCACCTGTAGAGGTTCCCTAACATGGCCCGTCTGCCGTCACCATAACAACCCACTATTTCCAGTCTTCTGAGTGATCAGCCAATCAGAAGAGAGGGTGGCGACCATTGGCGAGCGCAGTATTTATTAAGCATTTAACAAGGTTTTACAGTCATCAGTTGCAACTCTATAATAGCCAGCAAAAGAATGCTCATGCATTATTTATGAACCAATTATGGGCCATTAACAAACCATAAAATAACTATTAACTAAATTATAATAAGCCATCTAAATTATTAACCGATTATAGATGATGTTACTGTGAATTTTTACTATAATAAGAGGCCATTTCTACTGTAACTTTAGGGATGTTTTACTTCGTTTTTACAAATGTCCCGACATTTTTATCATTATAGGACGTTTTTGACCAGACATTTTTGAACCGTGACATCAGGACACTCGTCAGAATCAGAGGACTCTGACATATGAGGCCTATCTGTCAGCTGTGATAGTCCAGGCCTGTAGTGGATTCTGAGAAAAAAAAAAAAAAAAAAATCCCTCCACTTCCTTTGAAAATGACCACTGTGCACGTAAAGTGGTCGCTCACGCCGAGGAGAACTTGCGATTTCGGGCCCTTTTATGTATATGGACCTTCAAGTCAGAACCTGCTAGCTGATGTAGGTCAGATCCACTATTCTGCTCTGAATGATTATTGGCTGTTTGGCTGCCATGACAACCAACCATACCCCCCCACCCCCCCCTAAACCAGGAGGCCTGGGAACAATGTTCCCGTTTTAGAGATGCAGACCAGCACTCCTGCATCCGATCACAAGTTAATGGCTGTTTTACATGGTCACCGGCGCCCTAGTTTAAGGTGTATCAGCATCACTGGGCCACCTACAGCTGAGACTCCATCCTGAGTGGTCCACCTTAAAACACCGCCTGGCACTCAAACAAGCTTTGTTTACTGACAGGATTTGGCAGTCAGCCATTTTGTTTTTGCACATTTACATAAACACCAAATGGTGCCTGTTTTCTGTGTGTGTGTGTGCGCGCGCTTGCGTGCATGCATGTGTGTGTGCGTGTGTGTGTGTGTGTGTGTGTGTGTGCAGGGGCCCCAGCTAATTTCCTCCCTCATCGCTGCAGATGAAAATCTGAGGCAGTTTGAGATTCATTAAAGCGCGAGCGGCTGCCCGGACGCGGTTTTCCTGCAAAAGCCGATGAACTTGACACAAATGCTCACTTGCTGCAAGTTCATCTTTCCGTACCTTAATTTCGTTGATTACTAAATTATGCAATGACCCAGCCAAAGACATCGAGGGGGGTGTGACGTGCGGAGGGGAGAGGGGTTGGGTGGTGGTGGTGGTGGTGGTGGGGGGGTTTCGCTGCCAGTAATTTTTCCAGAATTACTCTGTTTTTAGAAATACTTCCTGCTCGCCGTCACCCCGGGCTAAACATGTGTGCCAGGCAGCACAGCAGAAAATAAATGAGGAAGTTTCTCTCTCTCCCTCCCCGCCTCCCTTCCAGTGGACTGCTATATAACCCCTCATACATCAGGTGGACAGGGACACCATCAAATTAAATGTTCAGTGTTATTAATTTTATCACTTTTGCGCAGCATACACACATACGGATAAAGCGAATACACTTTTCTGTATTTAATGTGTGATATGGATTAATAAAAGGACATTCAAACTGCTTAGAACTGCAGGAAGGGAACCATCAGATTCGAAAACTAGTCATTTTTTAGTCATGGCATGTGTCAACTTAGTTGATTTAGTATAGTTCACATTAATTTACAGTGTTGTATTCACACACTTGCTTTTTACTCTTTTCATATAACACCTGTTAATTAATTCTTGTTTGGGAACTTATATAACTTTATTAATCTATAACTGGAAGACTAGGTAAAATATAAAAGGCAACACTAACACACCTAGAGCCCACCTAACCACTATGTTAACAAAGAAAACGTCTATATGCAATTGATATCAATAATATTACACTGTAAAACCATTACCTTAAAACGTATGGTAACTAACTGGTAGCAATTATCCAGAAAGTTAGTGTAATTATAGTATTAGTATTATAGTACTGTACTTCTGTTAACAGTATTGGTAGTAAGTTAGTAAGTTAAGTAAATGTATTTTCAGTATTAGATGTTTAACTGTATTATAATACAGTAACTCTACAGTGATTTTCTACAGTAATACTTCAACTACTGTGATTTATAATAATCGTTTACAGTAACGTTACTGCGTTTAACACAATAAATAGCTGCAGTTTTCACTACATAGTATTACACAATACAAATCAAATAAACCCCCTGCCTTTGCTCAGTCTGCCTCCTCATTTAAATCCACAAAGGTATGGAAAAAAAAAAAAAAACTTCCCATTGACCCTGAAAACCTGTACAGATTTCCACACCTTCTCATGTCAAGTTAACGGACTGTAAATAACCAATCATGTACTTCAGTTTTTTTGCTACTACTTTTTTATTATTCAAATTTGCATATTATTATTTTAGAGGTGCGTGTATATATGTGTGTAAGTAAAATAGGTGTAAATTATAGCAATGCAGCCAGACATGACTATTGTACTTCAACATGTGTATTTTATGTGGTTTTATGTATTTGTTAGTTTTGCTTGTGTTGTATTTAATGTCAACCTGACCCGTGCAGATGGAAATTAGCTATAATATAATGAAAAGCATTTTTTCCTTTTGCAATGTTCCCTTTTGCATATTGTCCCTAACAAATAAATGAAACTCAATTTTAAAATTTCTGTTTTATGTTACTTACTATTAATCACTAGTAAATTCAGTTGTTTCACAGGTCTTTAACCCCAAAATTGACATTTTTTAAAACTGCAAGCTTTATTGATTTTTGCGATTGCTTACAATAAAGCTTATGTAGGGCATCTCAATGCACTGTTACTTCTACATCTTGCTCTTAGGTCTTGGATTTTGCACATCTGATCATTTTCAGATGTTGTTGATGTCCCATCCGTCTCAATTTATCCCTGAAGTTTATTGATTGATCGTTTCCACGGTCATGCTTGAATCCACCGTGAACGTGTTTTTATCCATAGCAGAGTGTATTCTTGTTGTGACTTTATGTTTATTCATAGCTTTCGCTTATTTCTCTCACTTGCGAGATTTGATCATTTTTTTTCCCCAAGTCCGCTGTGTCTGGTTTGTGGTCTGGATGGTTGTGGGTGAGATTCCAGTACGAGTAAATGTGAGTTATATTTAAGTTAATGTATTTAAATATCCATGACTTCTGACCTAACACCAGGTGAGCTCAATAAGTCTTTCCTTCCTTCCTTCCTTCCTTCCTTCCTTCCTTCCGTCCCTCCCTCCATCCGTCCTCCCTCCCTGTTTCCGCTCTGGTGAAGACTCTCGTCTCTTCAGGCTGTAATTAAGCAGCTCTGCCTCTGTCTCTGCGTTCAGTCATGGGTGGATCATTGTGCACATGGATTCCTCTGCAACGCTTAATTGGCTAAACATTGTTTTAGCCCACTTAGTCAGTTTTTCCTCCTCTACTTTTATTCTTTTTTATTATTATTACCGTCATTACTACCCTCGTCCTGCTCCCCCCGCTCCTGTCCTCGCGTCGTTTTCCCTTTCACGTTGACGAGTCCCGCGTTTTTCGTCACTCCCCGCGTCTTTAACCGTTTCTCCGGATGGCCGCTTTGTCTTCCCCTCCCTGAATTTTGATCCCCGTTCCTTTCTCTCCCCGGTCTCTGCGTTTCCTCCTCTCATATGGCGATGCTCCAGATCTAGCGGGGCTTTAGCCCGTAGTCTTAATTGTCAGGATGAGGGTAGATCCTGTACGCGACGGCCATATGGCGCCTGGCTACAGGGCTTAACTCCTCCGGCGTTTTACGGTTACCTAAATCAAAAGAGGTTGTCCTCTGCATGGTGGCCTGTTTATGACAATTCAGACTCAGCTTGTCAGGCTCGGCTCTACATGAGGAGACTTGGCTCAGCTTGTTTTTTTTTTTATCAGACTCTGCAGTACTTAAAGCATGTTTTGTGAGTGTCATAGAAGCCTATGGGACTATTCAGCACATTAAAGAAAATAACCCTAAAAGGTGCCCACTGCATTTAACAATGATGCCGATGGCCGTGACAAAAAGGCCAATCTGAGGCCGTGGGAATGAGAACGTTCTGGATTATGAGATTATGCGTGAGTTTGATCAATTGTGCATTTATTAGCACCATTAATATAGAAAGCTCCAAAATGATATGTATCTTAAAATGACAAAATGCATTGAATATCATTAAGTTTACTCAAAGCTTTAAATGTTTGGATCTTCATAACTGATTTAAAATTTGATTGATTTAAAAGTAAAATACTCTGACCATAATTTAAGTTAAAGTATAATAAATACATAATTACTTAGCTGTACATACTGTTTCATCATAATATTAATCATACAATTAGTAATTGTCTGCCACTGAACCATAACGAAAGACAGCCTTTGATGCATTTACACCAAATGAAATTTCAAATTACCTTTATTTAAATTTGGATTTCTCTACGTTTGAAAATTGAAACATTTGGGATAATAACACAGGAATGTTGATTCCTATGTTATGTTATTCCATGATTTTAAACATTTTAATGTATAAGAATTACAAACTGGGCCTTTAATGACCCCCTGATGATTTGAAAAACCTATATTTAATATTTGATATTAAATTGTGCCTCATTTAGATCCAACTTCACTTCGCTACTGTAGCACCAACCTTCGTTTGTGTGTTGCTACATTTCTTGGCTCAGCACTGTTTGTTGTTTTGGTAGAACTTTCGTTGATCTCTTTAAGAGATATTATGTATTTTTCTTATTATTTCCTGGAACATTTTTGATGTAACAATATAAAATATTTATAAAGTAAATTAAACTAATTATAATGGAAATATTGCAGTGAGTAGTGTGCAGAAAGGATAAATAGGAAAGTTGTACTGCTGAAGTTTGCTTTACCCTGTGAACTCTGGGAAACTATTTTCAAAGGTTTGTTTAGAAAATAAAATCTTTATATGTGTGTGTGTGTGTGTGTGTGTGTTACCCTAATGTATGCAGGTAATGTGCTCCATATGTTAACGGTCAGCAGTTCAGTTCCGCTAATATTTACGGAAAAACACACTCGTTTCACCTGCACAAGCATTAGGACACACAACCTGTTGGTCCCTGACATGCACACACACATGCAAGAACTGTCCCACATGACATCTGCCTGTGTGTGTACGCGAGTGTGTAGTCCACTGGTAGGGCTGGTGGTTTGCATGTGTGTGTGTGTATGTGTGTGTGTGTGTGCAGACATAACACAGGTCCCACCGGGAACTTAGGATCCAGCTGCTGATTTCAGAACAAATGGCATCTGCTACACACACTCACACACACACACACTCACCGCCACCACCAAGAGTCTATATAAATACACATGCACATGCTAACCAGTGGTGCGACACACACACACACACACATATACACGCAGAGTGTAACAGATGTAGTGTGGGCCTGACACACATGCTCGCCCTCCTCCAACTCAGGTGCTGAGAGACACATACACACACCGAGCGAAGAAATGTTCAAAAGGCGTCCATTATTTTCCACTTTACTTTGCTTGTACTGAACATTATTTTGGTATCCATGGTATCTGCGGTCAGCAGGGTCTGAGCCGAGTGTGAGAGCCTCTGCTGAGTCTCCACAACATTTTCACTGCAGCACAGCATCCCCCGAACTGAAACTTTGCCACCAGAAACAGAAAAACTCATGTGATCAGCACTATATCCTAGATGACCCTAAGTTAATTATCAGTTCAGCTATCAAATCAAAAAAGAAAGGATTATGTCTCCATAAAAAACATCTCTATCAATTTATAGTAACAATACATGCAGGTACAATGCTGAGGTTCCACACGTAAGTAGTTAAGGCATGGGAAGTGCCTCTTCGGTACTCCATCTGAACACTCAGTTGCACGTCTTGCTTTGCAATGAGCAGTCAACTCAAGTCACTTTTATTTGTATAGCCCAAAATCACAAATTACAGATTCGCCTCAGGGGTTTCACAGCTTGTACAGCAATGCAACATCCCCTGCCCAGAGCCTCACATCGTAGAAGGAAGTGTTGATGCCAGGGGCGTAGCATCAAATTCTAGGCCCTGTGCACTCCTAATGTCAGTGGGCCCCGATCCATGCCAGTGCATGAATGCATCAGCAAAAAAATAGGGTTTTAAGACCCAATCAGATGAGATTATATTGATGACTGTTTCCTTCATTCACCATCTGAATTGATGCATGTCTTACTTGTGCTTAAATACCAAAAATATCAGGCTACAACCGGTTTGTGTACTAACATTTAAATACATCATCAGATACATCTTTTCAGTCTTATTTGTAATAATGGAATGCCTAAATTGTAAGGAGCACAGTTCCCACATGTCACATGTTGTTCGGGAGCCCTGGCTTTTGGCTATCAGATTTGAATGGTCTTGTCGTGGGAAATTTCCATTGGGTCGCACTTCTGTCCATCAAACCAAGGGTGGTCAACCTTTTATTTTCAATCTCCATTGGTTTTCAAGCTTTCATAAGAAGAAATCATTTGTCTTTGTCCTCCCAACCTTTGTCCTCCCACCCCTTAACCCCTTGAACTCCCTTTAGGACATACCCATAGTAAGTAGGGTATATCTGGAATAAACACAGAGATGTTGGTCGACACAAAACGACCATTTATTGCTCTCAAATAAAATTTTTCATCCCAAAACAGCAACAAAAATCACATTTTTTGTTAGTCACTTCAAACAAGTGACTTTTTACTTATTGTTTTTTGGCTGCTAGTTTAATGAATATTTTGTCGTAAAGCTACACTGATGGTACCGTTGGACTCGTCACAGTCTCAGCTTTCATATGAGATGTTACTTGTTTGTGTAACGTGAAGTATCAGAGCGCTAGCCATCAAAATGTGGCGAGCGGGTTGGCTTTATGATTGTATACCAATTTTCATATTTGTTAATTAATTTGTTTGGTGTTGGAGTTGTGTTTGGTGTGTGTAAATATGACTTATATGTGCTTGTAGTGGAGTTTCTCCTGTTTAATTTGATGTATAGTTTCACTATATTTGTACATGATTAGTGGAGCAATCCCAGGGTCCCCCCACAGGAGGACCCTGGAGTTTAACGGGTTAAAGTGTGTTTTTCACGTGTGTGAGATGTGTGTGTATGTGTGTTTTAATTTTGTCGCTATCCTCTGCACACGGGACTTGCATATCCTGTTCATTTTTACATTTATCTGTGGTATTAAGTTTGTGTATGTGTTTGTGTATATGTGTGTATGAGGGGGGGGGCGGGGGTCAGTAGATCAGAGTGGCAGGTGCAAGGATCGTGGCGACGCCCCCGGGCCGACCGCGAGCCTCGGACGCTCGCCGTGGCGATTAATCACCCGGCAAAATGCTTCTGACGTGCCGAAGAGAGGAGCTTCGTGTTTCTGCATCCTTCACTGAACACGTGCGTGTGGGCATGCCTACATTTGTGTGTGTGTGTGTGAGAGAGAGAAGAGAGATGAGGACTGCATACGCATACACACACCAATGAGTAGCGGAGCATTTAGGTGTGTGTTTGAGGTGGGGGGAGGATACAAGATGTGTTTATATGTTGTAGTTTACTTATGATCCAGGTGACGCATTTATAACTAAAATGACACACTGATCTGATTCTTATTCAGTCCTGTCCATCATTTCTATCAGAAATAATAAGATTAAACTCATCAAGTTAGTAGCTGAGATCTGGGAACTCGGGACATAACTAATATACTCACTTTGTATGTTATCAGCCGTTTAAATGGGTGTTATCAGTGGTTATCAGTCTCATAGATATGGGTTTGAAGAATTCTGTAACTGACAAACTTTTATATGGAGTCCACCTTGAGTACAGACGCTGCTATCAGCGATCCACTCTGGTATAGTCTGACAAGGGGTTCCAGATGATCTGCATCACCTAACCAAAAGTAGGAGCTCAAAAATCCAGCGCCATCAGCCTGTCACAACTTGTTGAACGACAATGGCGAATTAACATATTAGCACAAAGGCATTGCTAAGTCTTGTGTTTCTTTCTTCTCATCCAATATTGACCGTTTTACTGTCCATATTTTATCAATTATTGATCGTATATTGCAGCTAGCATTGACGCCAGTTGTCATATTTGTTTCCCATAATGCTTTGCGAGAATCTTTTGACTAATCAGAGGCCCATCCGGCCAGAATTAACTCATCTTCCCTTCTTCTTTTTACCAATCCAAATGGCACCTTTGGGTGTGACATTTATTACGTCCTTGTAAGGCTGTTATCATATGTTGGTGAAGCAGGAAACAAGCGGCAGGAAACAACTGTTTGAGACCACTTCCTGTTGACCAGACATTTTTATCGTAACATCAGTGCATTTTCACTATAACTTAAGAACATGTTTACCATAATACAATATGTGAATATTTTTTCCAGGACACTTTTAACTGAAACATCAGGATTTTTTTGCTATAATGGCAGGGCAGTCAGTCAGTCATTTTCTATACCTGCTTATTCCTCCTTAGGGTCGCAGGGGTCTGCTGGAGCCAATCCCAGCGTGTTACGGCGAGAGGCAGGGATACACCCCAGATGGTCGCCAGCCAATCGTGGGGCACACACACCATTCGCTCACACACTCACACCTACGGGCAATTTAGAGTCTCCAATTAACCTCAGCATGTTTTTGGACTGTGGGAGGAAGCCGGAGTACCTGGTGAAAACCCAAGCAGACACGGGGAGAACATGCAAACTCCACACAGAAAGGTCCAAGACCCAGGACCAAGGAGGTCTTGAACCTGGACCTTCTTGCTGTGAGGCAACAGCGCTAACCCCTGCTCCACTGTGCCGTAATGTCAGGGCATTTTTACTAAAAGTTTGGACCTATTTACTGTACCATAACTTTGGGACATTTAAGTGTAATGCTGGGACACCTGAATGTGCTAGTTTACCACCAGCGCAATAATCAATTTCACACCCAGTGCCTTGAGTTGTGTGTAGGTAGGAATGACAGCTGTATTGAAAGTTGCCCTAGGGGGAGTTTTCCAGGCTGCCTCCAGGTCAGCTGCAGTGATATCTTGTAGGCAGATTAACACCAGGTCTCAAGACTGTCTGAGAGGAAATAGGAATATTTGGATCAGACAATTTGGGCCAACAATAGCTGTGTGGTGGTAGGTTTAATTAAATTCATTGATTTAAAGGACTATACACTTTAGAAGGAGGGGTCACCTAAAAGATTTTACAGGGCTCTAAAATAAAGCAATTTTTCTTAGCCCATTGATCAAGATGAGGTTTCTGGTTTTCCCACGCCGGAAAACCAGACTAATTGGACCAATCACCAATTAGTCCTCTTGATTTGGCATAAGAATAATCTCTTTCTCAAGATCATCACTTATCAGCAGCCTAACAATTACAGCAGGTTACATGTATATGTTTAACTATTTAATGACACTTCATGGTTGGTAGATCATTTCAAATAACAACAGATCTCTATCAGCTCCATATCTCCAGTCAGTTCCAAAGAACACTACTCGGCCCTTGACTTGACTTTCTTCCAAATGAAGCCGGTCATTTGTTCAGGTTTGGGCTGCTTGTTTGTACCCCGACCAGAACCAGAACCAGAACCACCAACGTCTCCAGAGTCTCTGCGCTCACTGTGACGTGTTTTCCATTTAAATGGTATCGTAGGGTTGGACTTTCATTGGGTTGTTTAAAACAGAAATTTACCGTCCAGCAGATCGCTTTCATTGTTGTAGCAGCAGCTGTGTGCATCAGTATAATTGGCGTACCACAACACGGTGACTGACAAACGTTCCACGTTGTTTGGCATGTAAACTGCAATAAAACGCATTCATATTTTTGATGAGTTATATTCTTTGTAATTAATTAATCGTAATTAGCACATTAATGTACCACCCCAACTGAAAGGTTCATGTTTGCTGCCCTACAAAGCTTCTGGTAAAAGGCTTCCCAGATGGCATTGATGCTTTTAACCTTGAACTGGCCCAACATAGGAACATGGATATGTGCTTGATCTGATTTTAGCCTATGGTTTACCAATGTTTATCTTTGATGTCTTTTTTTTCTGATCATATAACTATTGCATTTGAGAATTCACAATATTGAAACTGCACACTCTGGCGTGCCAGATCCCTGTTATAAACCCATCTGCTGCTCACTTTTATGCCCATTTTAGTGAAATTGCTCACTCCAGTTTCTGGGTTCACTCCTCGTCTAAACACTACCCGTGACACTCTTCACCAGAGCTACTAGATGTGAGTGGCAGAGCAGCAAGAAAGTGGAAAAGTGACAAATAAGACCTGAACCAAGACATTCTCAAAAATAACTGAAGAAATTACCAAAGGACTGAAAATAAGAAAGGCCATTTAATTTTTTGGCTAATATTGAATATTGTAAAATATGCATGATTTTTAATACCATTAATTACATTCCCAATTCAATTCTTTTGAATCTTCTCTCAAACTTTTTTTTCCCAACTTATTCATATATGTCAGTATCAATATATGCCAATTAGCTGATTTTAACTATTTTGACTCTGTACCCCTTTCAAAAACTGCCAACCACTTAAAACAGGCTTTCTGTCCTACAGACTTATGCCACCTCACCTTTCTAAAGAGGTCTAGAAGACAGTCGGAGGATTGGACCAGGGATTTATAAACAGCAGTCTTTTCTCAGATGGTGTGCATGCATACTTTAAAGAAGCTGTGCTACAACCATTAATTAAAGAGCATGGACACCTCTGTGCGTTCCAATTTTAGACCAATTTCTAAGTTACCATTCATGTCACAAAAACTTAGAGAAAGCAGTGTTTTATACAGTTGCAGTCCTTTTCAGACATGGCTGGTGTTTCAGACTTTTCAGTCTGGGTTTAAAGCCCTTCATAGCAAAGTCTGCAATTTTAAAGGTTTTTAATGACCCTCTGTTAACGACTAACAGAAGGACGACCGGTGACTCTGCCCTTCTGATGCTTCTAGACGTTTCAGCTGCCCTTCATACAATAGACCACCAACATGTTGTAGGTTTTAAAGGCACAGACCTTTCTCAGAGAACGATCTCTGGTTTCTTTGGAAATTCCATAAAGCTCTATCCTGCCTCTTTTCTCTCTACCTACTACCTTTGGGGCTCTTTTTTTCCATATCATATCATTTCTATGCTGATGATTCGCAAATCCCCCAAAAGAGCTGCATTTATAGTTTTTTGGGCCACTTTTGAAGCAGGCTGGAAACATCAAAGCTCATGGAACATAGATGAGCTAAAACAATATTTATAGCTATTTTTCATTGTCTTTGAAGAAAAACTTAACTGTATGTTCAAATTGGAGGGCAACACCCATGTAAAATCTGAACGATGGTACCTGGCGCACTCCCTTTGATTGGTCGGTTGGTATAGTGGAGGATTGTAGGTTGGACATAGTCTGCTATACTTAGGTCGCTGGTTCAACTCTGCCTCGAATGGAAATAACTGTGGCTTGTCCCATTGACAGTTGATGGTTGATGTGTTTAAACAAAGAGAAGTTCTTCCAAGCTAAGACGACATGAACTAGCTGATGGAACATAGATGAACTAAACGATCTTTATCACTGTTTTTCATTGACTTTGAAGAAAAACTTAACTGTAGGTTCAAACTGGAGGGCAACACCCATGCAAAATCGGAACGATGGCAGCTATCCTTAGGTCGCTCACTCAACTCCAGCTCGAAGGAGATTTTTTTGGGGAATAAATGTGGCTTGTCCGATTGAGAGTTGATGGTTGCCAGTATTGATTTGTTCAAACGAGGTAAGGTTCTTCCAAGCTAAGACAGCATGAACTGGCTGACCTTAACATCAAAGCTCATGGAAAATACAATGAACTAAGACAATCTTTATAACTGTTTTTTCATTGACTTTGAAGTCAATTGTTGAGTTTTGATGAACATGCTAACATTGTTTTCTACTTACAGCAGATGCACAAATTCATTTCCATCCCATTTGAGTTTCTGGCCACCCGATGAGTCCAACACTCATCAAAGTCTCCTTTGTAGGCCTACTTTGTTCTCCACCAACTCTAAAAGAGATATCTGGCTCTTTATGTGCTAAATGAACCACTTTGTTCACCAGTTAGCCACTAGCCTAACTACCGTAACTACCTTATCATCTTAACTTACTTAACTAATTTTACTTAACAGCTTGGTGTAATTTATCTGCTCATCGGGGCTAGGGACACAGATTGAGGAATTATTTAAATTAAAAAAATAACGCTAATGTGCCATACATAAAAACCTGAAATAGACAGAGAGAAAGAAACAGAGAAAGAAAGAAAGAAAGAAAGCTGCATGATATAGAGAAATATAGAGGGGAAAAAAAGCGAGACGAACTGTATCCCAGAGGGATGAGAAGAGACAGAGAATAGTTTTATTATTTGTATTTTTTTTTTATTGTTTGGGACTCAGCTGGCAGAGTACAATGGTCTTCTGTGTGTGTGTAAGTGCGGGGCGTGTGCATGCGTGTGTGTGTGTGCACGTGACACAAATGCAAAAACGCCTCTCCCTGTGTACACATACATACACCTACATCAGTACTAAGTGAAACTGCCCCTTGAGGTTAAAATTTACATAATGATCCTGTATCAGTTTGATTTATCAGTTGAAATCCACGCCTCTCCTGTTTATTTGTTGCAGGGGTTTTTTTTATCCCCTGTGAAGCCATTTACTGATCCAACATCCCTAAATGGCAGAGCAAGGCACTAACACAGCCAAGGTGAGGGTCCGACTCCCAGCGGGGCCACGTGCTAAATGAACACCGACTGCATCCGGCTAAATGGGACAAAATATTACAAATATTTAATCATATTGAAGGAGTTTTTTTTTTTTTGTTAATATAAGAGGGAGCGTTTCAGAGTCCAAACAGAATCCTTGTGGGATGAAGAGTGCCGAGGGAGTTTAAATGTTGTGAGAAATTATCCGTTATATCCAAGAAACGTATGATAGTGTAGGTTAAACATAAAGGACCGTGCATTTTAATGGAAAATCTAGGGGGAGCAGTATCCTGTAATGCATTCGAAAAGCTTTCCCTGATGCACGTATTCCGCAGCTAGAATACTTACGTCTTATTGTACATTTATTATTCCCTAACGTTATTTACTGAAGAAGAATAATGAAGGTTGGCATTATTCTCTAAAGACTAAATTCAAAGCCCTCCTGTCCTGGCACATGGGAGGACAGTTGCACTTACATACATTTTAAATGCTGTGTGTTTGAATCCACAAAATCACACAAAGATTACCGTATTTAATGTAATTGCATTTTGCAAATCTCGATCATGGACCAGACCTATGAGCTTTATTAATGACCAATGGCTAAACCTATAAAGCAAAATCCCCAAATATCCTACAATTTAAGTCCATTGCAGACTGTATTTATATGTGTATGTTAATGAGAAATGACCTCGTGCAAATCTGCCAAGTACCTTACTTTTGATTTTCCTACACTGGCACTGCAGACATTAAATTACTGGTTTGTTTTAGAGAGGGGGAGGAGATCCCTGCAGATCATATGGCCCAATGATCACTGAAATAACCCTGACTGGGAGAAGCTGACTGCGGAGAACTGAAAACGACAACTCCCATGGTCCTCTCTGTTCTCTGTGTTAGCAGGTGTATTCTGAATATGCAGGTGGCGTGACCCTTCTCAGCCACCATGAAAAGCAAAACATCTTCGCAATGACTGTCATCCTGAAGATCTGAGGATGATTTTATGTCTTTTTTTATTTAGCTGACATTTTTAAATCATTAGAACCTGTTCAGCTTCAGACAAAATGTCCAAATTCTTGCAGGTGTGACCGATTTGGAAAAAAATAAATAAATCTGCCATAACTGAACAACTTACTACTCATCCATTTTTCCAGGTAGGATTGAGGTGCCCTCCAAACGTTACGCAAATGAGCACAACTGTCTAGTGGAATGTTCCATCATCCTTCACGCGGCGTCATCCGTTTGACACGTACTTATTCATTCATTTACTGTCTCTTATTTGTTCATCCATTCATTCATTAACTCCCCAGCTCATGCGTGCATTAATTCATGTTCATGTTTTATTTTTTTTAATATGAGCGTTGCGTGCATTTCAATGTACTTGACTTCAATCAAACATACATTTTACTTTAATGTGTTTGATCAGCACTTTAATTCATTCATCTGTTCCTTCGTTTGTTCATTCGTCAGTTCCCGTACTCTCCCAGTCAACGTGATTTTAATTTTTCAGCTGTGATCTGTGCAGGTGTCTGCCTTGAATATCAAACTCACCTCAAAGAGAATAACGCTCCTCTGAGGCCTCTCTCACACGCACACACACACACACACACACACACACACACACACACACACACACACACACATACGCACACACTTGCATGCATGCAAAACCCCCAGTGTCAGTCTGTGATTGGATGAAGTCACAAGATCACACATCACACTGATTTAATCAACTTTGTTGCAAAACACCAATAAGAATACTAACCAAATGTAACTACTTTTTTTATAAAATCAAGTTTTAATTGCTATAAAACTAGTATCATCGCTAAGAGAAAAGTGTGTGTGCACGTGTGTGTGTATCAAGTGACAATTCAACAAAAAAAGCTGATCTTTGAACAACAAATCAGTGTATATATTTGCTTTATTAATATTCTGTTCCCTCAGATGAGTCCTTTTTATAAGGAGAGGTTACACACTAGACAAAAAAATAAAACTGATGTTTACATTGCGCTCGTATTTAAACATTTTTTTGTGGTGGGAATTAATAAGTGTGTTTTCCATTTACACAAGCAAGCCTTCCCTGTTTCTCTGCACTGCTCCCTCTGTGTGTTTCTATAGTAACCTTGGCTAAAATCCAAACAGCCGGTAGGGCCCTCTGAAGGGCACTACACAGGCAAGATGAAAGATTTCCACCAGGCGACTGCAGCTTCCAGGCAACAGATAAATGCGATTTTTAAAGGAGGACATGGTTCCGCGGAGCAGAGGATTGACAGTGAATATCGGGGTGAGATTGGCGTGTCCGACATTTTTTTTTTTTTTATACCGACTAATAATAGTCTACGTTAGCCATGTTTACTTACATGCCCAACCGCCTCCAATCTGATCGAATCATGCCGTCATACTGGCTGGCAGCAGCAGAATATGTAGCAGAGCTCCGGTTGCTGCCAACTGTTGTTGTTGCGATGCTTGGGAGCGGCAGCTACTACGGCAGCGAAGGATGTCACTCTGTATGATGGACAACTCTACAAGACTGACATTTTGGCCCGTGCCTGATCTGAATCACCCCAATTAATTCAAACAGCCAATTCAACCCCATTTTCCATTCACTTCCACGCCGCCTGTGTTTCCTTGGAGCAGCATCTAGTGGCCAATAGAGGAACCGCAGCTTGCAGGGTATCGAGAAAACGAATAAAGCTTTATACATAAATAAACAATATATTTATTTAGGGAGGCATGTCTACAGTGGTGTGGATATCAACATTTACCATAATATAAGGTTGATTGAGGCTGATTATTTTACCACTTCAGAGAAATAAGCTAAAAATCCAACACTGACATATACCCCCTGAATTTAATGGCTCTCCTGTGATGGAACACATCAATTTGTATTTTAAAATAAAAAATTGTATGCCTTAAAAATAACTCAACATGTTATTTGCTTTATAAAATCGGTTCTGAAACAGCAAGGAAACAATCCCAGCCCCTAAATAGGTTGTATAGACTTTTTTGTTCTGACTTATCATTATGAAGTACATCTGTATTTCACAGTGTGGTGGTTATAAAAAATAATAATAATTGTGCCTTCAGCAATTATATCTGTTTTTACTATGTTACTGTTTATCATTAGATTAAATGAAAGAAGAAAACCTTTTTTATCCTCATGGTTTCTCGCAATATTACGCCCCTACTCCACTTTGACACAAACCCCCCTGCCGTAGTAACTGGTTTGTTAGCTAATAACCATGTTATTACCATGTTATAACCATGCAGGCTGTTCAAATCAAATCAAATCAAATTGTGAGAATTTCAATTGACCTCTTCAGTAAATATGCTTCTTTATTCTCTCATTTCCAATGTGCTGTTGATCATTTCTTTATGGCGATATGTAATGATCTGATATCGGGGGGAAGTTTGTTCCTCCTTAAATAACGTTGATTCTCCTACTGCTGGAATTAGGTTTTCCATAGTACCACTTCCATGGTTGGGGTTAGGTTGGCAGAGGTAAATGTTTGGAGTTAAGTTAAGGTTGGGTGGAAGTTAAGGTAAGAGGAAGCATTTATGTACCTGTGCCAGTTGTCTTTGTGACAGCAGCGACATTACACCATGTGGAAACACCACCGCCACTTTAAAACCAGGATTGTGGCTGAACACACTGGACTGTTTCGAGGAGACCAATTGTGAGCCGGCTCGGGGCCACATACTGCTGCCAGATTTGGCCTAGTTTAGAAAGGTGCAGACTGGAGCCGAGAATCAGTAACAGTTGGCAGCACTATAGGACCAGCGTCTAGACCTGAATAGGGACAATTCCTGTGAGTCATTCATCATGAGTCCAGCAGCCAGGTGTCTTTGATTTAGGCTGTTCTTGAAATCCAGACGAACTGACTTTTAAGGCCTGACAGAAATAATTTATTGTTCATTGCTTTATAATCACTTCGTAACATAAGTGCTTACAGGCCAGTTGGACATCAACAAAGATTTTTTAGGATTAACTATTGCAAAAAAAAGGGGGAAAAATCTAAATTTACTAACATTGTCCAGGATATATAAGACGAATATCTATCAAGTGAGACTAGGGGCTCTTTCACCCCACTAGTTTGATTATTTGGTCCATACCAAGCAATACGGTTTTTACTATGGAACATATATATTCCAGAGTGGTCCACGTTCACGCCTGCAAACGAACAATGATTGGTCTGATTCATGTTTCATTAATGTTTATCTTCAAACAAACAGGAAATAAAATAATTACTATCCCCTCCCATGATGCATCTCAGAGTTTGTTTGGATCAGAGTTCGAGTTCTTACCAGAGGGACCAAACCAAAGTTCGTCATTCGGTGCTGAGTCAAGCGGGCCACCACCATTTTATGGACGTCTAGGTCTACTTAAGCTGCCTTTGGTTTGAATGGGCCGTTTGGTGCGCACCAATCTCTGTGTTTCCTAAGATCCTGGTGACCATCAGAAGTGGATAGAAAAAGAAATATGAGGCAGGGTGATATTTTATTCCCTGTTTGCTCAGTTCCCGCAAACTCAGTCAGCCAAACCGTCGAAGCGGCGGCCGGCAAAGGAGTTTAAAGCTCTGTAGCATCAGTGTTTCTGTTTGTTCCCTGAAAGATTCATAAGCGTCACATCCACATGAATCATTCACTAAGGAAATGATTGTCGTAAACATGAAGTGCCATCTCTGCCACTGTGCTCTGAAAAATTCATGCTTTTATGTCATAAATTATGACACAGCACTCTCTCCCTCTGCCGGGAGGGAGGGGGGGGCAACTTCCTCATCGCCAAACCTTCCTCTTCCTGGCTGTGACACACAAGCACACGCAATATTAAAGTAGAGAAACGTTACAACCGTGACAAAGGAAGGAGCTGTTTTGATTGGTGGAAGAAGTTAGATTGGGACAATTGAAACATTCACCCTTTCCAAATATTGATGGAAAACTGAAATGATCAGGAGGTGTACCTTAGAAGAATGTTTATACTTATAAGTTGAAGGTTTTATATAAATCAATCGTATCCAGGGGCAAATGGCTGAAGAGGAGTGGAAGGTTGACGGTTAGCAGAGCAGGAGACCTCAGACGGGCGGCCTGAAGGCTGATGAGGGGCTGAGTAAAGACAGAACCCCCCTAGAGGCTGGTGGCAAATACAGAGACCCATGGCAGGGTGCTGGCAAAAGCACGGTTGGCGGTGAAGGTAGAACCCGCTTGGGAGGCCAGCGGCATAGGCGGAACCCTTCGGTAGGTCTACGGCGAAATACCTTGGGGAGTCTGGCAGCGAAAGCAAAGCCTTTTTGGAGGCCAGGGCCAAAAGGGCAGTTGGCCCCAGATGATCCAGCTGGTGGTCAGGACAGAAAACAGAGCCGGAAAAAGGTAGCATGAGATCTGGGTGCTCTAGAAGGTCCAGAAGGTCCAGAAGGCCCCACGGAAAGCAGCATACTCCACAGGGAATACAGCGGTAACTGGGGGCAAGGAAAAAGGGAAGCCTGCAGACTATAAAGGCTGCAGACTTAGGGGATGCTATAGACTCAGGTGGCAGCAGCACAGGGGACAGATGCAGCTCATGGACACGAGACAACTGCATCTCAAAAGACAAGGCGTCAACTGGAATGCCAATAGAAGAGAACGTGGAGCAGTCCGGATACTTGCAACGGCAGAAACAAGGAGGTCGCTGCAGTCATGAAACCACGTCGGGATTTGCTACATGTACATAATGGCACATTCATCTTAATGTAGTTAAAGTCGTTAAGTATACATTATGCATTCGCAAGATAATTAATTATTTAATTATTAATTAAAAGAAGATGCATGAGGGAAGCGACTCATCTGGGACTCACACATGGGAACAGGACACATTGATGCATCCAGTGGTTAACCTTCTTTCAGAAGACATGTAGTAGTACTAGGAGTTATTCCTAGAGAGAACATTCAAAGAAAATTCTTAGAATCATGACATTTTGTGAGAATTTCCCCTTCAAGTTCTTGGTAAAGATAAAAAAAAAATAATTCTTAGCCCTTAAGAGAGCTCCTGAGTGAAAACTGTTGGAAGTACAGAGGAGGACTTTAAACTGTCAGGAGTAGAGAGGAAGACTTTTAAGAGGCTGAACAGTTTCTGAAGCAGCGGAGAAAATGGCAGATGGGACAAAAAGGAAACGTGAGTAAATGAAACTCTGCATGTTAGATCGTGCTGGATGTTTGTGGTTGATTTGTTTTTTTATTACCAATTATTACCTTTCATTACTTCACATTACTGTGGCAAATAAATATGATTGATTGATTGGTTCTATGATTCCGTGCCCATTACCATTTAGAGTGCATTGTTCTTTCTTTTTCCTTTTAGGGTTCAACCAATCACAACTTTTAATGAATGCATCATACATAGCGAGGGGGTCAAGAGTTGCTTTGTGAATTTCAGACCTAAACTCTAGGAGTCAAACTGTTCATGTATACGACGCATGATCCCTGTAAGTAGTGGGCAAATTCGCAAAGGCCTAACCTCCTATAATATGGTCAGAATCTGTTTGTAGAGTTCAAAAAAGGGATCAACAATCTTTGTAGCATCTCCAGACACGTGAACTTTTGTTCATTCCATCTCCCATGTCAAAACCTGCCAGGTACAATACCCGCGACACAACTCCACTCTCAACGCGATTTATTATGCTAGCAGTGGCTAACGTAGCCCGGAGCTGCTAGCGTCGAGCAGAGAGGAGAAGCGGGTCTGTGGAGGTCTGGCGGGTGACGAGCGGCATCACTTGAGGCGATTTATCAGTTTTCACACAGCTCCCACGGGAGAAACAACTGTTTCACATGTACGGACACCTGGAAACACGCTGTGATGTGCAAATCCAGCGGAGATACGTCCTTGGTTTCGACTTTTTCGAAACGATCGATTCGTGACGGGTTTAAGGTCGATTTTTGGTTTCGGGAAGACCGTAAGTACAGTTTCAACGATCTTACCCATTACCGCCGTCGTCATTGCGGGTCCTTTGGATCTCAGTTCTTCGTATCGAGGCGTGTGTGTGTTCCTCTCTATCTCTTTCCCGCTCTCACTGCCAGGTCCTTATTTTTTTCAGGGGAGCGCGGCCCTATCTGTACGAGCATGTTCCCGTATTTGTGTGTGTTCCCCTCTCTCTCTCTCTCTCTCTCCCTGTATATTCGGCCCTCACCTCGAGGCGAGTCGATCCTCTTATAGTAATACCATTGCCTAATCTCAGAGGCGTATCAGCGGGAGCTCAGAGCGCTCAGCACTAATAGGTTCACACAAATGGGATCTAGTCAAAACCCCCCCAATCCTCCTGCCACTGTAAATATGGAGTGCATTATCTAAGTCCGCCTGGAGGCCTCTGATGTGGAACTGATGCAGATTTGACAGAGAGACTGAGAGATAGCGGCCAAAAAAAAAGATGATTTAACATGCTGTTAGCGGTGTTACAGGAGTCATTTTATTGGCTGTACGGCTGAATCGAATAAAATTTCAACTTCCCCATGGAGCCTGATGTCATTACAGCAGGTTTGCTTTATGAAACAGAACACATGGAGTATTAATAAGAAATATTTTAAGGGGCTTTTAGGGTGTGTTTTCATTGTTTTGACTAATAATTTGGTCAAATTAAAGCCTGAAATATTGTTTAAGCTTCTTCATCTGGGCCTTTAAAATCTTTATGAATTGAATCTTTTATGTTTGTTTTTTCCCTCTGTTTTTTTTTTATTTTATCAAATAGGAAATATTTAAAGCTTTGATTAATACCTCAGTAACAAATGATCATGATTCACATACAGTCTAGATTCTCTCTATGTGATGGATGATTCAAGGTTTAGAATAATAACAGAATACCAAAATACTTTTATTCTAACTTAAAACCAACTGACTTGTAAATGAAAATCAACATTTTCTTTATATAATAACTGAAACCGTCTGATTTACTGCTGCTGTTCACATTTACTGATTAAAAAATATATATATATGATATCTTAAGAAATTTATATCGTAAATATAGTTTATTATAATTTATCTTGATATTTTACTTTTATTATTATATTATATTCTGTGATCACCACTTTCTTTGAAAAAAAAAAACTGAAACTGACCCTTTAACAGCTTAAGAGAATTATGTTATTATTCACTTTTATTAATATATTATTTTCTGTTATTAGTTTTCTAGGATTCAGTATCCTAACAATACTGTTTGAAGGCTGAATTATACGAGCTGACAAGGCTTCTTTTTGCACCTGAAAATTCTATTTGACATATTGCACTAAAAAGTGAGGATGAACATCTTCCTAACTGAATTTAAAACATTGATCTCTAGTCAGTTCTTTTCACGACACCAGATTACCAAAGCATCTGAAAACATGTTTGAAAAGCTTGTGACAGTTGGATTTAATATTCGGCACGTGAATACTGACACGTTGAGCACTCTGATGAATGCGTTGGAGAATTATCCAGCGCGGTGTAATCCCCTCGATGCGTTACTGGATCAGAGCTCTGGAGCAGAGGTAAAAAAAAATGATAGTATCTGGTTGTTTTTCTATTCTTTCACTTTCTGGTAATACGCCAAAATTCAAGCGTCCTGACAGAACAAGAAGTCGTATTCCGACTCGTGCAGTTCTGCTCCTGTGTTGAGTCAAAGACGCTCCTACGGCGTCGGGTTGGCGCGGCACCGCGGCTCCGGAATGACCTCCAAATCCAACACAATCTGCTTAGTTTCAGTCGACATTGTGTCCGGTATAAGAAGAAGCTGGAAGGAACTCTCAGATCCCAGTCTCTGCTGAAAGAAATGGGAATAAAATAAATAAGCGCCAATTAAAATGGAATCAACTTTTCCCGCCCATTCCTGTGCTATTACTGTGGCAAAGACAACCGGAGCAGGTGTTAGGGGGTTATCTCTGCTACACCTTCTGACCTTTGACCTGGTTCACCTGGAAAATGCAATGGATCCTGTCACCTCCACATATACCATGAATCACTATATTTCTGGTATTCTAATTGTCATATTCAACGATTTTCTTGTTCTAAATGTATTGTATTCCATCCTGTCTACGCATCATCTGTCCATACAGGAAGAGAGATCCTCCTCTTTTATCTTCCTGAAGTTTCTTTCTCTTTTTTACCCTTTTATTTTTTTTTATTTTAATACGATCTGAGGGTCTACTGCAGGGGTGTCAAACATGCGGCCCGCTCAAGGGTCCAATATGGCCTGCACCTGGAAGATGATTTTATAAACTATGACAAAAAATGGACAGAAATGTGAAAAAAAAACATTAAGATAACTTAAAAAACAATATATTGTTCAATGCACTGCAAACATGTAATCTTATCAAGAGAAAAATACCTTCATTCAATACAATTATTACAATATTCAGTAGAAATATCTTAAATTGGCAGATAATTTCAAGTTATTTACAAAATGCGACCTAAAAAGTCATAATTATGAGATAAAAAGCCCAAAATATGAGATGAAAGTACAACATTAAGATAAAAAAGTCAAACAATTGAACCTTATTTTAAGAAAAGACTAAACTGACCAAACTCAAGAAAAAAAGATATCAGATATTTCAGGATAATTCTGGATTAATTGTACCAAAAACAAGATATTTTCACCTGTTAAGAGTTATTTCATTTAAATTCATCTTATTTTTGCACCTATTTTCCTCATGTCATCTCTCCTGTTTTGTAAATTGAAGGTTAATTAATTGTGTAAATATTTATATTGAATTTCTTTACATAAAAAGCAACATTTACAGGTGTTATTTATATTAAACTTTTACTGGTCCGGCCCAGTTTAGATTAAATTGTGCCGTATGTGGCCCGTCAACTTAACAGAGTCACTATTGTACAAACCCATTGAGGCCAATCTGTGATTTGTGATTTTGGCCTATACGAAAAAAATCAAATAAAATAAAATCAAAATCGGACGGGGGACGTTTTTTGGGCCGGAAGGAACGTTGACTGAGCACTAGAGCGTTTCAGACTCCTCAGAGTCTAGAAACGTGAATAAATGATCAACATTGAAAACAACAGAGACGAAAGGAGCGCATTTGAAATCGAAAGTGTCACAATTTGTCACATATTGAATTTGGCAACAGGCAAAAGCTGCTGTAATGATGCGCGCGGCATAGCAGAGTTTGAGAAACAGACAATAACTACAGCGGGAGACGGTGTCTGGGGGGGTGGGGGGGGGGGTAATGTAAAGTCTGAGTTTCTTCATTCATCTACTTTATTGTCTAATCTAATCTTCATTTTACTGGGTGGCGGAGTTGCGAAGTGAAAGCAAAGCCAATCCCAACGCTGATGGTGTCATTATTCTATAGCCGCGCAATCAACATTCGCTTCATAATGACAAGTTAAAGTTGCCTACTTTCACTTTTAAGGAAGCCAACGCGAGCGCAGAATGAGGGAAGTGATTAGTTAGAGATTTGATTACGGGAAAAGCAAAGCCGTGAATAAAAGATCCGACGCCGTATATTTATAATCACGGCTTTGCCCCCGCCGCATGTATTCTGAAAACAAGAACTAAAACATCCAATGTGGTTAAAAAAAAATAAAAATCTGTCTACAAGCCTTGCTGAAAAAGTCAGTCTAAAAGTCCAGGAGGGAGATGTGAATATATAGTAAAACAGGAGTGATGCACCACTGCATGTACTATATGATGATTTAATGGCATCATGACCTCTTCCTGCTGCAGGTGAACTTGCCACCAGTTTTCTTCTGGAGTGAAAAAGCAGCCGGAGCTGAGAAGAGCCGACAGACACAGTCCTGCAGTGACACCCAGAGGCTGCTTAAAACAGGACCTCAAACACACAGGAAGGCAAGGCCAGTTCATTTCTAACAAGGTTAGTGCTTTGCATAAAACACTTAAAGCATCGAGATGCAATTTAAAAACAGTTCCATGAAGGGGAAAAAAAATGTTGTGGGAAATGGGGAAAAAAAACAGCTGATTAAAAGGAGAATATTAGGGTTAGGAATTAAGAAATGACAGAACTCTGGGAACAGAGAGCAGACCTGTCCCAGACCATCTGAGAGGTCTGGATGGTTCATAAGGGATCAGTAGATCAGAGATATACTTAGGCCCTAGACCTGGACCTCAGAACTGGAGTGATATGAACTCATTTTTTAGTCTTAGTCTGGACTCTAGCGGCAGCATTTTTTAATTAAAACGCTGTTAGGGTAGTCAAACCTACTGAAAATAAAAGCATGGACAAGCTTTTCTAAGTCCTGCTGAGACATAAGGCCTTTAATCCTTGGTTATTCTTAAGGTGGTATTGTGCTGAGTCCATAACTACACCCACATTTCTAGCTTGATTTCTAGCAGTAAACCTATTGTAATTCACTGTGATACAAACACAATACTTTAAAACAGTATTTTATAGTAATAGGCCATTAGTTCAGTATTTAAAAGAAACACATTATAAAACCCCCTTTAAATAAAATGACTTATGATAGGGTCAGGGTATTTCGGTCAAACACGTGGGAGATTGTCTATTTATTGAAGTGACCTATGTGAAAGTAAAAGCATGTTGTGACTCGCAAGAAAAGTCCTTTTCATCTGAGCTGTAACTCGAACATTCATGTACTTCTGTTTTGAGGCGTTTTACTTGAGCATTTCCACTTAATGCTACTCCGTGTAGCACTTCCAAAGGTAAAGGTTGTACTGTAGATTCTGCCGCGATGCATTTAGCCGACAGCTGCAGCTTAATTACACTTTGGTATATTTCAGTTTTTCCTCAGCCGCCTCGGTACATTTCTCGCATCACTATTAACATTTACGCAGCAGTTAGTTCAACCTCCGCAGCATTTAGTCATTTGAACACATCATAGCAGCAGTTTCTCATTCCTTCAAACAAAATACCAAAAAGCTTTTGGACATGCTTCACTTGCTTTCATACAACTCTCTTTTTTTCCAATACCTCCTTTTTCTTATTCTTCACAAGGGTCACAGGCGTCTGCAAGAGGCAGGTACACACCCGTCCCACCAGTCTGTCGTGGGGGAACACACACACACACCATTCACTCACACACTCACTGTCAGGACCAGGACGGCACACAGGACTCAGAGTTGGATTGACAAACAGCTTCATTGAGTACCAGTAGGAAAACCTCTTTCATAGTGAATGAAATCAAGTGGCTATGAAAACTCCAAAACTATCTAGGACTATGACATTATGAATTTATCTACGGCTATAAATCTATCTATGAATCAATCTAGGACTATGAACGGATTCAAACAAAAAGCACTCCAGTCGGAGGATAACCTAATCGAGAAAAGAAAAGATAAACTGAAACTGACTCCTGAAAACTGGAGGCACACTAATCTAATTACAAAAAAAAAAAAAAAAAAAAAAAAAATCGCTCCTAAAAACTGGAGGCACACTAATCTAATTACAAAAAAAAAAAAAAAAAAAAAAAAATCGCTCCTAAAAACTGGAGGCACTCTAATCTAATAACAGGAAAAAAAAAAAATAAATATCACTCCTAAAAACTGGAGGCACACTAATCTAATTACAAGAAACAAAAAAAAAATCACTCCTGAAAACTGGAGGCACACTAATCTAATAACAGGAAACAAAAAAAATCACTCCTGAAAACTGGAGGCACTAAAATCTAATAAGAAATAAAAATTCACTCCTGAGGAGGGAAAAAAAACAAAAAGGCTGAACTGAAAATCCAGAACTAACCATCTCTAACTAAACTATGAAAATTACAACTCAAAATCACTCATGAGAGGAAAAGGCGAGAACAAGCAAAACGACAAGGAAGCTGTGGCTGTGGACTTAGAAAGGCTGGGGTGAAACACTCTGGCAACGAGACAAAGGGAGACGGCGACTATATGAACACATGGAGCTAATGGGGAACAGGTGGACACAATCAGGGAAGACAATCAGACCGGTGGCACATGAGGAAGGGCAAGTGACCTGAAACGAGAGGAGAGTTACTTTTCAAAATAAAACAGGAAATGACAAAAACCCAGCTTGAACTCACCGCGGTGTGACACTTACAGGCAATTAAGACTCTCCAATTAACCCGAGCATGTTTTTGGAATGTAAGAGGAAGCCTTAGTAAACAAAGGAAAATCTAAGAGAACATGCAAATTCCACACAGAAAGGTCCCAACTCAGGTTCTTGAACCTGCAACCATGCGTTTATTTAATATATCAGTCAGAATTAACTGTACTATACAGACAACACCAACACTGAGATGATCTTTGCTACTTCAAATCTTGTTAGGGATGTTAAAATCCCAAATAAAAAACAGGAAAGCAGTTAACTACCCGACCTAAGAAAGAGAGATATCAATTTTCAGGAATCAAGTAATAGTTCACACCTTAGACTTACAGCTTTGCTGCAGGAATGGACTTAAATAAAGTGTGGAAAGTTGATTCAAACATTTCCTGCAGGTTTTGCTGGTTAATTAACCCCACGTCTGTATATCAGCATGGATGAAGCCTGATGTCTGCGTCTTTTCCAGGTTTGGAGCTCTAGAGCTAAGCAGAACCCCATGATCTGTGAGATGTTTAATAGAAAGTATTTCAGTCTTTACTCCTGGTCCCTCTACTTTTCTTTCTTTTTTTCACCACCAGGGGTCCCCCTTGCTTTTCCCTTCTTAAAAAGGTATTAATTTCTGTTTAGGCCTATTTAATTTCTCCTGTTTTTTTTTCTTACTTAGCCCAGTTCTAGTTGTAGCCTAGTTGGAAACCTGAAACAAACATGTAGAAGAAACATGTGTAATAGACTTAAGATCCTGGAACTTCCCTATATTTGGTTACATATGCACTGAATTTATTGTTATGCACAGCACTTTATATTTACATTGTAGATTCTCACTGAAGGCATCAAAACGATGAATGAACACATGTTTATGGAGTTATGTACTTAACAAAAAAAGGTGAAATAACTGTTTTATATTCTTGTTTCTTCAAAATAGCCACCCTTTGCTCTGATTGATAGCAAGAAGCAAGAAATTCCACTAATTAACCCTGATAAGGCACAACTATGAAGTGAAAACCATTTCAGGTGACGACCTCTTGAAGCTCATCAAGAGAATGTCAAGAGTGTGCAGAGAAGAAACTAGAATATAAAACATGTTTTCAGTTATTTCACCTTTTTTTGTTAAGTACATAACACTATAAACATGTATTTATTCATAGTTTTGATGCCTTCAGTGAATCTACAAGGTATATAGTCATGAAAATAAAGAAAACACATTGAATGAGAACGTTTAACCTGCACTGTATGTAGTATGTGAAACTCGAATCACTATAAAACATTAGAGCCTGTAGTATTTATCACTCACCAGTAGAAATATATCCAAGAATCATGTCCAGAGCTTCTTCTGAACAATAGATTATTGCTTCTTAAAGTATGATCCTTTCAACTCAGGATTTAGGTGATTTTATCAGATGTGGCAGCATCATCAAGAGATGATTAAGGCCAGAATATCACCTTCTTTAAAAGTCGCCATTATTTTAATATGGCGTCGACAGATTGCAGCAGATTCGTGTAGCTCTGTTATCAGGAGAGATAAGATTGACCATATTGGAGGTGTTTGACTCTGCTGGTGTAATTCCTAGGTAAACTTCTCTTCCTTTCTGCTCATTTGCTGTATATTTGAACTAATAAAGTCAGGCGTTGGTTCAGACATGCAGCCTAGGTTTCCATATCTAATAGGAAATGCTGTAAATGCTCATTTGAGCATGTTGAGCTTCCACAAAGCAGCTTAGCCTTCTGTTATCCTACTGATAGGATGAACTACATTCATTTGTCAGCACCGCAATATGTGGGAAAAACATTTGCTGAGCCACTGAACCCGATTTGTTTCATGTAAATTAATGATCCAATGAATACTTCCTGTTTTTTAGGCTTTTCACTCTAATGTAAGAAACTGACGTGTACATGCGAACACTACGTTTTCTGAAAAAACTATTACAGATTTGTAAAAACCGGATGTGATCCTTGTTGTGTGAGAGATCAGATCTTCTGCTTCACATCGGAGCTTCTTTTTCTCCATGAGATGAAGCAGCTCGTTAAAGGTCTCCTCACAGCAGCTTAACGATCGAAGGGCTCCACCTCCTGCCGAAGCATCCTCACATCTTTCACTCTGTCTGAAGGTCTGTCCGCATCGAGGACGGCTATGGATTTCCCTTCTGATCTGCCTCATCCCGGCGGTTTTAATACACCCCAGGGTGTTGCTGTGTCTGGAGGGAATCACCACTGGCTCCTTCGGTTGATACAAACAGATGCAACAGGAGAGTTTTTCCTGATCAGCCATTGCCATGAAGGTGGTGAAAGGATGCAATTTTTTGGGAAAAAAAAAGGAAACTAAAAGGAGAGTTTCTGCAAACTTTCAGGCCAACAGCTGTAACATTTTTCTGTAAAACCAAATGATTTCAGCAACAAAAAACACTAACAGTTTAGCTGCATTAAGGTTTGGATGTCACTCAACTTTCAACTAAATTCTGCCAGTTACATGGTTTTCAAACCTAATTTTTACTTATTTTAATACATATTTAAATATAGTCTTCTTTCACACAAACTTTTTTCACCATGTGTCCCCTTAACATAATCTTGTATCATTTTACCTGAAGGATTATTATTTTATTTTTGAAAACAGCTTTATATGCAAGAAGTTATTGATAAATGTGAGTAAAATAAATTTGGCAATGAATAATAACTGATACATTACTGGAAAAAGAATCAAACCTTTAATTACTACTCAAACCTCAGATTACACCTAAAAACCACCAGCCTGTTTAAAACGTGAAGGATGAGACATCACCAAAAATAAATTAACTGGTTTCAGATTGCTAAATGTGCCCATGGCTTTTATTAACAACCACATGATAAAATACCGTATATGACATGAAACCAAAACTGCTGCTGGTACAGTTCTGATCTGCTGCCTCCATTCATTCAGTAATTAAAAAAACATCAGCATACAGTAACAGTAGCATGAAGGGGATACAGTAACAGAACAGGAATGTGCAGGTTTTGGCTAATGAGTGTTTAGTGGATATCCTATGTCTGGTAATAGGACCAGAAAACAAGTGGAGTTTGCTGTAAACACACAAAAAAGGCATTTTTGATAGCCAAGAAAAAAAAAATCTAAATTAAATGAAACTAAACCAAGTGCTACTTGTTGCAATCCTTCTCCCATTAGAAGTAGTACACAAGATCCACTTGAATTGAATTTCTGTAAATTCTAAAAGCTTGAAAAGATGTTACTGTTGTTCAAATGACAAACTACAAATCCTTACAAGTTCCACGAAGTAACAAATGTAGTCTATTGAAACAATATTAGCATTGAAGGTGGAACTTAAAAGATGAGGGTGAAACAAAAGTTAAAGTCCATAAAAATATGTAATTACAGCACCCATCTAAGGACACTTGGGGGCACAGCAGAGGAAAAAGATCACTATTCACAATTTATTTTTAAATTAAGACAATTTATAACATCCTACCACCTTGCATAGCCTGGCAAAGTAACATCCGACCATTATTTATATTAAAACATTAAAAGAGGACCCTGTGACATTAAGTTTTAGCCCGTTTCTAACATGAGGGGAAAATATTGGAAGTAAAAGTATAACCGATGTCTGATTTCATGTAGCAAACACTAGTGAAAACACTAATATCAAGTGCTCGGCTGATAAAGGGCTAAAACTGAATGTCGCATTAGAGTATAGCATTAAACAATGTTACAGCCAAGGGGACAAACTGACTAAAAATAAAGCTTTTATTTTAAAAATCCTGAGTTAAATAACATTGTCAGTCACAGTGTTGCTGTGTGACCTCAAACCCCCGGTAACGGTGGCCGGCTTTTCGGTGAGCTTCTTTTTTTTTTTGGTTTATTTTCATTTTAACGGTGGAGAGTCTGTGCATAGAAGAGGAAGAGTCCATGACTGGAGCAAAACATATTCAGTAGCGCTGCATTTACCTGAAATGACCTTGTATTATCAGTGAAAACTGGTAAACCAAGCTCCAACCAAGTTAGGAGCACTTAAATATACCAAAGGAAACTCGAGCTGCTGATTCTGTGCAAAGCTTCCGTTTGATCAGTGTCTCCACGGATAAAGATGTGCATAAAACGAGTGCTCCGTGCACTTTTCCAAATATTTGCAACCCTTTCTGTTATAGTTTTGCTCCGTCTTCCAGTCGGCCCCGTCAGATGTTTTCGGCCTCTCTCGAGGGTCCCTCCCGTATGCTGTCCTGTGGTCCTCCGCGGGCCTGCGGTCTTCGCCGTATGCTCCGCCCGGACGCGATGAGGTCAGCATAGCCCCGGGAGTGAGAGAAGGCGTAGGTGGAGCGGCGGGAGCGCCGGCCACGCTGGAAGGCTGGCGGCTTTTTCTTCTCCTCGGCCGCCATCTCCATCTCGTACTTCTTCCGGTTTCTCTGGACCTAGTGAATGATGGGAAATGAGTAGAAAACATTTGAGGATCATGTTTAATCAGGAAAAGAAAAAACATTTCCTGACCGACTCCTATTCTCATCCTGTCCACAACTTCATTTATCAGAATTTCAGGCAGTTCTGATCTTCAGTTCAGTCTAATATCTATAACAGAAGACAGGAAAACAAAAAGAACACTGGGACTTTTCTAACATCAACCACATCTGTTTTCCCCCCTATACAAATTATGTGATTACCATGATTTTACAATGTCCCTCAATCTATCTGGTACCTTAAAACTTGTATGAAAGCCCGTTTATGCAATTTGGGAGGGAAAAAACACATTTAAAATCTATGTTTATTATTATCTTATTTGAGTAAGACAATCACAATATATTATCTCATAACTGAGATGTAATTTTGAAAAAAAATGTAACAAACCCACTGGTTTCCAAGTAGAAATAGTCTTCCACAAAATGTTTTGAATACAGTCAAGTCATTTAAGAGATTCTCTTAATTATGCATTTCCATATTTAGGATAATGATAGTAAATCTTGTTGTTCATTACCATTGTGAAACATTTTTCCTGTAATAAAAATATTCACCTGCTGTTATTACGATAACTACACTAATAATTTGCCTGACATACCAAATGTTATGCTAATTATCGTTTGATCTCTTGGAAAAAGTTGATCAAATAGTATATCATTTTTGTTGTGGCTAGTGTATAGAAATCAAACTGACTTGACCGGTATTGAACATTTCCCTGCAGAATAGTAGCTCGACTCCCAGAGCTCTCACCTTGTCGCCTACAGAGGGCCAGATGGTTTTATGGAGGAACTGGATGCAGATGACTGGCAGCAGGCTGAGGCCCACTGTCAGGATGATGGTTAGCCACAGGTAAGGCTGACGCAGAGCGTTCGACGCTGCACCTACAGACACCACGTGTACGGTAAGAGAGTAGTTAAAAGGCTGAATTTAACGAAGAGTCTGAACTGTGGACAGTGCACAGATAGTCGCTCAACTGCACATGTACTACTACACGCTGAGCTACACCTTAGAGGACGATTGGACAAAACCAACCCTAAAAAAGTTCATCTTGAGTCTGTATCAAGTAACTGGGGACTAACCGGTGAAGGTGAATGCTGAAGGGAAGATGACGTGGATTCCAGCACTGTGGATGTCAAACATGATGCCAAAGTAGATGGCTATGCTGCCCAGAACTGCAAAGCAGTTGACAAAAGTCCAGTAGGAGGTATCCAGAGAGATCTGACCAACGAGAGGTGAAGAAAACAAAAAAAACCATTTACATTCAAAAAATAGAAATCCACACTGTGAGGGTTCCATAAAAGTATGTATTGAAGATTTCTGATTTGGTGCTTTAACTAATAATCCAGGATGACATTATTAATACTTTTTTAATTAATGGCCCCAAAGATTGTCCCAACCAACCTGCATGTTGACAGTAAAAACCAGTGAAGAAGCTATGACGACGGCGAAGGACTGGTAGTCGGAGGGAGCTTCTCCATCCTGCCCCATGGTCTGCAGGAATGCGCCGTAGGGGATGAAGAAGATAATCAGCGAGACGAAGATGCCGTGGAACAAACTGATGAAGAAGTTTCGGTAGTTGAACAACGCCCCCTGCTGGCCAGGCAGGTAGAGCTTGGGGAATTTCAGGCTCAGTTTGTCGTTAACGTCCTGCAGAGGAGGAGGAAACGGGGATCAGATTAACGTTTCCATACCTTCATTACAATGCACTGAGAGGTTCAAATCTGGTACTTATCACATCCATACAGAGAAAAGCAATCGTCATAATGATAGTCAGAAATCAACCTGTACAATTGCAACTGTGGTAATTACTTTCTCTGGAGTTTGGACTTTAAGCAATAACTAATGAGCTTTTTTCCGTTCTGTGTTCGAGTCCATGACAAAGCCTGTTTTACCTGGTCAAGAAGTCCAACTAGTAGAACAGGTAAGCTGCTGTAACAGAGATTGTAGAGTGTGATGAACCAGTCTTCATAGGCAACCTGCGGAGAAGGAAACAAACATTTAGCTGCCTAGCCTATCAGCAGACATGTCTTGCTTTCTCCAGCATGTGCAAACACGCACACAGTAATTTATGTCCCTATAGTTGCCTAACATGACATGACCCAATGCCTTTAGGGTTTTGGTGATGAAAACTGACAATATACCAGAGGTATGACTAGAATGCCATGTGTAGGTGGGTGGTTAGCTCATTTGGGGGTGCAGAGGGAAAAAAAAATATGTCAAAACCACCATTTTCTGCTTCTACTAGACCTAATGATAATTTAAAAAAGTGACAAAAGAAATGCTAAAACCTAAAAAAAAAACAAAAAAAAAAACACGGCAAGTAGTGCCCACCACCCCTGAGTGAAAGCTATTTTTTTTATACAGCTCTTCTTCTTCTTCTTCTTCTTCTTTCCACCCAGATCAAGTAGGAAAATCTAAATATTTGGGACTAAATCAGGCCTTAGATCCCGTGACTTGAATCATCGTCAAACAGATGCGGTGCTGCCGACCTGTGACGAGTATCCGCTGAAGAAGGAGTACCAGAAGTGGACCAGCGTGAAGGCAAAGTTCTTGAAGAAGAAGTAACGCAGGAACTTGCACATCCGGATGTAGGACCAGCGTCCGTGCACCAGCAGCAGGCGCTGCAGGTAGGAGAACTGGGCAAAAGCGTAATCGCTGGACATGACGGCCTGCATCCCCTCCTGACCGCTGATGCCAACACCGATATCTGCAGCTGGGGGGGAAAAAAATAAGAGATTAGAGTCACCTGAACAAAGCATCGCATAAGAAACTACAGCAGGTCCTCGAACATAAGTGGGAAAAAAAGCAATAGAAACTATTCACGATCTTACTCTTGATCATGTTGACGTCGTTGGCTCCGTCTCCGATGGACAGCGTCACGGCCTTCTTGTACTTCTTCACCAAACTCACAACGTTGGCTTTCTGCTTCGGTGTGACGCGGCAGCAGATGACTGCCTCGCACTCACAGGCCATGTCCACAAAGTCAATCTGCAGAGGGGAAAACACAACTACATGTAACCATCATGAGGTGCATTATCCATTGAATATTTAACATGCCATCATATCCCTCTTTTATACTTGTAGATTTGTACCTGTCTCATCTCCTTCTCCCAGTCATTCATTGGCTGTCCGTCCTGAGGGCTGCTGGGAGGTGGTCGGTGTCCCAGGCGACGGAGACGCAGGCGTCGACGTTTCTTCTTCTTGTCGTACAGAATTTCATTCTGAAAGATACAATGTAAAGGTTACACCAGGCAGACCAGATGGGTTTAGACAGAGGGATTATGGGTAAATGATAATTTAGGAAGAAAGCCTTATATTTGTATTTTGCATTTTCAAAAATGTTAAAATATTAAAAATTACTTTAAAATGAATGATCCTCTTTAAAAAGGAACTCACCAGCCATCCTCCGGTGATGATGAGGGCATTTTTGCTCGGATCAGGGAAGAACGGATCTGCTCGTTTCTTTCTGCCTCGAAGGTAAGTTGAAGGCTCGGTTCTCCTGTTGGCCTGACGAACCCTCAGCTTCTCACTGTAGGAGCACAAACAACACATCATGTTGGATGTTTAAATCTATGATGAATGAAAACAAATACTAATACACATTTATTGTACTTTATTGTAAACAATATGTTTTACTTGTTGGGTAATTGATGATAATGGATGTTTGTTAAACTGTAGTTTTGACAGTCTTAAAATGTCCCAAATTGTTTTTTTTTTGTTTTACATATTTTATGTTCATGAATGTTAAATTTATTCAAAAGAAAATACATAGATCACTCATAAATCCCCCTATATGAGGATATGAGGCTAGCAGGCACTACGAACTCTACTTTTCAGGGATTGGATTGGGCTGCAGAGGTTTTGACTCACTTGATGTCTTCTCCGTAGTGAATCTGCATGTCGTCTGTCAGAAGTGAACAGGAATATCCGATGTTCTCCGCCGTTTCTTCAAACAGTGAAGGGGAGAAAAAAAAAATAGGAAAATGAGATTGTGTTGATTTAATGGGATTCAAAATTGAAACTTTCTATCCCTGTCAAGACTCACTGTATGATAAGTCACTTTTTAAAATCATATTCCTTATACATGAAATGAAGGAAAAAGCAGCATCTTACACTGTCATTCGTTTTAATTGCTGTCAATCTAGTTTAAAGCTATCCTACGTTTCATTCAGAGAGATTTGTGAAGCAATTTACATGTATTGCTCATATTTATTTCCCCTTCCTGACTTTCTTGCTCAACTATAACAGCCTGTGGACTGATTTTTATGAGTCACCCACTCACATGATGAATGTATTTTGATGAACACTATGACTCCACCCCTCTGTTGTCTGACTTTACCTTTTTTATCTCCAGTCAGGACCCAGATCTTGATGTCAGCTTTGGCCAGTTTGGCGATGGTCTCTGGCACTCCTTCCTGCAGCTTGTCCTCGATCGCTGTTGCCCCAATCAGCTTGAAGGAGGGAACAGGGAAGATTAAAATTTGAATTATGATTGTGAAATCAAAAACATACATCTGTTGGGCTTTTGTTTCTTTGGTAAAAGTGCAGAGGTCCACTCCACATCGGGTGGTTCTTCTCTAATTACTTGTTGATTGAGCCTTATGTAGCATTGCTGCTGAGTTAGTTCCTTTACAATAGTCTTGTCTCTTGTGACTCAACAAAAAGTTACATAGTCTTTATCTTTCCACGCCAATACATTTATCATCAGTTTAGGGGGGGTATTGTAAGGAAAGCAAACAATCTCAAAAAGTATTTAGGTTTTGATACATACTTTTTACCAAGCAAATTTCCAGTTTACCAGTTCCAAATTACCAGTTGAAAGCTGGTAATGTAACTGGATTTTGAGCTGGGATTTTTTTTTTTGGTCAAACTAAAGCTTAATTGTTTTTCCACTCACCAGCAGGTTGTTCTCGATCTGCTCGTAAACGTGATCGAGGGCAGCGTCTCGGTTAGACAGGGACACCTGCGCCTCTTTGTGCATCCTGGACCAGGCTTCGTATTCCGATGTGCTGATGTCTTTGTAGCACAAGCACAGGGTCCGCAAGGTCTCTGCGGCAAATGTCTGAAACACAAAACGTGTTCATTCACAGAAATGAGAAAAAAAAAAATAGCATGGCTCAACACAAACTACATGTCAACTTTTGCACATATTTCTGCCATTCAATGATCTAGAGCAACAAAACACACTGACACGCAGAGAGGAGAATAAAAGCAGATGGGCTGACCTCCATATCAGCCTGCGTAGCCTCCTTGTGTCTGGAGTTGGGAGAAAGTCGCTCATAGATGACCGTGTCGGCTCCTTTACAGTAGAGACGGATGCGACCATCAGGAAACTTCACTGGAAAAAGAAAAAAGAAAGAACGACAGAAAGACGACAGAATGGCAGAGGGTCAAATCTGGTGCAACCAGGGGTAATCCTCCTATTGCCAAGACAAACAGACTGGAGTAGAGCTGCAACAATTACTTGATTAATCGATCAGTTGCCTACTGTTACATTAAGATGTTGTTTTAGGTTACATCTTGCGCTTTGGGAATCAGTGATTCAGTGACATTTTACACTATTTTATGAACAAAACCAATTGATTAATTGTTTTAATACTCAATGGATTAATCAACTATCAATATAGCCATTAACTTAATGTGGAGCAACTCAATTCATTTGAAAAAATTTGCGTGTGAACTCGTACAGATGATAGACATGCGCTTGCGGTCGGAGTTGAAGTCGAGCAGCGCCAGCATTTCATAGGTGGTCTCCTGCTCCATCTCCCTGATGGTGATGGTGTCCTGGGTTCGAGACAGAAACACGTAGCCGAAGTTCCTGGCTGCTGTAACCAGGGCGCCCTCATCGGGAGACGCCGCCTGGTACACCAGCTCACCTGCAACAAGGATATAAAACAACAGGTCATGCCTGGTGCAATACATGCAAGGCTGGACATTAGCACCCACCGAATGTGGAAAGAATTCAGTACTAACACTTATTCTCATTGGCCACTTTGGCAGGTGGCATTCCGTGTTGTTAGCTCTTTTGAGTTACAAGCTGGAGTAGCACTACACACAGATCTTTAGAAAACTACTATGAGCTGTGCCAGCATCACTTTACCTACAACAAAAGAGGGCTCTTCCCTTTGCCCAGTGCAGCTGGCCAGATCGCTTACTGCACTCACCTTCATGCTGCATCTACACATAACTCACACTGTATTAAAATGTAATCGATTAGACAAAAAAACGCGTTCTCTACCACAAAGGTTTTTTTCTACATTCTACATTGTATTAAAAATATTTTACTGTTGTTCATTTCTTTCCAGTTATATGTAATAAGCTATTTTTATTTCTTTATCTTTATGCAACTTTGGAAATCCAATATCCACACATTAGCTGTTGAACAATAAAGTTAATATCAAGCACTGTACACATGCCTACAATTATTTTTCATGGTAATATTTTCATATATTAAAAACAAATATGCAGCTTTAAGGACAACTCCTCTAAAGAATGTTGGCTTGACTGACAGGAGCTGCAGCCTATCACAGTCATGGTGGTTGTCTTTCTTACTTTTCCAACCTTTACTCAACTAATATTCTTCTTTGCCCAAATGAAGATTTTTATTATTACCATCTTTCTGCTCCACCATGACCGTGTGGCAGAGGGAGAGCAATTTGAAGAATTCCGTAGCGTCTTTATCTTTCCTGGAACGGACACAGGCGACTAAGGAATGGTCCATGAACTGAAACTTTCTGTCAGCGTCTTGGTTCCAGCTCCAATCCACCGGCTAAACAGAGACAGGAAAATGTATGTTACTGTGTCATTGGCATCATTTGCTTTGTGATTTTATAATCTGTTCTGCTCGTATGGTTCATGCTGCATAAATCTCAAATAAACTGAAGGAGAACATTCTGTATTTGTTAAAGATGGCCAAGGTGATTACTTGTTAACCAATTAATACAAATGCAGATCATCTTCATCAAATCATTCAAAGCTTCATTTGCAAGTGGAAATATGAATTAAGTCTTCTAAAGTGACTGTAAGTGACTTGATATTTTACCTTTCCTCTGTCCAGAGACACTCCTGCAGCAGTTGTTGGGTCACCTGCAAAGAAGAGAGCAAAAACTTGGAATGCCAAAACTGCAGATTTACAACACTATTATTGAAGACAAAGATTTATAATCACAGGATTTCTATCCAAAATTTGCCCAAGTTTCTTCTCGATCAGTTTTTTGTTCTTAAAGATTGTTCAGAATGACCACGGTTGTGGCACCCACTTAGAGACACGGTCTCAAAATAAACTAAAAAAACATTGGATCATCCAAATTATTATATTACACATGTGGTTAAAATTCTATTTATTCATTTAGAGAAATTAAATTTGGGAATTAATTTATGTCATATGTAAAGCTGGTCGGTACCGTAGCTGCGTCCAGCAATGGTGCACTTCTTGAACTGCATGATGTTCTGTGTCAGAGTTCCTGTCTTGTCAGAGAAGATGTACTCGATCTGTCCCAGCTGCTCGTTCAAGGTGGTGGTTCGAGCCTGAAGATGAACAATAAATTTAATAAAGTCTGGATGAAATACTGGGAGGTTAAAGAGGGATAGAAGCAGTGATAATGATAACATACCTTAGCTGGTGTGTCTTTCTCTGCATAATACATCTGCAGGTCCCAGTTGATGAACTTACTCTGGCCCAAACGAATCACCTCCACACTGAACACAAAGCAGACAAACCGGAGATTTATACACAGGATTATTTTTAATGTGAAAATGTGATAATCTGAGGTATTATCTACTGTCTAGCTGCTTGACATTGTCAGCAAAATGAAGAGTTGTAGAGTTTATTAGATGATTTTAATTCTCTGTGATGACATGAAGTCATTCCAAGTCAAGTCTGGAATTTTAACATTGACTTGCAAACGTTTTTTCCTGTTATGTGCACATTCATCAGGTTCAGGATTTGATTGACTGGAATTTACACCATGTGACTATGGTCACATGGAGCCGGAGTTAGTCAATTTCAACTCAAGTCCATTTTGTTAATATAATACAAAATTAAATTTATAACAAACGTCATCTAATGGCACTTTTCAAATAAATCAGGACTTGATCACACTATATTTATATATGAAGACCCAACATTCCTCCATGAACTTGCACCAGGTACCAGAAAATAATAGGAAGCTCAACAGATCCTGGTTCTAGGTCGGCAGCCATCTGCCTCAACCAAATTTGAAATGATTAAATTCCATTTCCAGCAAATTCATCGCAATAAATCTATTATTAGCTGATTCAGACGATTCATTGTAAATTAACCCTTTTGATTGGGGATGCTTTACAGAAGGTAAAGAGTCATGCAATATTTTCAATGCATGCTTTGGAGAACAGTTTCAGGGATCTCCATGGTAACCAGACACCATTCTCCAGCTGGGTTGTTAAAGGACATATCATCTCGAAAAATATAACAACCTCTTTTCTAAATCTTTTCAAGCAAGGTCGTAAATGAAAATCATTGTCCCAATTAAGATAAATAATAAAGTCTCTGAATCTGAAACTACCATTATAACTACCATGGGAGAGTAAGTATGTTTGCTAACCTGACATATAGTGAAATGGGCACCATTGTGTTGAGGACGATGATGTATCCCCAGAAGCTTAAGAAGCCTCTGTAGGAGGCTTCCTGGTTGGCGCCGTCGTACAGATACCAGGCCTGAGAGCCGATCTCCTCGTACCAGAACGTATGACCGATGGCCAGACCTGCCGCCACCAGGATCAGCAGCACGAAGATCTACACGGCAGGACAGATCATACACAGAGTGATCATTAAAGTCCATCTATCTATATAGAAGTAAATTCGTGACCTGAAAGATGGAAACGAACAAATAAATAATGAAAAAACTGCCATCTCTAAAAGATGACAAGCAGCTAAATGATGAAACTGAAAATATATACTGATACTGATGAATGTCACATCTGAGTCAGACTTACAGTGTAAACCATGTAGTTCATCAGCTCGTCAATTTTGGTCCTCTTGAACCTCGTTTTCCCACCGTTCTTCATGATTTTGGTGTCGGCACCTTCAGCAACAAACAAAACGGTGAAATGTTTTCATTTAGGAACGATATGAAATATTGTTATATATTTATTATTACTACAACAGAGGACTTCATATGCATTAGAGCTGCAATTATTTTAAGTTATCTCAACTAATCTATCAATCGTTTGGTCTATGAAATGTCAAAATAGACCACACTGAAAAATGTTCAGTTTACACAGCAACATCTTTAAATGTCACAAATCAACGGTGCAAAAAAGAAAGATATTTAATGTACTTAAAGAAAAAACATCTAAAACATCTAATCCTCACAACAGAGAAGCTGGAATCCATTGATCAATGTACTAATCATTTCAGCGCCGCCTCAACAGAAACGTGGTAGCATTCACACCTGCGAAGATGACCACTCCGTGGGTTTCCTCTGTGTTTCTGATCTTGCAGCCTCGGAGCAGCATGTTGTCCAGATCCAGAGGGTAACGCTCCCTGTTCCACATCAACGTCCCTGTGAACTTGTCCAGACGGTTGTTCGGCTCCTCGCACTCGATCAGACCTTTGGGGCAAAAACGATGGGCCACGAAGAGAGTTAGTCTAAAGAAAACTACTCCAAGTAAAAAGGTTTTATCATTAGTATGAATTAGTTTGGTAGATGTTGGACACCCTTTTTTTATTAAAAAAATTTAAAAAAAATAAACATTCAAATGAAAACTTTGTTAAACTAAATTTAAAATGACATACACCTGCAATATATCAAGAAGGGTATAATCACACCAACAATACTCTTGAAAAACTCTTAGATAAGAGTATATTTGCATATTGCAAACAGAAGCAGGTGTAATCTCAATCCTTATTTGCCTCTACTGTACTTATCACTGTGTTTTAATGAGATGTTTGTTTATTCATTAGTAAAACTACTTCTATTCACTGTTCAGGTTCCAATTCAACATGTATAATTATTTTAAAGATCTGTATTATATCTTACTCTTCCAATTTAAAGTTAACTTCTTGGAGTCAAATGTTTGTTTGACTGAAAGGTTTTTTATCTTGGTTCACAGATTTGATCCGTGTAATCCTATATTACACAGAGGTGCGTTTACCATTAAACTCGGCCAACTGACGTTCCTCCTGTAGTCTCTCGTCAGTCACTCGAAGTCCCAACTTAAACTTCAGGTTGGTCTCTCTGCGAAGGAAAAAACGAACGACAGACAAAAAGGACTGAAAAGCACAGTGAAAGCAGAATAACCAGAGCTGAAGACAAGCTCATACGTTTCATACATAGTCGAGCTCTTTAAACATTTACTCTCATCCTATCAGTAAGTAATTTGTTGACAGAGCGCTTAAGAGAAACGACAGATCAAATAAAAACTTAGTGAAAAGAACACTGTTTAAGTTGGAACTCGATGTAAAAGCAGTGTAGGGTTGAGTGAGTGTAGGTTCTTACCCGTCCAACTCGGCTGTTTCTACGTAGCACAGGCTGTTTGGGTTAGAGCTGGACAACAGCATGAGGTCAGCCTGAAGAGAATCAATTATATACATTCACATTATTCTGAAAGGTTAACACAGGACCAAATGCAGGTATTTAGTATGGATTTTAATCCATCAAATGTATTTAAATCATGACTGAATCAAGAGGTTCAGTGTCACGGTGTGTACACTTTTATAGATTAACTACATGATTATGTAGCCATCCTATTGCTTATGTAGTGACTCAATGTTCAGTTTGAGGTCCTATACTTTGACGCATTCATGTCAATGTTGGTGAGTCAGGTGTACAGATAGACAATCATCGTACCGGAACAAAATCGTTTTTCTTCAGACGAACAATATCTCCGACCTGGACGTTCATCCACTTGGATTCTTGAAACCTGAAGCGAAAAGATTCATCATTGTGTTACAAAAAAAAAAAAAAAAACACTCAATATCAACATTCACTTACAACAGGATCATAGAATCTGAAGATATGATTTATACATTATACTTTATTCTGACCTGCCGTCCAATAGGACCTCACACTTCCTGTTGTTGATTTCTTTGTCCATCCTGTGCCGGGCCTGAAAGAAATGGTTATTCAAAATTCTTTACATCAGATCAAACATACTGTACCTTTAATCGTAGTTAATGGCTACGATTTTTTTGTTTGAAAATGTCCCCCCCAATAAGAAGCTGATGTCACTAGCCAGCCAAAAATAATCCTTAATTTAATCCCTTAATGCTTAAAAAACACCATGTGTCTTTCCAAAGGAGAAGTCTTACGAGATCGTCTGCCAGGTCTTTGATGGCAGTGACTCCCAGCACCACGACCAGAGGAATCAGTGTGGTGTACCAAGGTAGAGTGGAGATGTCTGGAATAAGCTGAAAAACAAACATTTGATGGCATTTAAATATCCTCTGGAAATATTTTTTATCTACATGGCAAAAAAAACGTTTGTGCAGAGGATGTTTTCAGCCAACTTGCAAAACTGAAGGTTATAGATCAGTTAAAATCGAACTTGGTATGTTAGAATCACATTCTAGTTTATAAAAACACAAATGTTGCACATAAGCATCATAAGTTTAGACATTTTTTACCTGTAAGATTAGCAGAGCCAGGAAGTAGAGGTTAGCGACTCTGTTAAACTGCTCATACAGGTTGAGGGGGATGAAGGTCAAGACATTGTACTTGTATGTCATGATGGCGTTTCCCTGCAGAAAAAAAAAAAAAGCAGCAGATACAGTGATGAGCCAGTTTTATTTTATTCTGTTCTCAACTGCAGAAAATATATTTCTCAATGGAGGATATACCATCATTTTTACACCTGAAAATCAGTTTAATAGCCATTAAGAGGACTGCTCAGCCTGTGGAAATGGTTGTATATCATCATGAGAACTTTGTTTTGGAGACTACAAATTTATAAACATACTGCACGTGTGTGGTTAAATGAAATGGGCATTTTTGACCTTTGACCCATACTAAAAGTCTATATATCTGAATATCTGACTAAAACTACTGCTGATCATATTCCGAATAATCAATCATGTTTTGTCAGGTCGATATGCATCCATCTGTTAACTAACTCTGAGTTAGGGGCACATGCATTCACAATTAACAAAAAATCATATTTAATGTTAAATGTTGCATTACCATCATGTGATAATAGAGTTGAACGTAATTACATAATAACTGCTTGTCTTGCAGGTTTTACGTTTTTAATCAGCATTACGTATCATGCAGTGCTTTAAATACCAGACTGAAGATTTTATCAGGATTCCTGGCACTACCAGGAAATGTTGACTGTAATGGAATGTCTGCAAATTAACTTAGAAATAAAAAGGTCCATCTCAAATAATTAGAATATCATGAAATGTTGATTTTTTAAAAATATTTCAATGACTATTTCAGTGAAAACCCTAAACCTTTCACAATATTCTAATTGTTTATAATGCACCTGTAGAAATGAACTAAAAATAACTGTCTGGGAAGGAAGGAAACTAATCTGAAGACTGTTGGGTGATTTGGAAAAAAAGAACTTGCAAAATACACACCTGTCCTGCTCTTTGTGCAGGGTGTGCCATCCCTTCTCAGCTCTATATGCTCAGGGTTTAGCACCAGGACAGAAGTATAAAAGTGCCTTTGGACAAGTAAGCAGCTTCATGTGAACTTACGGAGTATCTGCTCTTCGTGAAGCACAGGAAGACTTTTTTCTGAAACTCTGGCAGGCTGTGATAAAGTCGGTCGTTGGCTTTCACCTTCCAGCTCATTTCTGAAAGATAAGCAGTAATAAGACGTAAAAAAAAAGTGTCAACATTTTTCAAACAGCTTTTGTATCTGTTGGAAGGTATATTTTAACTCTTAATAGCAAATAGCTAACATTTTCCCTCTTCTTCTAGTCTTTTCCACTACTGGAGGCACAGGATTCAATAAAATCATTGCATCTCTCTGGAAGACGGTCTAACAAAAGGCATTTGCCTAAATATAGTTATAATAAATAATAATTATTAATCTCTGCAGTGCCTCACCGCTGACTCTAGCTTCCACCGGGGGATGCGGGACTCCTGGTGGCATATCTGCTTCCCCTTCAGAGCTCGGCTCCAATTCGTCATCCGTCTCGTCGTCGCTGTACGGCATGACCTCATCGTCGGGCCCCAGGGAACCCTGGGAGTCTGCACGCCGCCGACTCATCTTAACACGTCAAGTATCTTTGCAAAAAGAAGAGATTCGGTCCGTGAACGTAAAGTGGAATAATCCGCCTCCTTACAGCATTTACATCAGACAATTTTTGTAACAAATGCTTGGGCAGTTTAAACTAACTGCAACATCAGATGCTCAAATGAGGTGGGGAAAGAAGTGATGCTGGTGAAAAGATAAAAGAGGAAGAAGATCATTTCTAACAGCTGAAAGGTCTGTTACGCTTGCATCGGTTTCAGGAACATGAAATCGTTTTACAGGATTATCTGCGAGTCATCCCAGCCACCGATACTCAGGGAACAAAAGCAGAAAAAAAAAAGAGATACAGTTCAGGTTTACCGTCTTATTTAACAGGCTGGTGTCTGCTGATGTAATGGGACTAGTGTGCGATGACATTGCAGTTTGTGTGTTAAAGCGCCCTGTAATGAATATGTATAAATATGCAACTCTGAAGAATGTGAATACACCCTCCTGAGCATTGTGACCCAACAGAAGTCTTTTTCAGCTGATTCGTGGCTTGTTTATAGCGGATAGCGCGACACCAGGCATGTCAACATGAACAGGAAACCTGGTGTCTTGTTTCAGGTTACAAGACACTGGTACATGATATGGTGAGAACTCATAACCATGTAAACAGTTGATCGGGTTTGCCAAGGTATTAGTTCCTGGAGGCAGCACCATAAAGACTGAGGATATGCAACCAATCATTCAAAATGTGGAGAAATGAATGGACAAAATCTAAGAGCTTGCTTTTCACCTCTTTTACACTTTCTGTATAATCAAAAAAAAATAAAAAATAAAAACACAGGAGTGTGCTTTAACCAAAGATGTAACAAACCCGCCCTCGCCTGGGAAATCCCGAGACATCCGGTTAGCTGCTCCTGGTTAGAAGGTGCCAAGTCTGGATTGCCAGGCGGCTGAATGTTTAATGAGGTGGAGGACTCCATTAGCACTAGCTGATACGATTCATTAGCCCAGTTTCCAAGAACAAACACACTGAAAGCGGCCAAACAGACAGATTTGCGAAGTGTAGTGTTTAACCCTGATGAACCCTTTATTTTTATTGCCCATTCGACTAAAGGCAGTGGATCCCAATGCAGCCCAAGTTGGCTGCCAAATGCCTTGTAAAAAAAAAATCATATTTAAAAAAAAAAATAAATGTTTGTTCCATGTCTTGAAACAAGTCTTAACGTATATTGCATAGTGAAAAATCGAGGACGTTTTTAAATTGTTATCTGTATTAGTGCAGTGTTCTAGGTATATATTCCTATAGAAAAGCAGAAGCTTAAGAAGTAGATTAGTTTGGATTAGTTCTCAATATACATATCAGTTTTGAAACCGTGCTGATAGGCCAAGTAAAACAAGACTTATGATGAATCTCTGTACTTTTTCTATATAGTGTAACCACATAGGCATGTCACTATTATGCATTTATAAATAAATGAGTTTAGGACCAGATTCTGTTCCGTTAGGTGATAGTGCTGGGATTACCTGAGGGACAGTAAACGCATTTTTAGTAGCCTGTGTTAGCATGAGGAACAAAGTAGCAGCTAACTGGCTAACATCTTAGCGTGTGGTTGTGAGAATGGAAGCAACATGAGGAGGAACGCTGTGATATGGAGCTTTACACTGTAGCAGGATAGTGCTGCAATACACAAGTCTATGGGATTTTATCTTTTAAGATTTGACACCATTTCTATACAGTAGCCAGACAGGAGGTAAGCATAAATTAAGGCATTTTCTCCAAGAAGATTAGACAGACAATTTCAACTCATCATCATGGCATCAATGATTTTTGCTTTTAGTTCCATGATCAGCGTTCCTGTTACCATCCAAGTCCCACAGAAATACAACAACATAGGCTGAACACACAGTTCACACAGCTCGTCGTTTCTGAACTGGAAAAAGTACTTTTGAAGTTCATAATGGCATCTCCACCAGCCACTGGACATTCAGTGCCATGACTGCCATCTGATGTGCTGATTACATTCCATCTAACAGGTTTTCCAACCTTTGCCATGACTTAACAAGTTGCATGTTAGCACAACAACTGAATAAGGGGACAAATGAACAGGAATATATGGATTCCTGTGTGCATGCCCATGCTCATGTTTCCTTCTCACAGCCTGGTGGATATTTGTATCTGTAAATCAAGCAAGGCTTTTCCAGTAGATCCCCAGAATGAGAAATATAGACCTGGAATGGTGACTCATATGTCCCTTTTTTCCTAGAATCTTCTTACATTTGTACACTCTGAATGTTACAGCCACAATTTTGCCAGAATGAGAGTTTGGTTGAAGCTTCACATCTGAAATGGGATTTAGTATCCATTCCTGAGCAGTGCCTATATTTTGTTCCAGGAACTGGACCAAGAAGGGCAGAGAGATGCGAACGGAACCCAAAGAGGTGACAAATAGGTTATAGGTCTAAAAACAAGGCAGCTGTGGAAGAACTCTTCCATAGTGTAAATATTCTAAGTACTGGGTAGTTTAACACACAATGAATCTTCATCAGAACTTATTAGAACTGTCACATTTTCCCCAGAATCGTTTAGCTAGCCAAGGGGGGAGTCGCTCTTTTTGCTAGCTTCAACTGAGAATAGAACGTAGCCGCCTCCGCTCTGAGAACTACAGTCAAGTTTTAAAGGAAGTGCGGTTCAACTGGTCGCACAAGTCTGCACATGCAAACGTAGTGAGGAGGAGGAGGAAAACAAAGACGGAGGAGGGAAAGAATGAGAGGAGTGGAGAGTAAATAAGGTGACAAGTCAATTCTCAGCAGGTATGTTAAGTATTACAACAACGCACACAATTCTATTAACTTAAAAGCGAAACTCACAAATTATGTTTTTGGTTTTGATCATCCCTAATGACAGTCCTAGTTGAAACAATTAAAAAAAATTATAAAGCAGATTCTGATACCAATGTGTTAGAAAAGACACAATAGACGATTGGACACAAAATTAAAGTTCATTCGCCAAAAATGCACAAATCTTTCCAAATGACTGACGTCTTGACAAGAGTGCAGGGGGAGTGTTTTTTAACCGTTTGTCAGGATTCTAAGTTTGCATCAAGGTGAACAAAAGAAGAGACATCTATCATCAGATAAATGTAACTTCAAAGTGTCGTCATCATCCTGTTAACAATTAACAACGTGCCACACCAAAGGTACACTCAACCAGAGGCCCTGCGTCATGCCTGCATACTGTTTTAGACGCCCGTCATCACTGAATGCATGCATGCTCTTAAAATAACTTCCTTGATTGTGAAACATAAGTGTTTTATCATTTTTCAGTAGCCCAAGGAATCCAAGCCTTTCATTCGACATGCGTCAAAACGCTTCACACGAGACATTGTGTCCTCCCGTCTTTCTTAATCACAACTATGAAAACACTTTAGTCACGTTCTCATCATTTCAGTCACCTCACAAATTATCTTGAGAGAAACAGCTTTTTTTTAAGTTTTGAGTTATGGTGTACCAGAGAAGCTGTGGCTTAGAGTCATTTTTGTTTCTAATTAGATCTTCATTTAAAATGTAAGTGAAGGTTTTTGGATGTTAATAATTATTATTTTAAGGATTTTTTTCCAATAAACTAGTAAAAATAAGATCGAAAACTGACATCAGCCTGCTGTTTATCTACCTGGGATCTTCTCTGCAAATTCCATTCAACTTATAGCATGTAGTCCCTGTTTCTGCTCAGTCTGGAACTATATATCGCATTTACACTAGATCGATTTGCATTGAACATTTGCACTCCTAAGGCACATTTCTCTCGACAGGCATTGCGAATCACAACCATTCACTTACGCTTTAAGAGACCGCAGCATCAGTTCAGTTTCCTGATTTGTTCTTTTTGTTGTGCCGCTGTCAAGTAATCAATCCACCGTAGCGTTCATCTATTTCTTGGCTCCATATTAAAAGCGTTCCAAGCGATCCCCTGCGGAGGTTTTTATTGTTAACGGTAGCGATGAGTGTCAGGTCACCACAGTTATGCTAGCAACTGTAGAGCCAAAAAGAAAAAAAACATAAAAACATATGCCCACATTTTCACCACTGGCTTTTAACAGGATGAGGAATTTTCTTCAAGACATAAGATACAAAAACAGATTAAAGTGAGTGATCAGGACTCCGAATGTCGTATGTGCTACAAAGGAAACGGCAACTGAAAAAGACGTTAACTGACATCACATGATGAAAATCACTGCTGTGCCAGTTGTACCAGCCCACAGCGTCATTGTGTTTATCAAACTTCTATGATCTACTGTAGATGAGATGTGTCCTGGGTTATGTGCTTGTATCAATGGAGACCAACAACCAGTTGCACAAACTACATCCTGTACAAGAAGAACAGATGCCCAAGAAAACACGACACGTGATCCGTTTACAGACATGAGCTGCTCCACCCACCTCCCCGTCCTTTTCTCCCCCACCCCCAGACTGAAAAGCCCCCTTGGGCATATCTGGGATTTTTAACTATCCAAAATAAAATTGACTTGTTGAAAAATGAGGCCCGAGAGGCTTAGCACCAACAGCACCCCCCTGGTCAAAAAAAAAAAAAAGTTTTCATGTTACTATAGCAACAAGAAAGAGGGAGGAGGGGGGTCACGGAGTGGGACGGGGGGGGGCATACCTGAGCTACAACATGAAACCTGAGAGGATACTGAGGGACTGAGGGAAGTCCGCTATGATTCTGACAGCACAGCAAGGAGGTTTAGAAAAAACTAGACTTTTTTTCCTTTGTAAACAAAATTATTAATTATTGATCCCTACATGTTTCTGGTAATTTATTTTTTATTTAACTGAATTTTACAGTTTCAGTTTTTGGCCACATGGTAGTAGTGAACAGGGATATGTTGATATGTTCAACCTGTTAGTAAACAGTTGCTTATTATTTCTATACCCAATAGTTAAATATCATTCATTTGGAGTCCAGTTTATGTCCACCTGTTGAGTGAAAGCCACTCACTTTCCCTCTCAACCTGCTTTCTCTACTATGTTCACCAGCTAATCTACAGCTTATTGTGTGTTTTCCATTTGAGCAATTTTGCTATAAACCTCCATATCAGAGTCTCTGATAATCCTCTGGAGATTCTACAAGCAACACCCAACATAGTAATTTGACACACGGTTATAAAAATGTTGATGATAAATGCTTTAAGAGTGATTCTGTAACTAAAACGTATATCCATGCCTTCACATTCCATTTAACCAATAGATGAAATTAGATTAGTTTCTTGGAATCAGTCTCCAGTAATTATACAAACTGCTGTATTATTACTTCCACTTATTTCAAATTAATGGACAGATGTAGGGATATCTGGCCAGTGCAACATGTTTAATGGTTTCATTATAATAAACCCAATCCATACAGTAGCACCACTGTGGATCAGACACTTTTTATACAGCCGGAGTAACTTCTGTCAAAAAACATTTTCCCCTTCTCCCCACTGAGGTTTAAGACATCACTTACTGTCCTGCAACTACAACACAGGCAAAGTAGGAGACTAAATACAATGCGATATTACGTTTCGCAAATGCCTTATCGCCTTATCAGGATTTCTGCTAAAGTGAGTCAACAATGGAAGGCAGAACATTGTATTCCATCCCCATCGTCTACAGAACAAACGACCTCTAACAATGGAAGCGTTAGTGCCTTGCTCAGGGCCGCTGTAAGTGTGTGGCCACAGTGTGTGCAGCAGCATCTGGTGTCTCCCTGGACCGGCTGCCAGTGAACGGATATCATTACCTGGACTCCTGCTGCGAGGAAAACACCAGAGAATCTCAATTAAGGCCCAATTCATTATCCTTCATTAAGCTCCAATAACAGCGCACACACGCAGTTTTAAATAATGCAGGTCCACCACGTTATAGTATAGGACCTGCACGGTTTAGAAATAGCAATACATTATGACTATGAAGGCACACGCCTTTGCCGAGTCCAACATGCAAATGTGCGTGTGTGGCTGCATTTCCAAAACAATTAGGATCATGCCTCAACTACTGATTCAACTATTAACATTCCAATTGACCAGGAGGAGGCACAAAGAGCATTTTTATGCAAATATAAGTGAGATCCAATCCTAATTCAAATGAATTGACCCATGGTAAGTTTTACCATCAGGTTTCAGACAAACAGCACAGAAAATACCTCCTCATGAAGCCAACTATAAAAAGAAAATTCAAAGAATTTCATTGGGGATTGGGGTCACTACACAAATCTACTTGATCTGAGATGTTCAAATCTCTCCACTTGTTTGATGAACATCCAGATAAGTGGCGCGTTGGATAAAATTGGATAAAAAAGTGCGTGGATTTGTTAGATTTGTGTAGTCAACAACCTCAATAAAATGAATCCTCATTCATTTGTGGCAAGAAGTTCACTCACTGCTTCTGCTACGCGATTAGACTTAAAACAAGTTGTAGGGACTAAAAAAAAGGCCAAGACTGGTAGATGTTGATATAAATTAAAAGAGGAGGGCGGTGATAGGATCTGCAGAGTCACCATTAAGTTGGAATCCAGCAGAAACAAGCAGCCATTGTTCCTTTTGTTTTTCACCCGTTTATTACACAGGGATTCCCCTCAGGTGCTGCAGAAACCCGACTCTGCCTTAATCTGACCAACACTCCAGTGTCTGTCCTCGCCCCAGCCCGGCCGGTCAGCCACACACAAATACTTTAAATTCCCTCCACTGCAGCCTAGACAGACGTCCATCACATCGGGAATTAATTCTGATCCAATCACCTGAAGATTTGTTAGATTTGTCCCCAGTAAACCTCAAAAACTACATCAAGGGTGCATTTTAATTACATTTAATGAAATGTGGTTCACCTAAAAAGGCTGAGAAACGAGGCAATTCGATTTAGCGGATCAGGAACCAACAGATCAGCCTCACGGCCAATTATAAAACTATTTAAATATATATTTTTGTCCTGGATTAACTGGGTCAACGGTTCTGATTGGGATAAACAAGTTCAAGTGCAGCAGTATCAGAACATCTCTATCAGTAAGAAGCTGTGAAATTGTTTCTTGGTATTCCTTAATTGTCGGTAATGCTCATGCTAAAGGCGAGGAAGAGGAAGACCACCGTGTTTTCAAGTGACAGGACAGGATATGAACACGCGATACAAGCCAAACCGATGCACCGGCAGAAACCTTGAGTTCAAATGCTCCCTCAGTGTCTTCAAGGTCGCCCATTTCCATACGGAGACCAACATTTCCATGTTTATGGAAAAAACATGCCAGACAGGTTGGATGCGTGCGTCCGTGTGTTCAGACTCAACAAAAGTGAGGCTATGTTTGAAGGGTTAAAGCGGCTCAACGAGTGCAAATTCAGGTATTTCGCTTTGTTTGAGAGCGGACCTTTTAGGTCTTAAAGGCTCCTGTTCTCCGTTAACGCGTTCATGTTGCGACAGAGTAAATTGATACTGTACCCACAGTCTCCTCCTGTACACCAAGAGGCGGCTTTTGAAAGGTTAGTCGTTTTCTTTTGATCAGAAAACAGCCGTTATCAGTTACTCCCATTGTGATAATTCGGCACAGCGGCAGCCTGTTGCTCATACAGGTGACGTTGGGTTGTTACATCACTTTAATATCATGCAGGAAAACATTGATTTCAAACCGATGCGCCAACATTAAGCAATTACGCAGAGCCAGAGAGGGAATATATGGACATAACAGATGAAAAGGGGGAACAAATATCTACTTTTGTGCATATTCTGACATATACACTACTCACAATAAGATGGATATTGCGTGAGAGTGTGTTTCATACATTTTTAGGGTGATACATATTAAAATATTGAAAATATTAGTAATATCAATGGGACATTTAACTTATTTCATTAAAACTCAAGACCAAATAGGAAAAGGACTCATGTAAATAATATCCCTAACTTATTGTTAGTAGTATATCTGTGTTTCTCAATTTTGAAGGCACACATTAGAATAACTTTGACAGCAAGTTTTTCCAATCCATGTGTGAAGCCTGTAATGCTTCACTACATTGAAATTAATTGATCAATAAATCAATTTTGCCTGCACCATATGTCAATTTGTACCATATCTTTTAACTGTCTGTAAAAGGTCAACAAAGCTGATTTCCTCCTCAGACTATATTTAGCCAGACAGGAAGTCCAATTAAAAAAACACGTTTTGAGCTGATAGAAATTAATCTGGAGAATCCAAAAACCTTATAAGACTTTTTGACTATGTTATAGTAAAATTAAGTCAAAGCCTACGCAACGAGGAGGGTAAAATAAGATGAAACTTCAACAGTTGTACAGGGAACCTTTTTTTTTCCTAAGTCCCCCAAAGACACGCGAGCTCTGAGGGGAAAGGTGAGTTAACCGCAGCCGCCCAGGTGAAACGCTGAACCTGCTCACGGTGTATTTAACGAACAACTCCCAACAAACGCGCGCGCGCACAGGTACATTAAAAAAAAACATAACTCGACTTACTCTTTTGGAGATTAAATATATATTAAAAAAAAAAAAACGTGAATCCCTTTGAGTCCTCAGTCGGTGTCCGGTGCGTTTAGTCGCCGCACCATGGTTCCTTCTTCTTCCTGCTTGTAGAAAGCTCCAGCGGCGGCTGCTGCGGTGGCGGCTCCCCGCCCTTCTTCCCCCCTCCCGCGGCTGCCTCCCCTGTTCTGCCCGCACAAAACCTGTCGGACCGGTCCGACACGACACCCGCTTAAAACAACAAATAAATAGGTCGATAAAAACAAGAGCGTGGCATTCAGGGACCGTGCAGCTGCGGAAGTGGGCGCGAAGGTGTTTGCGTCACGTGAGGCGCAGGTAAAGGTGCGTAATTGAATTCTTAATTAAACCAGGTGGTCGTTTACTGGAGGCCTTTACGCTGTTATGCTTTTGAACTAACTTTAAAAAAAAAATGTATATTATTAATATTATTACTACAGAACATAATCCCTTAATTTTAATCTTACATTTTTTAATTAATCATATTTAAACATGGGAACAATTTCAACACATACAACTAGTGAATTAGATTTCCTCAAAAATTCCTAGACAATCTTATCTTTTGATAATATATATATATATATATATATATATGTTCTTTTTTGTTTTTTGCTTAATAATTAAAATGGGAGATAATATTTTAAAACTGATGAAGTAATAAGTGTCTAACCTTTTCCAAGGAAACTGTATTTATATATTTATTTATGTATTTGTATCACACATTGATACAAAATATATGTCAATATATATATATATATGTTCTTTGATACAAAATATATGTCAAATATATATATATATATATATATATATATATATATATATATATATTTTTTTTTTTTTTTTTCCTGAATATCTTTGAGTTGTGGACTTGACAAGACCTTTGACATTGTAATTTTTTTTTCATCTCATTTTACGGACCAAACAATTGATCAAACCAGTGAAACTGATACCATTAATAACTACTACGTTTTATTTAGTTGTTGTCTACTGTTAGTCCCTCTAATAAAAGACCTGTCAGTCACATCAGGATGTGGTTATCGTGTTGAATCTGTTTCAATGTGGGCTGCAAACAGGAATGATGGACACTGTTGTTTATATATTATATGATGTTGTATATGAGAACAATATGTAATGCACAGCCAGCTGACTGCCATGAGAGTGGTTACATCCTCATCCAGTTTCACTTCACTGTGTTACTTGCCAACAACACGTTTGACCAGTTTTCATGGCCCCGTTTGCTGCCATGTAGTGCCACCTAAAGAGAATCCTGGTCAACAAATACTAAAACATCACATTTACACCAAAAGATCAGTACGTTTGAGTGAAATCTTATGTGAAAACATACCTATTATGTTGTTGTTGATTGTTGTTTTGCTGCTCTGTGGATCCTCCATTATGTAAATGATGAAACCAATAAACAACAGGTTTCAATGGCAAAACATGGATAATATGAATAATGCCAGATTACTTAGGTATTTAACTTTATACAGGTCTTAAAGTGAAACATTTCCAGTTTCTTTATTTTTAGTTAAGAATGCATTTACAGTCTGAGAGGAAATCGTCAATATTTTCAAACTTTATTAAAAAAAACTGCTTTCAATGTCTTTTAATGAAATGATTTTGTCACAATTAAATAAACAATAAAACTGTTCTTTGTTGATTAAAAATATAAAGTTTTTCTGTCACCACAAAACTTTATGTTCAGAAATGTACATAGTTGTAATCATCTAGCAAAGACTGAATTACTGAATTTACACACTGGCAAAGCTTTCTTGAGCCTAAGAAAATAACTCTGATGATATCATTAGTCAACACAAACTCTAAATATCTTTGCCTGTGCTGTTTTCATTATTAGCACTCTTTTTTTTTATTTGTTCCTTCAGGAGCCCCTAACTTTATGAATGTGCAACGCTTCAGGTAATATCAGTAAAGAAGGGAAATGAGAAAGGGAAATTGCAGTATTAGAGAATGAAGAACTATTGCTTATAACTTATATAATATTAAACCATCTTATTTAATCATCCAAGTATGTGTTAGGGTTAACATCAAATATTTGTAAAATAATGAAAAATGATAAATAAAAGGTTAACATGAATGGATAAGGTGTTTGTAATTCATTATAAAGAAACTGCAGGGTTCTATTGCGAACGTTTTAAATATTCAGTTAGAATATAATGTTTTTTACAAGGGGAAGAATTGTTGGAAAAATAAAATTACACAGTCAAGAATTGGAGTGAGTGAAGCACTTATAGGATATGGTTTGATGAAATAATAATTTTGGTGGTGCATGTGCAAAAAGTGGTTGAAAATGTAATGAGGTGTTTATTTGGAATGAATGGGGGGCAGGTAGATCTGCTTTGAAGGTCATATACACAAGATCAATTAGATGAGTATTGGATTGGATTGGAATATGGTTCAGCAGCAGGCACATCTCTTAAAAGGTAAGAAAATATCCAATATATAGGCTTTAAGATTATGGACAGGTGCATTTAAGACATCAGCTTTATAGGTGGGAATGGGAAAGATGCCATTAGAAATGAGAAGAGTATAGTTGTCACTAAATTATTTGGTTCATTTACAAGGTCACAGTCAAGATCATTCAACACGAGACACATTCAGACTTTGTTTGGGAAAAGGAGAAGAGTGAAACAAAAAGATTTGGATAGACCGTGACACCAAGGGCGGTATCACTTAAAATAGCAGAATCCAATTTCAGTCCAATAGCGTGATTGCCAGCAATATCACTATGGATACTTCCAGTCGATTTCACAAAATTATAAAATAAGAACAAGGCTAAAGAGTTCAGTTTTAATTCACAGACCATACAACTATAAATTAATAGCTATTACAGCTACATCTAGGTATATACAGATGCATGATTAAGCAGGAAATTTCAGTTTACTACTAGCAATATTATTAGCAGTACAGTAGATAGAAGAAACAAGGCCTTTACAAACAATAATGTGCTCAGAATCAAGTTCATCGCTAAACAATTATAAACATAATCAGCTATTTATTTTAATTTCCCAGCATGTTTTTTTTATTACTATTTTTATCATTAGCTACTACACTAATAGCATTATGCGCTCTAACCAACACTCCATACCAATTGGTGGCGGCAATGCACCAATTCGTTCTCTGCTAACTGCGAACAAACCTAAGAAGAAGAAGAAGCAGCAACAGCAGCAGTAGAAGAAGAAGCAGGAGGAGAGGAAGAAGAAGAAGAAAGCTAAAAACACAGCACGTTTTTATTTATTGCCTTGTCCGGTCTCTTGTCCAGAATATCACCGGGCAAAAAGCTCACGCCACAGCCCCAAAACTGTACCATGGTCGGTGTTAAAGTGATCGGGAGCGACCCGGACTTCCAGCCGGAGCTAGCGGCCGCCGGCTCCAGGCTCGCCGTGGTGAAGTTCACAATGGCCGGGTAAGATCACCACCCGGCTCCGAGGCCGCGCGGCTAACAGTGACCATATTAATATCTCCTGTTAGAGTAAGACGGGGGGAATATTCAGAGTTAATGTTTTAACTCTGAATATTGTGGCGCTCACATGAGCTGTGTTTATGACGAGCTGCTTCCACTGCGAGGAAAATTAGCTTATCATGCTACAGCTAAGTTAGCCCCGTGGCTGCGCTGCTTACAATGACATGACATAGCAGTATTGCGTTAAGTTGGCTGTCGAGGGGTCTTGACATGTGAAGATGTTTGTTTATTAAGATGTAAATATGTGTTTTGGTTATTAAACAACGGGAAAAGCAGCCTTCAACTTAACGTTAAAGTCCTCCAAACATTAAAAATGTGTTTTTAATCTTTTTAGACCACATCTCTGGTCGTATTGTTCGCTTATGAATCTATATTCGCCTTTTTTATTTGTTTATTTGACATAAAACACGTTTATTTGTATTGTTCTATGCACGTTTAATCACGTTTTACTTCTGGTAAAATAAATATATAAAATAACACGTGACACTCATCTTGCCCAGAGCGATTTAAACCTTTATTATGAAGGGATCTTCTGATGGTCAATATGAAAAGGAGGAATGATGTTAGCTAGCGAACCATGTTCACATATTGAATTGAGCACCTGACATATTGTTTTGAGACAGAATTTAAAAGTTATGAACCTTGCTTTAACTTTTAAAGCTACCAGAGTTTGCTGCTTTTAGCGAGGAAGAACTGAAGTAATTCTATAAAGTACAACAGTGGGAGTATTGAAGATTCTAACCTCTAAATAATAAGTAATGAGAAGTACTTCTGAGTGTCACCAGAAAGTTCTGACAATATTATTTTTCAACTGTGAAATGTCCCATTCACATGCCTGAAAATGTCCTTAGGCTCTAATCGATGCTATAAGGAGATCATGCCGGCAGTGCAGAAACCACAAATGAATTTTGCTATGATATAAAACGGGTATAAGCAGAGAATCCTTAACATTTGGAGCTTGAGTTAGGTAAAGTTGAGTTTTATACTTGATAAATAAACTGAAACCTTTCACAGAGTATTAAAATTGCTGACCGTTTCATTGTTAACATGCTCTTCTCTACCTCCGCAGGTGTCGGCCCTGTGTTAGAATAGCTCCGGCTTTCAACATGTTGAGTAACAAGTACCCACAGGTCGTCTTCCTTGAAGTAGATGTTCATGTCTGTCAGGTAGGTCTGATGACACCCACCACATGGTTTTCACCCAGCGGAGTCCTGACGCAGCTGGAGAAAACGTCAGGCAAAAGCAACAATCTGTTTTTGAACCGTTTTCTCTGAAAGCTCAGACATAATGTTGATATTACTATGTAATATCAGTATTTTATGACTGCTCAGATCACCCTTTGTTGGCAGAAACACAGGCTAATTAACATTCCCACTATGAAACTGGAAAAAACACCCAGTGTTCACTTTGATCTCTCTTTATACACAAACAATCTTTGTCTGAACACAGACACCAGCTGCATAGAGCACATTTAGCAATTAACAGACTACTGTTACAGAATCAGTGTTAATTATCTATTGTCTGTGTGTATAATTGTCTGCTGTTTTAACCAAAGACAGCGAAGGTTGGCTAAAAAATGAGAAAGCACGTTTGACAAGAGATTCGTCAATGTCAAATCTTAACAAATCCAGGTATTTTGCAAGCCGTGATTCAGATCCAAAACTGAATTGGCTGCTGGAGCCCAAGGCCAGCTGTAAATATAGATTTTTCTTCTTGCCAACATATTACATGAAAAGATCAAAACCAACAATGTTTGTTTGAGATTTACTTTTAACCAAATATTTTTGTCCCCCAGTTAAAAATAGAAATCTTCCTGCTTGGCTTTCACTAAACAGCTGCTGCTGCACTGCTCCTGCTGTGTTGTGTGGTTTATATGTACCATCCTAGCGTTTTTTTTTTTAAAAATGCTTGATGTCATGAATCCAAAAAGATCCGGATTGGGGTTGCTACACTAATCTATACGATCTGATGTTTTCGAATCTCTCCACTTGTTTACCCTGTTGAATAAATCTCTCGGTATGTGCTGTGTTGGTGTGGTTCAGAGGCTGAATTGGATAGAAAAAGTGTGAGGACAAAAAAAAAAGAATCTAGATTCATGTGCTTCAAGCCCTCTGGTTCCTATTGAAGGTCTACATCTCCGTAGATATGTCATTTCTTATTTAGTAAAGCTGGCAGGAGTGACAGTGTGTGTTCATGGTGATGACGGAACATGTCAGCTGTTGTGTTCAGATGCGCGTTAGTACTCTGTGGGCTGTTGCAGCATAACTGCTGCTGGGCAGCATAACTGGAAAAATAACAGGTAGCCTATTCTGTCTATTGTGGCTTAATCGCTTGTACGATCCAGTCTCCACTAAAGTCCTTACTTTAACTAGATTGGCTGCTGAAACAGTGATTTATTTTATTTTTTTTTCCTCAGGCGACAGCAGCAGCCAACAACATCTCGGCCACACCCACGTTCTTGTTCTTCAGGAACCGGGTTCGGGTGGATCAGTATCAGGGGGCAGATGCTGCCGGTCTGGAGGAGAAGATCAAACAGCACACGGAGAACGACCCGGGAAGCAGCGAGGACTCCGACATTCCAAAGGGATACGTGAGTGGAGCGTTACTGTCGAATAACCGCTCAGCCGGGTAAGGTTTGAGGCTCCTGAGATGGATAGACCCAGAGGTTGAGTTTGTCTCGTCTGGCTGGTTTTCAGATGGACCTCATGCCTTTTGTCAACAAAGCCGGCTGCGAGTGTCTCAACGAGAGCGACGACTGTGGCTTCGATAACTGCTTAGTCAAAGACTCCTCCTACATGGAGTCTGACTGTGATGAACAGGTAGGCAATGTTAAATCTGACAAACTCCATCTTACAATCACAGGCGGAAAAAAGAATTCAATCAGTTCATGCATTGTTGAGTTTCCCAGTATTAATGTTTGCACAAGCAAATACAGATACGGCATGTTCCATTGTGTGGGATTTTATTTCTGAGAAAGTTATCAAGAAGGGAGCTATTACCCTGCAGGGAAAAAAACACACTGAAAAAGGCTTTTTTGCTGGTTTTGTCTGACCAGGGCTGTGTATCATTTGAAATATTTCTATATATACTACCCTTCAAAAGGTTTAGGCCATTTCCTTATTTTTTTTAAAGAAAAACACAGTTTCATTAATAAAGATAACTTTAAACTAATCAAAAATACACTTTTATACATCGCTCATGTGGTAAATGACAATTCCACCTGCAAATTTCTGGTTTTTGGTGCAATATCTACATAGGTGTATAGAGGCCCATTTCCAGCAACTATCAGTCCAGTGTTTTAATGGTACGATGGTTTTGCTCAATGCACCAGAAGGTTAATGGATGATTAGAAAACCCTCATGCAATCATGTTAGAGAAGCTAGAAAACTGGCCTTCCTTTGACGAAAGCAAAGTTTAAAGGAACAAATTATTTCAAATATTATTTTTAAGCTTGTCAATGTCTTGACTATATTTTCCATTCATTTTACAACTCCTGGTGGTTTGACTTTTCATGAAAAACACTAAATTGGCTGGGTGACGCCAGACTTTTGAATGGTAGTGTAATAGACCTTTCACTAAGGTCAACTCCTATTTACAGGTGCTAAGTTTATCAAGGTTTTCATTCTCATGAACAGAGCTGAGCTGTTAAATGTCTGTGCAGTGTTTGTGGAGTTTGGACATTTTTGCTCTTGTTGTATTGTCAGTTCTCGAAAAGCTACAGTAAAAGTTTAAATTGCCCCTTTCGCGAAAATATCACAAAAGTAAAATAAAAGACGACTTTTGGTTGATTGTACTCTTTGCCTAACGAGCTGTTTTGTAACTTCTTGCCCAGTTGCTGATAACTATGGCGTTTAACCAACCCGTGAAGCTCTTCTCTATGAAGCTACAGTCCTCAGACTTTGGTGAGTTGCTTTTTTTTTCTGCTGCTCTTTACTTCAGTTGTTAATCAGATCTCTCATTAGAAGGTAGTGAGGGTATTCTCCTTCCTTCCATCTTTTCCTCCTCGGCTTCATTTATCCTTCCTCCCCCGTGTCAGCCCAAGCCCCTAAGGTGGTGAAGGTGTTCATCAACCTCCCTCGGTCGATGGGTTTCGACGACGCCGAGCGATGCGAAGCCACTCAGTCTCTGGACCTGTCGGAGGAAGACTACAAGGACGACGGGTTGATTCCTCTGCGCTACGTCAAGTTTCAGAATGTACAGAGTGTTACGGTAAGATTTCTAAATCCTTGAAATTCATTGAGTTTGCTTAAATGCTCATTTTAATATTTAAGTTCATGTTATTTATAGCATGTCGTTTTTTTTGTTTTTCCTCACCAGTTGTTTATCAAGTCAAACCAAGGAGGCGAGGAGACGACAAAAATCAACTACCTGACATTCATAGGCACTCCGGTGCAGGCCACCAACATGAACGACTTCAAAAGGGTACGGATCAGTCACAGCCACCTTAGGTGTTTGTTTGGGGTTTTTTTGTTTTGTTTCATGGTTCATGATTTTGGTTTTGTTGCCATGCAGGTTGTGGGAAAGAAAGGAGAGAGTCACTGAGCAGGACAATGAAGGGTGAGGAAGAGAAGAAGCAGAAGAGGAGGAGAAAGAGGCTGCAGATACATCCAAGGACTTCCCCCTCTGCCAAAGCTACCACGCACACTCTACTGTAACACACACACACACAAAACACACACACAGCCTCCAGTAGTCCTCCTCAAGCTCTGATCGAATTCTCTATCTGCGGAGACTCTTAGTCTATAAATCATTTGTATTGTAATTCTGATGGAAGTCACTGTAAATAAAAACAATCCTTTTTCAAAGGCATGTGTGTCGTGTCTACTTTCTGTGAAAACTGCAGCAGGTAAAGGGAGAAATTGTAGGGGTGGTGGTTGTAATAGCAGTGAAAGTAGCACAGGGAACAGATGGTAATGCATTACAAATGGCATCAGGGTGTGGTTGTAATAATAGGGTTCAAATGTTTGGGGTCACTAAGAAATTTCCTTATTTTTTAAAGAAAAGCACTGTTTTTTAATGAAGATAACGTAAAACTAGTCAGAAATTCACTCTATACATTGCTCATGTGGTAAATGACTATTCTCGATGGAATATCTACATAGTTGTAAAGAGTGCATTTCCAGCAACTATCACTCCAGTGTTCTAAAAGTATAATGTGTTTGCTAATTGTGTCAGAAGGCTAATGTAATAAAATGTTCTATTCATTTTTTACAACTAATGGTGACTTTTCATGGAAAACATAAAATTGCCTGGGTGACCCCAAATTCTTTGAACAACAGTGTAATTGTTTTTTTTTTTTTTTCAAGGTTGAAAAGTGTTTGGATTTTAAATAAACTGGAATGTCAAATCTGGATTGGGGAAACATTTTGAAACTTTAAAATATTTAAATTTGTCTCCCTTCTGCTCTCACGCAACAAAATTACACTTTTTTGTGAATCTCTAAATTAATGTGATGAAGTGATTTTGAGAAAATGTACATTAATTTAGCTTAGATTTGATTAAAAATGGTGTAAGAACCCTGTAATAAGCAACATGAGTATCATAATACCAATAATGGTTTCATAGGCACACAAACATAAAGACCAACCAGTGATTTTAATAGTCCCAATTATGGGACCATAGCAACAGTATATTTAATATCCTACACATTGATGTACGAACTGTTCCTCCATTGAAATATATCAGCAGGTGGGGGCATGGCCATTAGGTTCTGTCTTTGTCTGTGAATACCAGCAGCAGATTTAGCATCTTTCCACTGTCTCTTTAATTTGTCCTGGGATCTCTGACCACTATAGGGATTATTGAGCCCTTGCTACATAATTAGTCACACCCTAATGGCCTTAGTGTAGTCTTCCCAGCATTTCCTCCTGCATGCATTCAGGGACGCTTCTCTTGTGAGGTATATAAGATAGGTAGTTTCCTTTCAGTGCTTGGCATCTGTTGTAGAATATGGACAATGGAGGCACAGCCTTTGTTTTACTAGCAGCTGTTGGCTTCTTTTTTTTTCTCTAGTCCTTGAGGGAGCGCCTGAGTGCATCAGCAGTGCAAGTTGTTTGCCTGGAACATGTATGATTTTGTTGTTGAACCTTAACGACCTTTAACCGAAATCAGAGAATTCCTGGAAGAAATTCATCTAAGAACTGAGAGCCTAGCAGTGATATTAAGGATTTATGGTCTCATTATGAACTCAAAGCCTAGCAGACACAAGCTGAGTGGAAGCAACAACAGTAAAGTCCAGTGGACCAGCCATCTTTTAAACATCTACTGGTCAATGTCTTAGAGAACTGCAGGAGTTGGCCAACAAAGAGTCTAAAGGCAGAGCCAACATCTACAAAAACCCAGGTCACGAGCATCATGGAGTACTCCTTTCTGGCCTGGAAGAATGCCTCACAAACCACTCTGGGGCAGCTAGATATCATCCAGAAGAATGCACTGAAGATCATTGGTGTAGATGAGGAAAATGCCCTGAAGAATTTTTACCATTACCATACTGAGACATCACAGACACCATCTGTGGTGTCTCCCAGGTAGAACCATCCGGCAGTTGTCCCTAGCCAGGTCTAATACCACATTTGTTGACCTGAGCTTTCTCCATGTTGCTAAGGCAGTGTGGAACAGCCTTCCTAGCTGGCATCGGAGATCTCATAAAGGACTGTTCCAGTTGTCAGGAAGAGACTGAAAAAACAGCATGAGTCTGTAATCCAAAGCTCAAGGACCTTTAAACATATACAAATTTGGTGTAACACTATGTACAATAAAAGTAGAGCTCATCTTTGCAGGGTTAATTTCAACTGTGTATTGTAAACAGAACCTGTTTTTACATTGACTTTGTCCATTTTTCTCTTTGCTTTTCATTGCATGTAACTAAATGGTCACTACACTGCCTCGTTGTAATTACTCCTCTTCCTACAATAAGTCAAACTCTGAACCTAAACCGCTGACCCCTCTTCTTCCTGCCATCAACCGAAGCCGGTCTCTTCCCTGTCTAGCCATGATTTTCTGGCTTTCTGCCATCTCCACAGCTTTGGTAATGTACGGATGGTTGTATCTAACATGCTGTAACGCGTAAGAGCTGTCACGCCCCAATCACTGCAGACCAGCAAGATTATGTGAATGGGTGCCATTTATCTAGAAGTGAAGCTAATTGATTCTCAACGTCTCCGAGAGGTAAAATGGCGCAGTCAAGAATGGACCAGGAAAAACTTTGCTGTTCGATCTGTCTGGATCTACTGAAGGAGCCGGTGACTATTCCCTGTGGGCACAGTTATTGCATGAACTGTATTAAAAGCTACTGGGATGAGGACGATCAGAAGGAAATCCACAGCTGTCCTCAGTGCAGACAGACCTTCAGACCGAGGCCTGTCCTGGTGAGGAACACCACGATAGCAGATTTAGTGGAGGAACTGAAGAAGACCGGACACCATGGTGCTCGAGGCGATCACTGCTATGCTGGACCTGGGGATGTGGCCTGTGATTTCTGCACAGGGAGAAAACTGAAAGCTCTCAAGTCTTGTCTGCAATGTCTGGTATCTTACTGTGAGCAACACCTCAAACCTCATTATGAATCTCCCGCCTTCGAAAAGCACAAGCTGGTCGACCCCTCCGAGAAGCTTCAGGAGAACGTCTGCCCTCGCCACAACGAGGTGATGAAGATTTTCTGCCGCACTGATCAGAAATGCATCTGCTATCTCTGCTCCATGGATGATCACAAAAGCCATGACACAGTTTCCGCTGCAGCAGAAATGACGGAGAAGCAGAAAGAGCTCGCGGTGAGTCAGAAAACAACCCGGCAGAAGATCCAGGATAGAGAGAAAGTCATGAAGACGCTTCAGCAAGAGGTAGAGAACATCAATCGCTCTGCTGACAAAGCTGTGAGAGACAGCGAGAAGATCTGCTCAGATGTGAGGCAGCGGATCAGGTCTCGTCAGAAAACTGAAGTGACACATGTCAAGAAGCTTCAGGACAAGCTGGACCAGGAGCTTGAGGAGCTGAGGAGGAAAGACAAGGAGTTGACGTTACTCTCACACACAGAGGATCACGCGCAGTTTCTATACAAATACAACTTGCTGGCACGTCTAAGTGAATCTACGGACTCGGCCAGCATCACGATCAACCCTCCAAAATACACCGAGGACATGGCTGCAGCTGTCTCAGAGGTCACAGATAAACTAGAGGACATTGCCAGTGAGAAATGGACCGAAATATCACTTACAGAGAATGAAGTGGACGTTTTACTGCCACAAGCAGGACCCAAGACCAGAGCCGAATTCCTGAAGTACTCATGTCAAATCACGCTGGACCCAATCACAGCAAACGCACGGCTACACTTTGTCGATATAAGACACATAATGCTATGGTCGGTCACTGCAAGGTATCCTCACCCAGACAGATTCATCGACTGGCCGCAGGTTTTGTGTCGGGAGATTCTGGTCGGTCGTTGCTACTGGGAGGTGGAGTGGAGCGGCGAGGTTTTCTTAGCAGTCGCGTACAAGGACATCAGCAGGAAAGGAGATGAAAGTGTGTTTGGAAACAACGACAAGTCTTGGGCTTTTGAGTGTTTCGATGACGGTTATGAATTCAGACACAATAAAATCAGGACTTCCGTCTCAGGGCCTCACTCCTCCAGACTGGGAGTGTACCTGGATCACAGAGCAGGTATCCTGTCCTTCTACAGCGTCTCTGAAACCATGACTCTGCTCCACAGGGTCCAGACCACATTCACTCAGCCGCTCTGCCCTGGATTCAGTATGTATGCTCCTAATGCCTCTGCTAAAATCTGTATTACATGAAACATAGACAACTGAAACCATACAGAGACAAACTGATACACACTTTGTATGTAGGATTTTTTTTTCTCTTGTTAGCAATGGTGTCAGTCACTCTCATGATATTTGGAATTTTTTCCCCATTTTTTGTGTTGATTATTCTTTAGAGAAAAAATTGTTCTACTAATAACCGAAAAGTACAAGTAGTTAACTGAAAAACGTGGCGGCTAATGATGAAGGAAGTTAAAGAGTAGGTATTTTAAACCTTACTTGTTTTATGGAGTGATAATAAATGAGTACTTGTTGTTTCAGTGCATTTGTTATAAGACCTCTGTTATTTGAAGGAGTCAGTATTTTGTATATTTATTGATTAAATACTATAATTCCTTATTAATTATTTCTTTCAATTCTTTTCAATTTCCATATAACTCTTTTACATTATTCAATATATTCAACGTCCATTGTATTTGTATTTTATTGTACACGCCATTTATTGTCTTTGGAAAATTGCTTAGAAAAAGTTTTATTAATAAAAAAAAACAGATTTATCTGAACTGCTGAGTGATTTAATTGAGGTTTTATTTGACGTGGAAGACCACCAATGGGTTTCAATTTTTAAGGAAGTGACGTATTCCCGTGACGCACGCACGTCGATCACGTCGAGCTGCAGGGCTGACGCAAAGCTGCATATCCGGGTCAGAATCATACACAGAACCGGCAGACGTCTCTGAGATTTAATACCTAATAGTTATCTTTAATAAATTTCTCTCGTATCTTCAGCGGACTGTCCTGACTGATATGGCGACGGAGATAACTAAAGGTGTGGGACAAGTAGCCGTGGGTAAGAAAGAAAGAAGCTAAGCTAGCTTTAGCTCTCAAAGACATGTGTGTGTGTCCTGCATATTGCATCATTTGCAGGGATGATTGCATTTAGCATGCGAGCCCCCTGACTCTGTAGGGGTCTGGTTGGATAGCACGAATGTGGAGCAGGTTTAGACACTCTCTATTCTTACTTAAATGAAAGACATGCGAGAGAAATGATGATTATTAATTAACTATTAGGTCATTTTATGACAGCTGTCAATTTAAGGTGTTGCGTCATTTAGTGACTGACCCCGACCCCGTTTTAAGGTTTCACTTTTTGTCATAAAACAGACCTTGTAAAATCATTAGCACGGTGGCGTTCTGTAACCAACATTTCATTCATTTGTATTGTTTTTTTTTTTTATTTGGCACCATATGTAACGTCAATATAGTCTGGATCCACCCAGAAGCACAATGTTATATGCTATTCTACACAAATTCCATGGTTACTTCACGTTAATGCCTATGTACCAGCTGAAATGTGATGAGCTGTTTTTTTCAGATGGTTGATATAGGTGCTGCAGGGCAGAAAGGTAAAGCTCTCACTTGTAAATACAATTCAGAATAAATGAAGTTGGTTTGAGTAACTCTTATAAACGTCACTGGTGGTTTTAACGTGCCTTTACGGAGATCTGAGGATTTATAGGGGGATATTCTATGGCCAAACATATGGAGACATCTTTGCCCTCATAGCTTTGCATGTTACTCAGCAAATTTGTCACTTTGCTACGCAAACCTGATTTGTTACAGTTTATCCAGCTGTAAATTGTATGTTCGAAAGTATGTTTGTATCCCCACAGACATCTGGAATAATGCATATGTCTTCTGAGGAAGAAACCAGTGTTCAAATTCAATATTTCTTGCAAACGTTGAATTTAAACATTGATTCACCTCAAGCGACCAGTTTTTCAGGCTCTGCTGGATTAGTTAAAAATTCGAGAGCATATGTTTCAAACTCAAGGCCCTGGGGCCAAATCTGGTCCTGCACCTCATTTTTCTGTGGCCTGTTTGAACTTAACGGAGACACGCTGGTCACGTTGTCTTTGTACGACTTCATTAACTCCAAAATCTTTTCTCAATTGCCCACGAAGGTTGTTTAAAAATCCGTTTTTCCTTACTTTCCTTTGTTGAAGTACATCTGTCATTACTTTCTTGTACTTTCTATTCTTTAATATTTAGCATAGCAACACAAAACCATAGATTCCAATCTTTGAAAAATCCATTAAATAAATAAAATTGATTGAAATTGATTGGTTATCAGCATATTCTTGTGAGTCTCTAGATATCTGTGATGATTTTCAATGTTTTGCTGCAGCATTTTTAGATGCGAACAACAATATAACATTATTTCTGCATCAGCATATTTTTATATCACCAGCACTATTATGAGTGGAGAGGCAATTATTTAGTATAATAACATATATAATAATATCCAGATACATATATATGAATTTTACAATTGGCCCTTTTAGGGAAAGCAGAACGTTTAATGTGGCCCGGGATGAAATTGAGTTTGATACCTCTGTTCCAGAGTAACATTTTGAGTGCTGCAGTCACAAATGTGACTACAGTGAGTTGATTCTATATGTGTAGCATACAAGCATACAATGATGCTTTGTGGGAGCAGTTGCTTTCCAGAGTATTTCCTGTTTCAAAGTGACAATACTCCCATGACAAAGTCATCTCCATATAGAAACGGTAACTTACACTCTCTCTACATAGTTTTGGCCATGTTGTTTTTGGGTGTGTTTGCCTCAATGGACAGATGTGACCTTTTGGCAGTCAAATGTTCTATGGCTCCAGCAGCAGTAGACATAAACGGTACATGCTGACATTAGGCTTCTTCGAGATGATCCACGCCTCGACTGGAATGTAGACAAGAGCAGGCAGCAGCAGCAGCAGCAGTGTGCAGTGACTCTACAGGAAATCACAGATATATTCGCACCTTTTTGGTCAGTTTACTTGTAGTTTGCAAAAGACAGAAAGTTAAGGCTCTGTGTTTTAATTAGTGTTTACCGATATCGTGCTGTAAATATGTATTAAATAAGCAAAAACAAGAAATAATACAAAAAAGGACAAAGAAAAATGACCTGTACAAAGAAAACAACACAATTATTCAGTTTACTTTTTTATAATAAACAATTATTTAGCTTCCTCTTCCTCTTAAATTACGGTTTGCTATAATAATAATAAGCAAGAAATAATACAGTTCAATATACATATGAGAAAAAACGAGGTTTCTTATTATACTTTATTTACTTATTTGCTTTTTATATAAAGCTTTATGATTGCTTGTATGTTGTATAATTGCATTGATCATTGTTAACTACGCAAAATATGTTTGTTATCAGATGAAACCTTCACAACATCAGATTAAAATAATACAGGATCAAATATTACAGTTACACAGGGAATAAGATTTGTTTTGAGACAAGTGTTTTAGTCCAAACTGGAGCCAATCAGATCAGGCGACATCAAGAGTTTCCCATCATGCACTGGTCCACGGCCACAGCCTGGAGGTGTGAATCATTACAAGACTTTGACAAGCTCAGTAATTTCCTGAAACAGTTGGCAAAGGTATATATTTTAAAACAAATATTACCCAAACAGTAGTCAATGCTAAAATGTGTGTATATGTATGTGTGTGTGTGTGTCTATATGTGGAAAGTGGGTGGGTTGGGGGTTACTGTAGTTTATCTGTCTGCCTGTTTTCTGTGTTATGTTAAAAGTGCTATATAAAGACCGACACTGTGATTCTGTTTCTCAGGTGAACTGTATGTGTCGGACAAATGTGGCAGCGACCAGGATGGAGACGGCTCAGAGGAGAAACCCTTCAAAACTCCTCTCAAGGTGAACACTCGTAGTCTGAAGCCACCCCGTTGTTCACATTCAAGCATGCCTCGTTCAAAAGGCTTTGTGTTGCAGGACTCATCGCTAGTAGTGGAAATTGTAGCTGGGATCACATTAATATTTGCTCCATCGGTTGATCCAGTTGTCAGCATCTCTGTTTCTGATCAAATCTTCACAGGCTCTGATGACGGTTGGTAAGGAGCCGTTCCCGACCATCTATGTCGACTCACAGAAGGAAGGAGAGGTTAGTATAAAAATGACTTTTACTTCTTCATATTTCATTCCTGCTACACACATGACATCTCATTAGGTGTAAGATATATATGAAATAACACTTCTTTTTGCTTTAAAATCTTTTTTTACACGTTTGCAGGTTTTATTCCAGCACTGAAGCTTAAGCAGAACCCAATTAACTTAAATTAAATTAACTATGAAGTCACCTGATTTGTCTTTGTCCCTGATTTGTCCCTCCCCCCAGCGCTGGGCGGTGATCTCTAAGACGCAGATGAAGAACACAAAGAAGGCCTTTAACCGTGAGCAAATGAAGAACGATTCCAAGGAAAAGAAAGAGGTGTGTGTCTCAGCTCCAGATACACTGGATATAACACGTCTATATACATCCCTCTTAAAAATTCCAGGCTTTTGTGATGTAAAAAAAAAGTAACTTTTTCCACCTTTTAAAGTGACCCATAGTAAAAATCAAGCCGAAATCGTTCATTCAGGTGAATTAAAAATGAACAACTGAGATAATGATGTTGCACAAGTGTGCACACTCTGTTTTAACTGTCGGATTTAACATAATAGATTCTGACTTATGTTAAACCTCTGCAGATAAACTGACAGTGACCCAAAGCCCACATCCAAATCAACAAAAGAATGGCTTCACTGGAATGATTATAACTTTTTTTATTTTTATTTTTTTTACATCACAAAAACCTGTCATTTTACCAGGGGTGTGTAGACTTTTTTTTATATCCACTGTAGATTGTATCCTTTACACCTTCATGAATTTCTACACTGGAGTCATCAAAACTCTGTGTGTAATGTAGTTCAGCTCAGTTTTATAGAGCAGTATTTTTTTTACATTTCATATAGTGATTTAAAACGTTTGCTCCATGTTTGTCGTGAAGGCCGAGGACAACGAGAGGAGAGAGAAGAACCTGGAAGAAGCCAAGAAGATCACCATTGAGAAGGACTCCAGTCTGCCTGAGCCCGAAGCGGTCCGTCTTTCACACTTGTCATTTTTCTATGAACAAATTAGTTTTAATACACTGATAAATAACCATTAAAGATTTTTTAAAATTGTGGCATTTAATTCCCCTTGTTTAAAATGTTTACCGGTATCTTAGCATGTAATAAAAGGCTTATATTACATTATGATGTGGTTCTAATCAGATACAAAGACGTTTGTATCTGCTTATAACTGCAATAGAATGCTATAGTATAATCATGTTATATAGTCATTAATTAATTATAAATATGAGGTTATGTATTGTTTTTGATTTATTGTTCTGCTTTTTTCTGTTGATTTGATTTAAAAACTTTAAATTGTTTTAAAAAGCTTTATACTAGTGTTAATAGCTAAACATATTTTTCATTTAATTTGTTTGCGCAGGTTAAAATCCATCACCTGGAGGCAAAGAGAGGTCAAAGAGTCAAAGTGTTTGGTTGGGTTCATCGCCTCAGGAGACAGGGTGAGGAAAATGAAAATCTATCGTCTTTATCCTTTGTTGTTTATCTGGATCTGCCCTCTTTTTTTCTTACGTTGGCTTATTTTTTTGCTACAGGGAAGAACCTGATGTTCATAGTTTTGAGGGATGGAACCGGTTTCCTCCAGTGTGTCCTGTGTGATAAACTGGTACAGTTTCATAATTAGTTTTTATTGTCTTTAGCTGCAACTAACAATTATTTGCATTATCGATGAATCTTTTGGTCATTTTCTCGTTTAGCTGACTAGTTGTTCATGGTCCATATAATGTCAAAAAATGGCATGGTGACATCTTTAAATGTCCATTCATCCACACCCCAAAGATATTCAGTTAATTATCATAATAAATGGCCTTGAGCGGTATCAATGTATGACAGTATACCAGGGTATTTAGAAACTCTGACATATGATTTTGCCATTAATTACCATCAAAAGTACAGACCCTCCTCTTCCTATTAAACTGGAGTCTACTGATGTGATTGCATTATTCCGAATCCAGGTAAAAAAGAGATAAAGTTAGCGAAAACAATGTATTTTAAGTCCAAATTGGATGGAATTCTTTAGAATTGGACGTGAACTTAGTCACTGACAGTCAGCAGAGAGTTCTGGATGCAGTCAGGAACAAGGCGTTAATGATGTTCTAAGAAATCATCACAATGTGATGTGAATCATATGCTACATTACTAATTTTCCTACAAAAATATGAAATATGGCATGTCCACTTGAATTCAGTTTATCAGCCAATTTATTTATTTAGTAAACAATTGTCATTGGGTTGTCCAGCAAGAATCTATGGAAGGGAGAGTGCTCGTTTCCTCTCTGTTGAATATTCTATCAGCCACCAAGTATTTAAACCCAGCAAGACTTGTGTAAATTGACTATTTGCATGTTATACACACATTATTGTACAGTAGATTGGGCAATGTCTTATGTCACCAGCAGGTGTGAAGGTATAAAAAAATTGATTTTTTTTCAAGTAGATTAAGATTCAAGATTAAAATCAGCTTAAAATGGAAAAGAAAAGCTCTTTAAATAAAAAAGGAGTCACTGTCTCTGATAGATTGTTCTTCTCTCATAAGTAAAGTAGAGGGAGTCATTGATTTCACACCTTTTTTGAAAATTGCGAGGCTAAAATATCAGCCATGCAGTCTCCTTCTTGTTCTGACTTCTTCTCCTTCGTCCCTGTCCTCAGTGCCAGTGCTACAACGGCTTGCTGCTGTCCACCGAGAGCACCGTGGCTCTGTACGGGACCGTCACCCCGGTTCCTGCGGGGAAACAGGTAAACACAGCAGTGGAAACCTGCTCTACGAGAAGCCAGGTCACACAGGACACCACACCGCCATGTTTACATGCACTGTAGTAACCCGCTACTGCAAAATCAACGTATGCATGCATCACTTCAGAAACCACCTTACTGAAACCCTCACCTGAGCTATTCTATAGCAACTTTGTGTTAGACTTTACTCTGCATACAAGAACAGCTGATTACAGTTGATTCTACTCAATATTGGACTGATTGTACCAAAAACAAGATATCTTCACCTGTTACGATTTCAGTTTTTAAAGTGTAGAAACTCGGTTTCCTCCTACCGAACCCTTACTTTTGATCACAGAAACAAGGCTTCACGTAAGGAATGAGATTAGAGCAGGAAGCCGACAACAACAACCGGTTATTGGATCTTCCAGCACTGAGTTGTTCTCGTGTTAAAAGCGGTAATTGAGAAAAGCTCTCGCCTTCCCCTCCCAGGCGCCCGGAGGCCACGAGCTGCACTGTGACTTCTGGGAGCTGATCGGCCTGGCTCCGGCCGGCGGCGCCGACAACCTACTGAACGAAGAGTCGGACGTGGACGTCCAGCTGAACAACCGACACATGCTGATCAGAGGAGAGAACGTCTCCAAGATCCTCAGGGTGCGGTCCACGGTGATGCAGTGCTTCAGAGACCACCTCTTCAGCCGTGGATACTATGAGGTAAACAGTTATCATTAATATATATATATATATATATTTAAGGTAGGAAGAAACAAATGATTGGTTCCTCAGTTCTAGATCGATTAATCCATTGAAGTCTATGAGCCTTTATGTCTATGACTGTCATTTTACACTTAAAATGAAGATTTGAGTTTTAATCCTATAGCTTTTTTTTTCTGACACGATAGTAGACAAATGTTCCCAGTCATCAACTTCCTGCCCCTTTCTCCTGAGAACATGGCGAAGACAAACCCTCCCAGAAAGAGGTCATATTATTACATATTACATATATCTATTTAATCATTCACAAGTCTCTAGAATAATCCCTCAAAAAGAATTTTGTACATGGGATGAATAGATTTTTGTTTATGGGCATATTTGTGCAAGCGGCGACTATAATAGTGAATAAAATGCTATTTTCTGCAAAGAAAACGGTGAAAATGGAAAAAAAAAAAAAGATAGTAACACAACTGTTAGTGTCTCAACTGATATAATTATACCGTTTTTTTTTTTGTCTCTCCTCCTTTTTAAAAAATATTTTACACAATGAACAGAACATTCAGGTCGGAGTCGTCTTTCACAGGTTTCATTGAGTCATGTCACAGGTAGCAGATAATATCAGCTGCAGCCTGCGCTCGACTTAGAATTTAAAAAAAAAGGTGAGAGGTTGCTGAAAGTGGAAGTGTTTCCCTTCATTTGAACAAATCAACACCTCATTCACCTGCTTTGACTTCCGCTCATTCACTAGAAGCCGTTTAGACTATTACTGTATTCTGAAATAGTCTTTAAATCGTATCAGTGCAGCAGACAGAAGGCTGTGTTTGCAGTCTGGAGCTTATTTTTTGGTCTAATATCTTTAAAAGTGTGAACAGGAAGCTGTGCTTCAGTAGCAAGTTTTAAGTCTGAATCTAGTACCAAAGTCTGCTTATCAAAGCAGAATCCCTTAAGATTAAAGTTGTAATGCTAAGGATTTCAGTTCCACTTGATACTGCGGTAACTAAGTTGAGTTTAATACCACAGCAAACACCTCTTAAGCTTTTCTATAAAAGCCTCGCTGTGTTCTGCCAGTAGAATGATTTTAATGCTCCGCAGCAGTAGGAAATGTTGAGTTTGCCTTTACAGTAACTTATCGGCCAATAATTTGTTGTCCTTTAACTATTAAAATGCTGACTAATCGTTAGAGCTGATGACATATGCAGATGAAGTTTCTCTTTCAGCGTAAGTGACTAAAATCCTGCTAGCAGATCAATAGGAGAGGAATGATAAACTACATAAAAGTCCCAATTAAGGCTCGTTATTTGACCAACCCTAAAGCTGAAATGTTAATTACACTGGTTCTTTAACCGCTTTTCTTTTGTTTTGTTTTTTCTGGCTATAGATCACTCCTCCAACCATGGTGCAGACGCAGGTGGAGGGCGGCTCCACGTTGTTTAACTTCAACTACTTTGGCGAGGAGGCGTACCTGACGCAGTCCTCTCAGCTCTACCTGGAGACCTGCATACCCGCGCTGGGCGACACCTTCTGCATCGCCCAGTCGTACCGCGCCGAGCTGTCCCGCACCCGAAGACACCTGGCCGAGTGAGCATCCCGTTCATGTCCTGCATGGGGACCTCGAAATAGAGGGCAAATACAATCATTCAGACAAAATTATCTTAGTTTTTATGCCCTGTGATGCTCCGATGTGGTTTAACTCCCAAAGAAGAGATAAATACTTCTTATTCTATAGTGTGACCAATCAGAGCAAAAACTATCTCAATAGCGGTGGTGAAGTCATATCACAAGGCCGTAATGTCAAAACACACGGCATTCAATTCAATATTTAATTAAGAACACTTCATTTGTCCCAGAGGGGCAATTAAAAGGCACAGAGCGCAGCAGCAAGAAGGATATCGTATCCCTCCACACCAGACAGCGCAGCCTCGTTCTTCAACTCCAAAAAATGATATTTACTGACTCCAGCAAAGAGTTTGGTCACATCCTAATATTTAGGGTGTTGCATTTTTGTTATCAACCATCATACTATATCAGTATTGTAAATTGAACCAGGACAGAATGGTGGGACTAAAACACAGAGTTGTTACTTTCCTCTTTCCCTTGATCTTTGTTTTATTAATGCCAGTAGGTTTCTTTAGAGTCTCATAATTATAATGATTATTCTGTAGCTTTGGCTCCTGGCTGTAATGGTACAATCTGGCCGTGACAATAATGACGACTATTCAGAGACTTTACAGGAGATGAATTTGCGTGGTGTTTAGAGGCTCCCGACGGGTTTTGTGTTCACATACTCGCTTTGTAATCAGTGGGGAACATGAAGTGATTTCAGTGTGGACAGTAATGACCCACCAATACTTGCCTTATCCAAACTGTAACCTTAATCACTGACCTAAATGAGATATGATCTAAATTATCTCTGAAATTAGCCAAGGACAGACCACACAAACACACATATACATAAAGAAAGCCACAGGGAACCGTGTAAAGTGAAAAGACATTTTACATGAGTTGTCCAGTACGCGCTTCTTTATGAGGATAAAACCAATAGCTACTTTATTAAAACAGTTGATCAACAAATATATAGTCTTCCATCCACTTCCTGAATGTTTTACATAACCACAGCATGCTGGTTATGCTACAGCAACTTGATATACAACAAGCTAAAATAACTTCAACCTGGTTTGGAAGTAAATTTGGCAGATTCTTGCAGCTGCTTCTTAGTGCAGTAACGCTGGAGAGATTTTTGCATTGTGACTGAAAGAAAATATGAGAATTCAAAATTGTTTATTGATGAAGGGACAGAAGAGACGGTAGTGATAGTATCTGTAGTTGCCTTTCTATTCACCTTCTCTTATTCGGAGGGAAACCCCAGATATTTGAAAAGAGGAAACATGGAAACAGGTTTTGTGAATTAACCACTCACACGTAACATTAAAAATCTTCTTTTCCTTCTTCTCTACAGTGTGGTTTTCTAGGGGGTAAAAGCCGACAGGTTCCCTAGTAAATTATCCATGATCAGCTGTTGGGTGTCAGCTAAATGTTTCAGCTGTTGCCATGGACACGTTCACGCTCCCTTATGTCATCTCACGTCGAACCTCTCCAAATAATGGCAAAACAATAACGACTGGAAGGGGGCATCAATTCCCATTTTCGTTTTGCACATTTTACAAAATTCTGTCTAAAATTCCAATGCATTTGGATGGAAACCCAGTTTATGGCTGCTGTAAAACGACACGTGCTAGAATTTCATAGCATGAAATCTCTCTGTCATAAACTATATCAGCTCAGATCAGACCTGCACATTAATTTTATTAAATTAATTATTATTTTTTTTAAATCTCCTAAAGATGTAAGCCTTCTGCATTCTTGTAATTTCTTCATGTACAATGAAATGTTCTTCCTGTGTGCAGGTACACTCACATCGAGGCCGAGTGTCCTTTCATTTCTTTTGAGGACCTGCTGAACAGGCTGGAGGACCTGGTGTGCGACGTGGTGGACCGGGTGCTCAAATCCCCCGCAGGTCAGCTGCTGTACGACATCAACCCGGTACGTCAGATTCTCTGTTTGTTTCGCAGAAAAGACAACTTGGTCTATACATTCATGTTCAAACTAAAACAGGAAGTTATGTTCTGTCACCGTCCGCCTTATGGTCTCTGGTGTATCTGTTCTTGAGCTTTTCGATCACGATTTTCAACAGGAAGTAGATATTTTGTATTTGATAGTTGTTGTTTTTTTTTTCTCAGAACTTCAAACCCCCCAAGAGGCCGTTCAAGAGGATGAACTACACCGAAGCCATCGAGTGGCTCAGAGAACACGACATCAAGAAGGACGACGGCACCTACTACGAGTTTGGAGAGGTGACGACAGAATGAGACACACGCATGCACGTCCATCACAATATCCCTTATACCGTAAATTCTCTAATATTAGCCCCGGGCCTTTATTTACTTAAACACATTGAGGCCCAGGTCTTTATTGGAACAAGTCCACAATTATAGACAGGCCTTTATTTCTATATAAGGAAAACGGAACTACCAGTAGAAGAAAAATTAGATTTTATATCTATTTTAATCTATTTAATTCAAGGTTCATTTATTGAAAAAGTATATATATAGTATATATATATATATGTGAACTGTGAAGCCCATTGGGGCGAATCTGTGGGCTATACAAATGAACTTGACTCCGCAGTTGCCATGGTAACAATGTTAGCCTACTGGTAACTTGTTATTTGTGGCACATTTTCCCCTGTCCACAACTATACATGTCACATGACCAGGCCGCCGTAGCCATGGCTTGATATTTTAAGTCCTCAGGTGGATTTCTAACGAGCAAAACAGTCTCATCCATATATTTTTGCGTTCAATTAGACATTTACAAACATTTGTTCTAATAATAGCCCAGGCCTGTATTAGAGACCGGCCTTTATTTACCCCCAACAACAGCGAGACCAGTCAATGTTAGAGCCCTGGCTGCTAATGGAATACCAGCCTATATTAGAGAATTTACGGTAAATGAACACATTACACTTGGAAAAGGAGAAGACGATGGCAAGCTCAACATATAAAATGGTTTTTATTGTTATCCATAAAGTCCTCTTTTGACTATTCTGTCCTCAACTGGTATTTAGATTTCATGTTTTTGTGTTTTCTCGTCTCTCCCAGGACATCCCGGAGGCTCCAGAGAGATTGATGACGGACAGCATCAATGAGACCATCCTGCTGTGTCGTTTCCCGGCTGAGATCAAATCCTTCTACATGCAGCGCTGCCCCGAGGACAGACGCCTCACCGAGTCGGTACGAAACTCACAGCAAAGCTTGAATCTAATAGAAATTTAGCTAGAAAAATCATATATTAAGGGGACTGCAGCCCTTTATTTGATATGAAGAGAGGCTTAGTTACAAGCTGTGCAGGAAGCTCTGAGGTTGTTCTGAGTCAGTGATCAGCTGTGTCATTGACTCACCGCCTTGGTGTCTGAATGTGCCGCTAACCAACCGCATGTGTCCGTAGGTCGATGTGTTGATGCCAAATGTCGGCGAGATCGTCGGAGGCTCAATGCGTATCTGGGACGCCGAGGAGCTACTAGAGGGGTACAAGAGGGAGGGAATTGACCCAACCCCCTACTACTGGTACACGGACCAGGTAACAGACCACCAAAGTGTTCCTTTTTCTCTTTTGGATTGTGTTTGTTTGAACCCTTTCCAGAAAAAGCTGTTTTCCTGTTTCTTCCTGCGCCGATCGTGCAACCAATGTAATGAAAGTATTTTAACATCTCAAGAAACACAGACATTCCACAGGCTACCGTGGGCCCAGACCCTCAGGAAATCCCAGCACTATCCCCGAACAGAACAGAATCTGGGCCTAAACTCATTTACATGCCCAGATTGTTACACTATACAGGAGAAACTATGAATTCAGAGATTTATCATGAATCCGGTTTTACTATACCACTTTTCTATAGAAATGCATACTTCCTACAGGCACTGCACTAGTTTAATTTTACTGTTTTAATGCAACACAGCAAACACTTTCTGGTTTCAATACTGCTTTTTTAAGAATGACACGTGTCAGTGGGGCATAAAATTTGCTGACCTGTGGATTCTCCGAATCTGTCAGAACTCTGCTTTGATGCGTTGCTGCGTTTTGTATTTTCAGAGGAAATACGGCACATGCCCTCATGGCGGTTATGGTCTGGGTCTGGAGCGTTTCCTCACCTGGCTGCTGAACAGACATCACATCAGAGACGTCTGCCTGTACCCGCGATTCATCCAGCGCTGCCGGCCCTGAACGCAGCACTGGCGTCTTGTGTTTTTCCCTTTGGCGGTTTCATTTTTTTTGCATAATACCTCAATTCTGAAGCGTTACAGTTTCCACACCCTCTCGTCTCTGGCAGTTAGAAACACTGCCTGCTGCGCTCAGCTGTCTGACTTGTTTAGTTGCGAGAAAACAAAATCTGATCGTTTCCACCTCTGCTTCAAGGTCTTTGGCTGATTATTTAACCGGTAACGACAAACACTGCAGTTTCCTGTGATGAAAAATGTAAAAAAAAAGTCTCAAACGTTGGTCTCGCATGCTGTTAAATGCCCTTTTCAACCTTAAAGTCTGTTTTAGAAGTTTCTTTTTCCAAGGTAGGGTCAATTATTCAAATATTCCATAGCAATTAACAATATTTTACAAATATAGGCACGTGGATCATATATTTATATCTAAATGTTTGCAAATACACACACAGAAAACTAAACAGGAAATAGGAAAATTATAAGACCTGCAATTAGACAAAAAAACTATAAGTTGAATTTAAAAAGATCTTGATACACTGTCCATCAGGTACACCGACATCGCATAGTGATACATAAATATGTGCTTTTTCTATTGCTGTTAGCTTTAAAAAGATCATGGATACTTAAAATTATTGGGGAAAAAAGAGACAAATTTGTGTTTGTATCAATGTGTTTTGTATCACAATTAATGCAGTGTTCTCACACACACACACACACACACACACACTCCCATCATTGTACTGGATGACCATCACTCTGTCTTGGTGGTTGAGCTCATTTCTGTCAGTCGTTGGATCAAATGTCATTAAAAAAAACAAAAAAACTTTAATTTTTCATGCATTTTTGTGTAGTTTGGAACATTTGAACAAGAAACAGCTAAGTTGGGAAAACGGGTATAAATGAAATGGGGGTAACAATCTGTCCTTGGTTCAGGAATATAATGCGTAGACTCAGATTCTCATCTTGTTCTGCCTTGTCTTCTGAAAAAGGGTAAACTCAGTATACTGTACTTCAATAAAATGTGTCTTAAAAAGATGGTTATTTGAGGGTTTTTCTTCACTTTGTGTGTGTTTAGTCTGCCAATTTTTCCACTTTTCAGACAACTTGTCTTAGAATGGTGGTTAATGTCAGAATGTCACATACAGTACTTTTATTAAATGTGATTTTACAAAAGAACTTATTAATTTTTGTATTCAGTTATTACTAAATGTACAGTAATAGAGGAATTAACAGTTTTAAAAAATATCTAAGTTAACCAAAAGATATGTTTTTTAAGTCCTTTAAATCAATAAGTTTGTCTTACATTAAGTTAAAGTAAATATGCCATAATTTGCCTGTAAAACAACATTAAATACACTATTTGTATTAACTGCTTTGTAGTAAGTACTTAAAGTTTGTAATTTAATTAACATTTGATTACTATTGGATCACTTTATAACCTCTTATAAAAATGTATTGTGTAATGTATGCTGTAAGTACAGGATACTTTTACATGGGTAGAAATTATTCAGTTTTATCACACTTAATATAGGAAAGTTACACAGAAGCGTTTCACGTAATTACATCTTAGTATCTCATACCTGCAAGAAAAGATTTAGCAAAACATTATTTATAATCAATGCAAAATGATAAAATAAACGATATGCTGCCAAAAAAAGTATACTTGCGTAGGAAAAATGTTTTTACTTGGATAATAAAAGAGAAATTAAAGGAAAAAAAAATATTCCTAAATCATGCTTGCTTCATTATCATTTGTCTAGCTAGCTGTTAGCTCTTGGCTAACTGACTATTACACCTGTGTGTGTGCTCGCGCTAGCGTGCGTGCGTGTTACCTGCATTTCCCTGTGAACATAGAAGGAAGAAGGAAATGCATCTAGAAAAATCAGTGTTACGTGAAAGGAATGTGAGCAGTTTTAAAAACAACCCTTTGTTTGAAAAAAGGCCTACGGAACAATTATTCTTAAAGGAAGAGACTCACAATGTCGTTTTTCAAGCTGTTTTGTGAACACAGTCACAGTCACTGTGACTTGAAATCCTTGAAAGTTCATTTTCATAAAGTGACCAGCTTCCTTGTCACCGTTATAGAGTATTTTTTTTATTTGAGCAAACCGGTTCAGATATATATTAGTGAGTGAAATGTATTGCACGTTTGCAATATACATATACATATACATTTTTTGTAATTTATATATAATTTATATTACAGCTTTTATTAATCTAATGTATTAGATTTGCAGGTAGTTAGTTTTAGTGCCAGATTTGAGGTAATAGGTTAATATATGGCAGAGCCGGAGGTAAACAGTGTATCATTATAATAGTGTTACTGATAAACTACTTTATCTCTGAACACACACACTGTCTCCTATGTGGGCGTGGCCGACACAAGCGGGGGGCGGGGTTATCTTACAGCGAAGAGGTGACGTCAAACTGGAATAGGGGTTGTGCGTCAAGCGAACCACAGTAAAGGTCGTAACATACGGCAATATCGTCTATAGTCAACAATAAAAGCATGAAACTAGTAACGTTATGGACCAAAGATACGTTTAAAAACACAAATATATCTGGTGAGAGATATTCAGCAGAACCAAGCTCCGCCTGTAATAACGTTTTTGACCTGTCTATTGCAATTAAAATGAATTACTAGTTTGTATTAGCCATCTCCATAGCAACGAATACACTCAGTGCTGTAACACTACTGGAAGCTAAAGAAATATTAAAATATATATATATATATATATATATATATATATATATATATATATATATATATATATATATATATATATATATATATATATATATATATATTAGCAATGTATGTGTAATGTGTGATTATTTATCTTCATTGAAAAAACAGTGCTTTTCTTTTAAAAATAAGGTAGTTTCAAAGTGACTTACACATACATATACTATATATATATATATATATATATATATATATATATATATATATATAATGAAAAAGTTTAAGTTAATGGAATCTAACTCTGAGCTTGCTTGATGCATTTATTTTGAAATCCCCAGCCGGAAGTAATAAAGCTGCTGCTAGCCTGCTTGACAGCGGGCTGCTACAAGGTCCAGCTGGTGGTGGCTGAAGGAATCTTGACACATTGCTCAGTGCGGGGAATCACTCTTGGATCTAATCGCTCGATACGACCTCCATCTCAGCGGCGAAGGAGACTTTTTTTTTAATTCGGCAGTGAAAACAGAAAAGTACCATGATGGCAGCCCTGGGCAGCGCCCGCTTGATCCAATGTAAGTGTGACTGGGAAGCTAAGTTAGCCGGCTCGAAGCTGTGTATGGAACCCTTCAAGTTCAACTTTGAGCTCAGAATATGGTGTCATATGTTAAACAGCGCTGCCCCGCTTCTTTGGCGCAGTTTTACCGCAGTGTCTAGTGATGCAGCGGCGCGGTGTAACCGGGTATAACTCAGTAACACGCCGGTGACATTGGTATTGGTATTGGGGGGTTAAGCTAGCGGACATGTGGACGATTTACCAGCGTGAATATTCACAATAAAACCCTCGCTGCTACTTTAACGCGCAGCCCTCTGTAATATGCACTTGACAGCATCGACTTCTCTTTATTGTCATTCTAAAAGCTCGAATATTATGTTTCTTCACGGTGGGTAGGTGAAAAACACACCGTTTGCTGAAATGACGTGCTTTTATTTTACAAAGAAACTAGCCAGTCGCTAAATGCCGCTGCTTTGACACAGTGCAACAGAACCTTACCGTGCGTTACGTAATGGATTTACCTGTGCAGTGTTTAATAACAGCCTTACGGGGACCGAATACTGCTGTCGGTGGACGCTTTGCGTTTTAACGGCGAGTGAGCGGGACAATTTACTCTGGAGTTACACAATTCACGAACTTGCATAATGTCAGCAGCCACCTGGCGGCGCAGCAGGGTACTGCAGCTGTGTTATAAAATATAGTTTAATGACCAGATCTTCAATTAATTCATCTGTATTTGTCATATGTGATTTTTCTGCTCAAACTAAAATATATATATATAAATGTTACTCATATATTTGTTTTTTTTTATTATTTTATTTATTTATTGTATTTCATGACACGAGACAAGAATTCAATTATGATTTTCAGCAGCAACTATAGTTGTCAGTCATTAAAATGCTATTTTCTTCAAAGCAGTCTACAAAATTGTAGAACAACAGATTATAGATACATATCATGATATTTAGTGACTCAACTGATATGCATTAAAACATGTGTTTAATTTGGTTAAAGACATATCTCTCTGCAATATTTGTATTTAAATTATTGTATACTTGTCAGGAAGGATATGTTTATGTCTTTTAGGTTAAGAGTTAAATTGTAAAATAATTTTTCTATCTAGAAATGAAACTAAAATACTGACACTTTAAGTCATTTTAAGGGGGGCTTGCAAGGTTCACAAGAATAAAATAATATAAATAACTAAATTATTAGACTCCATTGTAAGACTCTGTTTGGAACAATTCTATGTGTTATATGGGTTTCCCACAAAAAGGTGTAATTGAAATTGAAATTGAATTGAATCCAGTCCCGTTCTTGTATGTAGATGCAGAATATGGAGTGTCTTCACTGTAAATGCTGCTAATATATCTGTAATAATTTCTATTAATTTATTCCTAATAGGAAAAAAAACTCCTGTTTGGTTCTACCCTGAAGTCTCAGGGGCAGGAAATGCATGAATGTGTGTGTCCGTTAACGTTCACTCACCGGCATAAAAGAAACATGTGATAGTGACAGGTGAATTCTCTTCTTCTTCAGTTGCCAGGAACAGCGTCTGTCTAAGTGTGAGGAGACGCTCCACTGCTGCTGCTTTAGCCCAAACCATGACTCCAGAAATACAGGAGAACAGGTGGGACACACACACACACACACACACACACACACACACACACACACACACACACACACACACACACACACACACACACACACACAGACTTTGACTGAGATGCACATTTTTTAAAATATATTATGATATGTATAGAAAAATATTGATTCATGTTACTATTCAGACTCATTATCCACTGAAATAATTAAAAAAAGACTCCAAAACACTTAAAAATAGGCACATGTATACTTTTGCTTCAGGTGAAAACATCTACTACATTTCCCTGACAGATAAATGTTACTGCTTTGTGTTGCAGATTCAGATTTTACTCCCAAACTATTTCATGAGGTGCTATTACTCATTGAACTACCCAACATTATATATAGTGGTTAGAATTAAAAGCTCCATCTGAGTAAAGTAAAGTTCAGCACGATGAACTGTGCCTTTACAATCCAGTTTCATATTTTTTTTAGCATTTATGTTCCTGTTATTGTCATTGGTAGCATCTGGATTGTTAATAACCAGTATATTGTGAGATTTCCTCATAAAAAGATCAGTCTTTTAACCACCATTGATAACTCATAAGATATTCAGAGCTTTAAAATGTGTTAAAACATTGTTATTAACCACTGATTTGACTCTTTTGTTCAGGAAGCCTAAGACGGGCATCCTGATGCTGAACATGGGAGGACCTGAGAAACTAGAAGATGTTCACGACTTCCTGCTGCGGCTCTTCATGGACACAGACCTGATGAAACTGCCTGTGCAGAAGTATGTACTCGACACATGAGGAAGGAACTAAATGAGGAAGGTTGTTGTGTCTGTGTTGGTTCACCATCAGATGTTACAATAACACCAAGCTTTTCTTCTTATTGCTGCAGAGGAATAAACAAAAAGAACTCTTTGGTTCTGCATTTTTAAAACCAAAATATTCTGAGCAATATCGATATTATCAAACTAAAATGTGACATAATTATGAATTTCCAGATCTTTATTGAGTAGGTTGTACTTTGTATATATTGAATATGTCATATATTGTGTCTACAACATGTTCACAGATGAGACACATGATTAACGTGTCCTCTGCTTCGCAGTAAGCTCGGGCCGTTCATCGCGAAGCGCCGCACGCCGAAGATCCAGGAGCAGTACAGTAAGATCGGAGGAGGATCGCCCATCAAACACTGGACCTCCATGCAGGGAGAAGGCATGGTGAAGCTGCTGGACGAGATCAGCCCCGAGACAGGTGAGACGCTTAACCAACACTGCTCAACTACTCGAGCCACGTTCCTATTTATAGCAACAGAAGAGTATCGCCAGGACTACTACAGCCAGAAGGGATGGCATTCAGTGATACTGCAAGCAGTTGTGGATGGCAGAGGCCTTTTCTGTGCTGTGTGCGTCGGTTTTCCAGGGAGTGTGTTTGTCCTAAAACAGTCACATTTGTCACAAGCAAAGTGACCGTCTTTGGCTATGAGGTTCGATTTTTTTCAAATTGATAAAATGAAATTAAAAGATGTAGGACTTCAAATCAATGATTTTTTTATTTAACTGCTCATCACAGAAACATCTGACAGTGATCAGTGGTCATACAGCTGCCACATAGCGCCATACAGCTGTCATATAGCGCCATACAGCTGCCACATAGCGCCATACAGCTGTCACATAGCGCCATTCAGCTGTCATACAGCTGTCACATAGCACCATACAGCTGTCACATAGCACCATACAGCTGCCACATAGCGCCATACAGCTGCCACATAGCGCCATACAGCTGCCACATAGCGCCATACAGCTGCCACATAGCGCCATACAGCTGCCACATAGCGCCATACAGCTGCCACATAGCGCCATACAGCTGTCACATAGCGCCATACAGCTGTCACATAGCGCCATTCAGCTGTCATACAGCTGTCACATAGCGCCATACAGCTGTCACATAGCGCCATACAGCTGTCACATAGCGCCATACAGCTGTCACATAGCGCCATACAGCTGTCACATAGCGCCATACAGCTGTCACATAGCGCCATTCAGCTGTCATACAGCTGGCACATAGCACCATACAGCTGTCACATAGCGCCATTCAGCTGTCATACAGCTGGCACATAGCACCATACAGCTGTCACATAGCGCCATTCAGCTGTCATACAGCTGGCACATAACACCATACAGCTGTCACATAGCACCATACAGCTGTCACATAGCGCCATACAGCTGTCACATAGCGCCATTCAGCTGTCATACAGCTGGCACATAGCACCATACAGCTGTCACATAGCGCCATTCAGCTGTCATACAGCTGGCACATAGCACCATACAGCTGTCACATAGCGCCATTCAGCTGTCATACAGCTGGCACATAGCACCATACAGCTGTCACATAGCACCATACAGCTGTCACATAGCGCCATTCAGCTGTCACATAGCACCATACAGCTGTCATACAGCTGTCACATAGCACCATACAGCTGTCATACAGCTGTCACATAGCACCATACAGCTGTCACATAGCGCCATATAGCTGTCATTTAGCACCATACAGCTGTCATATAACACCATAGAGCTGCCATTTAGCACCATACAGCTGTCATATGTGGTATTTTTTAAGTGCTGGAACAATGATTTGTATCCAGCACTTCCTGGTGTGAAGTAGCAACAGAAAAACGGCATGCTCTGCACAACACCTGACGCTGTGCCCCATCATTTTTTGACAGTAAAGTAGTTCCACACCACGAGGTGCTGCTCCTCTTTGAGAATAAAGTTTTATCACATCTCCATATTATTCCAATTGCAATTACCGTTCAGCCCTACTTGTTATAGATCAGTTTGAGCTGCTGTATCCTGCTGGTGGAGCCAGCTGTTGTTAGCAAAGTTTGTGTGTGGAGTGGAGATAGTGACACAGTGAAGGAGCGGCTCTTCCTTCGCCTTAACACACCTCACTGATAACAACACTACAGTGAGCAGTGGCCTGATAAGTGACCACCAGTGCTACACTTATACCAACATGTGTGACAAAAGCTCCATGACACACGTCCTTCACATTCCTGACCGTGTTCTTCTGATTATCTTACTGTAGGTTGTTTCTCAGGAGAATCTTGCATAGAAATAAACATGAATTAATTGGCAGCTGTTGACTCTTTTTGTCTCTCTGCCATCAGCCCCGCACAAGTTCTACATCGGTTTCCGGTACGTTAACCCATTGACGGAGGAAGCCATTGAGGAGATGGAGAAAGACGGGGTGGAGAGAGCTGTGGCCTTCACACAGTATCCTCAGTATAGCTGCTCCACCACAGGTAACGTTCTCACACAGACAATGCAAACTAACAATTATTGTTATCACAGATTTAACCTACTGAGAAAATTGGCACAAGCCATTGAAAAATAATCTTTCCACATATATTGTAGAGGAATACATCAAATACATTTAATACAAACACAATATCCTCAGTGTAGCTGATGTAAAGTTCAGGCATGAAGCGCATGTTGATTACATATTTTCCAAATATCTGAACAGGATGGAGGAGAAAAAAAGGGTGAGATAAAAGTAGGTGGCCGTTAGTGTCACCACACCCAGAGCATCATCCACCCTGTTTGTCTCTGATAAATACACACACACACACACACACACACACACACACACACACACACACACACACACACACACACACACCTGTACATAGAGCCAACGGCTGCCATCTTTCCCAAAAATTCTGATTTGGGAAATGGATTAAAGATCTTTAGTTCAGATGCTTAGAAGAGTCTTTCGGAAATGTCTTTCTGGCACAGACCATGGTCTACAAAAAACTTCAATATCTTTTGAACTATGGATGTCCCCATCCAGCTTTTTCACTTCCGAACCAATACTGATATGACAGCAAACTTCCATTTTGAAAATCCATAGGATTCTTAGGTTTGCCTCTGACGACACCTCATGCTGACGGCTGCATTCTCAGTGCAGACGGATCATAAATGACATTGAAATCAATTAACAATTTCCTTGCCCTGACGGTTTGACTGATGGAGGACTGTGTTTGTTTTTTTTTGTAGTAGAACATATTCATATCGATGTCTTTTTGTGTTTGTTTGTTTGCCTTGTAAACAGGAAGCAGTCTGAACGCCATCTATCGTTACTATACTAACAGAGGCGACAGGCCGAAAATGCGCTGGAGTGTCATCGACCGTTGGCCAACACATCCTCTGCTGGTGGAGGTCAGAGAACGACACACACACACACACACACACACACACACACACACACACACACACACACACACACACACAGGTGGCATCTCCTATTATAAAAAAAACAACAGGCACATTTTTAAAAGGATGTACCATAAATCCTCTAATATAGGCCCAGGCCTTTATTTACTCAAGCACATCAAGGACCAGGCCTTTATTGGAACAAGGCCAAAATTAGGGACAGGCTTCTATTTCTATTTGAGCAAAAGGAACTACCAGTAAAATGAAGAAAAAAAGGTTTTGTATCAATTTGAGCCCATAAAAAACTACTGAAAAAATACAATTACCATAACTTTATGGTATTCATACAGAACATTAACAACAAATATCTGTAATTTATTGTTCCAGTGTAGAAATATGGTAACAAAAACATAGCAAACATACATTACATTGTGGGATAAAGCAAATGTAACCACAGGATAGTGATAATAAATAGCAGGACTGAAATCACCACATAAAAATGAAGAAATAACCCCTGATATTGGAGAATTTACAGAAGATTGGAACTGTTTGTTGTCATAGCAACTAATGAGCTGGAAGTAGCCATGGTTGTCATAGCAACTCTCAAAAGCCTCAGTGTATATTTGGTGATAATCCCCAGAAGGATAAGCAGTGATCCCCATAAACGTTTAAATTGGTTAGGGAAAACTGTTTAAACATTTAAAAAAAATAATAAATATGTTTCTGTGTGTGTGTGTGTGTGTGTGTGTGTCTTTGTGCACATGCAGTGTTTTGCAGAACACATCACTAACGAGCTGCTGCAGTTCCCAGAAGAGAAGAGAGACGACGTCGTCATTCTGTTCTCGGCACACTCGCTCCCTATGGCTGTAAGTACCGTGAAGTGCTGCTGATTCTACCACTACAACTACTGCTGATACTACAAGTACTGACAGATGCTGATGGTGATACTGACATAAGTTGTAACCTCTGCCAATATTAGCATTACCACTGTTGATACTACTTAAACTACTGGTGCTACTACTGCGAATTACACTGCTAGCAACAGGGATGGATCTCATTGCAAATTTAGTGATGGAGTAGCGCTAATCTTTTTAATCCCGCCCACTAAACATCGGATGTTGGGTAGACATGCAGATCATCTCTATATTAAGTTTACCGTCCCAGTTTTGACATCCCATCTTTGGTCCACTGAAAGGGTCGTTTTGTAACAGAACACATCTGTGGGCCATCTGAGGGCTACCTATAATCCAAACGTGGATATGTTTTCAACTTTTTTTTTTTTGAGTAAATTTTGGCCCAGCCAGGATTCAAACTGGGGACTTGCTGCTCAGGGCATGTTTGCCTATGTGATATGCACCCTAACCATTCAACTCTTAGGTCACTCAGACAATCAGCTTATATCAGATCATTTATCTTATATCCAGTGTTTTCTTGACTTGAGTTCATTCTCAAATCTCTCTCTTTTTTTTTTTTTTTTTAAGAAAATATTAGTCTTGTTTTCTTAAAACAAGACCAAATTGACCCTAATCAGTTACTTACCTGCTAGAGGAATAAGATAATTCTACTCAATATTGGATTAATTGTACCAAAAACAGATATCTTCAGATAGCTTTCAGCTTTTGCAGTGGAGGTTGCATCTTCAGCTTTGAAAAATGGTGATCAATGTTTTACACCATTTTATAAACCAAGACACCAATCGATTAATCATTTCATTAACCAATAGATTAAGCAACTGTCGTTAGTTGCAGCCCTATTGTCAAGTTATTTAGCTTTTGTTTCAGGGTATTAGGTAGTAGTAACTGTTTAACTCCCTGTTTACACACACGCCCCAAACAGCAGGAATGGAAGTAATCCTGTCACTACTTCTACTATCTGTGCTACTACTGGCAGATGTACTATTACTACTACATCACTGACAGTACTACTGTGTTATTACTTGTGCAGGTTGTGAACAGAGGTGACCCCTACCCTCAGGAAGTGGGAGCCACAGTACAGAGAGTCATGGAGCGACTGGGCCACTGTAACCCGTACAGACTGGTGTGGCAGTCCAGGGTGAGTGTTCACACACGTGTCCACATGGAGGGAAAAACACACACCCTCAACGGTCATGTCACAAAATAATCCAGTGGAACCATCTACGAGCGATCTGAATTTTATTTATTGTTGCGGAATTTACTTGTTTATTGTTCAGAATTGTTGGATAAATAAATGATCAGGTAATTAGGTAATTATTAGTATTAAATTTTGCATAAATGGTCTTGAATTTAACTTGAATAAACCTGTAGGGACCCTGTTAATTTCACTGTATAATATAACTCATGTAATGAATGGACATGTGCTTAATCCTTGTTCTCACCACAAGATGGAGCTACTTGTCTGTGTGATGCTGCAGCTCCGGTCCTCAGGTCCCAGTGGCCAAATGCTTCTTGCGCTCAAATATGTCCAGATCTCCCCACACCTAGGTGTCATCTAACACATATACAGGCCTCTGCTACAGAGGCGGCGTGGGTTTGTGGGTTGTGATTGTGGATTGTGACGGCCTGCCGCGTGTCGGGTGTCTCAGGTGGGGCCCATGCCGTGGCTCGGACCCCAGACGGACGAGGTGATCAAAGGCCTGTGCGAACGGGGGAAGAAGAACCTCCTGCTGGTGCCCATCGCCTTCACCTCGGACCACATAGAGACTTTACACGAGCTGGACATCGAGTACGGACAAGTGCTGGGGGAGGAGGTAAGGAAGAAGGGAAACTTCTATGTCCACTTGGCTCAGTTTAGTGTGGAAAAGCCTTAAACATGCTGGATCTTGAGTTTTGTCGGGTAAAAGATCATATGAATGTTTTTATTTCGTCATTTTTCCAGCTTTTAATTAGAATTTTTCCAGTCGCTTCTACTACTTTGCTGTATGTAGTAGAAATTTTTTTTTTTTAATTGTATGGCAGGAAAAGAGAGGGATTATTCCATTTGAGTTGCTTTTAAGGCTTCTAACCTGAAACATTTAGGCAGAAATAATAATAATAATAATAATAAGCGACTGAGGTCTAGTGGATTCGTTTAAAAAAAAAAAAATAGAATCTGAGAATCATTTCAGAATGTGGGGATTAGGGATTTGTTTTGGTGGATCCTAATACATATAGATATAGACTGAATGTAGCATTTAGAACACAAGTTTATGTCAAGCAGCCCAGTGTCCTGTCTGTCTGAAGGCACCAGTGAGGTGACCACAAATCGATGTGACTGGTGCCGCAAAGACACACACACATACACACACACACACACACTGAAATCTTAACAGGTGAAAATGTCTTGTTTTTGGTACTATTAATCCAATATTGAGTATAATTATCTTATTCCACTGACTGATAATTTATCTTATTTCATTTATTTCCTGATTTGGAAATTTTGGTTCATTTTCTTAAAAAAAGATTAAACTTGAAGTAACTTTAATGATCTGCCAGTGGAATAAGAAAATTCTACTAATTGTACCAAAAACAAGATATTTTCACCTGATTTTATTTTTTGCAGTACAACCACACACACACACACACACATAGATATGCGCATTTCCTTAACCTTAAAAAATCCCTATAACTTCACCTAAAATGAACCCATTTCTCAAAATATGTTCACTCTCTAGGTTTAAAACTCAACCACATCCTCACAAAGATGGAAGTACCAGCTGACACACACACACACACACACACACACACACACACACACACACACACACACACACACACGCACACACACACGCACACACACACTGACTGGACCACTTCAGTGTGTCCACACTCAAGAGGAGTTTCACTCCAAACTGAAACCTGCTGTTAAAAATAATTGGAAACTCAGAACAAAACGCTTTTATTTCTTCAGTCGTCGGCCGACAGAATGAAAACACTTTTCCCCAACCTCTAAGTGTTGAACTTCATTTACAGATCCCCTCCAGACATGTGGTAAGACGTACAAATACTCCGCTTGACTAGATGCCATCCTCAAAATGACACCTAATACTTTGTAAGGTTCGCGAAACATATTTCTTCTCCAAAGTTCGAACTACTTCACACGAGACGTCTCCTCCTTCACTGTAAAGTTAGTTCTGGGTGTTTGCGCACCGGAGGTTTCATGATCCCACATGGCACTAGTGTAAATTGAATATCGGACCGAGATTGGCGGCGAAGTATCTGCGATATCATAAATCATGCTTGTCGGCCCGGCGTCTAACGTCTGATTTTCAATGGAACGTCTGTACGCAATTTCATGGAAATCCATCCAGTGTTTATAAAACATGGGTAACAGTTTTTCTTACTTCCCTCAGTGTGGAGTGGAGAACATCAGGAGAGCGGAGTCGCTGAACGGGAACCCTCTTTTCATGAAGGTACGTTTCACACACCTCCTAAATCACATTTAAAATAAAACAAGTTTAATACGCGATAAAGGAGCCTGTGTGTGTATTTCACAAACCAGAACACACTTGGCGTGGGGGGGGAGAGATGATAAAAAGCAAATAATAAGAACTCCATGTAAGATTGAATGATGGAGGGAATCCGGGAAGCGAGCAGGACTCTAATAATAGAAAAGGAGAGTGCAGCAGAAGGTTCTGTGAAGTGAGTGAACTCCAGGCAGGAGATGGTCAATAAATGGATTCCTCCTTCTTCCCTTCCCTCTTTTTCCGCCCTCGTTTCCTTCTCTCCTTCTTCCGTTCCCGTCTCACCTCCTCCATCCCTTCATCTTCTGCCCCGCAACCTTTCTCACAGCAGCCAACTCCTCCAGCTAACAGCTGTGTGTGTGTGTGTGTGTGTGTATGTACGTGTGTGTATGTGTGTTGGTGGGGATGGGGGGGTTTATTAAAGGAAGGGGCAGATCAATGGGAACCTTTAGAGCTGACTACAGTAGAACTGAACCGCCCGGCTGGCTGGCTGGTCAAACCCGCCGCGCTCAGAGACCCCTCGCCAAGTCTGTGTGAGTGTGTGTGTGTGTGAGTGTGTGAGAGACCGTATAAATCAATATCCAGAGGATGATTAGTTGGTAGTTACTGAAGGATGGTTTCCTCGGTGTGGTTTTAGTTTCTCAGTGAGCTGCATCAGCCTGCTGCAAGCAACAGCAGCTGGAAAATCAAAAAAAAAAAAAAAGCATCAATTTTTTTTTTCCCGCAGAGGCTGATGGACTGATTTTTTTTATTTATTTTTTTTTTTTAAACCGATCCATCCATCGTCCATTGTGGTGATTCACTGTAAACATTGATAAGTGTCAGTTAAGGGGATGTAACCCAAACCAAATGAAGTGATTGAGGATCAGGAGGATTTACATTACAGTTCAAAAGTTTGGGGTCACCCAGACAATTTAGTGTTTTCATTAAAAAGTCACACTTTTATTTGCCACCATGAGTTGTAGAGTGAATAGAAATGAGCATACACATTATTCCATTAGAACACTGGACTGATAGTTGCTGGAAATGCGCCTCTATACACCTATGTAGATATTGCACCAAAAACCAGGCGTTTGCAGTTACAATAGTCATTTACCACATTAGCAATGCATAGATTGCATTTCTAATTAGTTTGAAGTTACCTTCATTGAGAAAAAATTGTGCTTTTCTTTCAAAAATAAGGAAATTTCCAAGTGAACATCAGCGTAAGGAAAAAAAACCCCAAAATGACTGGGAATTATTTTGAAAATCGACTGGACGCTTTGTGCCTTTCAGATCTGACTGAATTGATGCGACTTCTCCGTCAAAAATAGACTTCACTTCTTTGCCTCTGGTGTAAAACATTGGCAAGCATTGACTAGAGTGACATTCCACCTCCTGTGGAATCAAGCCATCAGCGTGTCAAGGAGGGATAATGGAATGAACGTGACTACGTTTAATTCAAGGAATCCATTGACCTAATTAGTCTGACAGACCAAAGCGAAACCGGGTTTTCTCTGAGCTCCCGTCCTGTCGCTCTGTGTTGACTCCATGTTGTCGGTTGTGTCCAGGCGCTGGCAGACCTGGTCCACTCCCACCTGAAGACCAACGAGCCCTGCTCCCGCCAGATGACCCTACGCTGCCCATTGTGCACTAACCCCACCTGTGGAAAGACCAGGGCCTTCTTCATCAACCAGAAACTCTCATAGAAAAACACACACACACACACACACACTCATAAACTCACTGTGTCCAGCAAGAGTGTCAAGTTACTCTAAATAATTTGACTTGTATATTTGAGTGTTTGATGAAAGTCTGAGTAGACAGAGGCTCTATGAGTAAGTTAGTCTGGATCTGGCCTGTTAGCCGCCGCCATCTCTCCCCAACAACCAGTAGCCCCGCCCCATCCCGCTGAAATCCCTGTAATGTGATTGGCGGACGTGATGCTTCTTGATGACCAAATCCGGTAGTCTCTTTTATTAAGAATTGTGTAAGAATTCTTCTTTCCTATAAGAAAAACATGACTGCGCTCATTGCCCCTACACATCAATACATATGAAGATTAACATCTGTATAGATGCTACAGTAGTTTATTTTTTTCCCGCCAAATGATTACTCATCTTTAGGTTGTGCATGTGTTTCACAACCACGTGTGTATATTTTTTCTATCACTTTGAATCACCAATTATTCGATAAGTCACTGAAGTTAATGATTTGCATTATTATATTATTATAATATAATTAAGACCACCATTTTTATTTACATTAAATTAAGAGATTTAAGCCACTTCCATATATGAGGTAAAGTACTACCAGAGAAGCAAAACATTAGCCTCTTTACTAACGAAATGTACCGTTTTCCGTTTCAACCTATAGCACAGAGAAGTAGCGGAGGTGTGTTAGATTCATTTCAAGATCGATTGACTTTGACCTCTGTTTGCTTAAACCTCAATACAATTACCCCCCCTACCCCCCATCTTTATGATAAGCTAGATATGATGATGATATGATGTAGAAGATATCCTGAAGGTTGCAAGTTTAACCCAACCTGCTGTCAAGAATAACACGTGATGTTTTGTGTGGGTGGTATCTTGACCTCTTAAAGCTGTTTCTGTGCTTTTATGCTCTGATAATGTGCCTTTTACACTATTATATTAGAAAGAATGGACTTGTGCTTTATGTCTATCTTTACACGTTTACCAAGCTGATAACACCCAGAAATCTGAATGTACATGTTCCTGCTGTGGATTGAGCCATCGGACAGCTCTGTTGCCGTGAAGCTCTAATCCAGAAAAGGGACAAAAACAAAAAACAAAATTAGGATTGAGGCGAGTTTGAACTCTGATCTTTACAAATTATCTATTTAATCCACTAACAGTGAGCTAACTAAGTCAGTCAGTGGCTCGGTGGGCTTTCTTTTCACATTGTGGTTCATGCTAGGAGGAATTATAGTAGGACCAGCTCCGGTATTTACCAGATAGTCAAAAGAACCACGGAACTGAAGATGGAGGCAAAGTTGAGTCAAATGTATGGCACCTACAGGCAGTTCACATCTAGTTTCATTGCTTTACAAACCACGAATATGAAAAAATATTGCTAATAGAGGCAATTTAATTTATATGTTGTGAATACAGGGAGGATAATGGTGTTAACAATTTTGAATTAATGCTTGAATGGTCCCAGGCGGCATGACGACAGCGTAACCGCAAACATGGCTGACAACACTCGCTTGCTAGCTTGTTAGCATGTTTGCTAGTTAGCTACATAATTCACATCTGTCTAGCTAGCTCACTAGTTTACTAATTTGTGCAAGTGCAGAACATTCTTGAGATATTAAAAAGTACATACTTTCCCATTTATTTCAATGAGAAAGTGTCCAGACTTTTGGCTGGTACTCTCTATATATATATCCATTATTAGATATTCACTGACAAAAACATTGGCTTTTTTTGTCTGGGAGCATAAAACTTAATTGTGTTCATTGATTACTACTACTTTTTTTTTTTGCTTCCACTGTACATAAAGCACAGATTGTTTTCAGTGCTCTTTAATACAAAACGACTTTATTATAATTAAAGATCAACTTATGCAGAAATGGTCACAGCAGGATGAGATATGACAACCTGTTTTCTGCAGGGTTTTTTTGTCCACCATGTGTTCTAATTTATTTGGATTTATTCTGTGTCAGTTTTGAAAGCGTGTGTGCGAGCGTGTGTTAATTATAAAAGTGCATTGCGCCCATTGTACATAGAACAGATGCTACAGCTTTGTCGGGATGTATTTATTGCTTTTGTTTTGTTATGTTACACAAAGCACACAAAGCATCTGGCTTCACTGTTTAAACACTTTTTTAAATATATGTATTTGAGAGACATGGTAGTCGCAGTGCTATTGTACATAACCACAAGTCTTCCTTTAAAATAAAATACAACAAAATCAATGGCTACGGGTTTCTTCATGTAAGATTGTATAACTGTGAGTTATCTTGGATAATTGTTAGAGAAGATGCATTCACAGACGTCTCGTTTCAGAGACCAGACAAAGACCAGCTAATGTGTTCCACCTATAACACCTTGGCCCACCCATGTTGTTTGGAGCTTGGACCGATTAATTTTTACTCTCTGCTCTCCTCAGTAGCTAGCATTTTTTTTGAATTTCTGGCTTCAGGCGGTGACGCATTCACAGTTCAACACGAAATAATATGGTTCAAGCTCAACACTCGATGTTAAAATACTTAAACAAAAAAAAAAAAAAAACAATCAAGAGTGAGTTGTCACCACAAGACATGGATCCAGAAGAAGGATCCGCTTAATGTTCATCTCGACCACCGCAACAAGCTAGCGATGCTAGTTCGGATGAGTTTGTTGCTGGGATACGGGATACAGCACTTAAATGTACAGAGTCTTCTTCGCCTTTCTTGGTTTCTGCCTCCGTGGATCTGTTGGCTGCTGAAGAACTGGCAACACAGCCGAAACTACGGAACTTTCCAGTGTCCGTGGAAACGAGGTGAGGTGCTTCTCCGCCAGCTGGTTCGGAAAATACAGTTTTCTGGATTAGAGCATCCCAAAAGATGCAGTGTTTCGTCAGATAGGCCGACATTTGCAAGTTAATTTTGTAAAATTAGCAAGTCGCCATTGGGTATCTACTATGTCATTGGGTATGTTTGATCTGATTGGCTACAACCTACGTACAGGTGCGTTTAATAGACGTTCATAGCACCTGATAAACATAAACCACGCCTCTAATACAAACACATGATTCCCAGACTGAATATCAATCCACATTGATATAAGGTCTGGTGTTAGCCAGGCTAGTCTTCCAGTATTTGCGATAATAAACATCAGTCAATATCACAAAAAGTGATGGAGTTATGTCTGGTAGCATAAATCTGCTCCTGTAATACGGCCTCTGAGACCATCCAAAATTACAAACCTTGCGCGCCATGGTTGAGACGAACATTTAGGCCCAAACGGAAATCTGAAGTCCTGTCGTCTCATCCTGGTCCAGCCTCCATTGCTCTACCTTCTGCTCCCACATCTCAGCATCCCCCCCCCCATAGATCTGTTATTCCTTCTTCGATTCTTTCCTTCTTTTCATTTATCATTCACGTTTTCATGTGTTCATTTACTTCTTGTTTTCCTATTTGGTTTTCTTCTTGCTTTCTTTCTATCATCCGTACCATGATTCCTGTTTCCTCTTGTTTCTGACTGTCCCCACTTTTCCATCCATCCTACCGTTATTTCTTGTTTCCCTTCTTTCCCCTCCTTCTAACGTGGCTCTATCTCTTCACTTATTCTCTCTCTTTCCTTCTCTCTCACCCTTTTATTCATCATTTTCCCTGCATCTTTTTTCTCTCCCCTCCCGTGCTCCTCTTGCTTTTCTCCCTCTTATCTTTTCCAATCTTCCTCCTGTCCCTCCTCCCCCTCTCTCTGTCCTCTCTCCCATTTTTCCTCCTTTTTCCAATCTTTTCCTCATCTTCCAGCAGCCTCCCTCCCTCCCTCCCTCCGCACCTTTCCATTCATTCCTATCATGAACGCCTCCCCCTCCCTCCATATTTTTCCCAGCAGTCCCCTGCGGTGTTGCAATCACCTCTGCTGCTGTTGATTAAGCTGAGAGAGATTGGCTGTCCACGACCCAATAACCCCTGAGGGCGCCTCCTCCCCCTTTTCTCTCCCCTCCTCCCCTTCTCCTACATCTGAGCTGGCTACAGTCTCTTCTTTCCTTTCATTTAGTTCTTTTCTCCCCCACTTTTTCCCTCCCGTCTCCCGCCCCGACGCCCTTTTCATCTCTCTCCCCATCTCGTCCGTCTTCTTGCCTTGTCTCCTCTCATCTTCATCTCATGAGATATTCTCACAGATATTCAGTCTTCCCTTCTGGCCCTGTTTCTTTGCCCCTCTCCCCTTATTTCTTCCTCTTTTCCTTATTCCGTTGCTTATCATTCCGTTGCTTAGCATATCTTTCCTTGCCTTCTGAGCTTCTTGTCTATCTTCTCTTGTGCTCATTCTCATTTTTGTTGAACCACCTGAGAAAAGTGACATCATAAATTCATGGAAGACCAAACGAGCCGTTTTCATTCATAGTTGTGAATAAAGGCTGTGAACGTCACTCTGTAGGTGTAGCTTAGTCAGTGTTTTCATTCAGGATTGTAGTGGCCTGAGGGTAAAAGCTTTCTCTGGGCCTGTCAGTGGTGGTAACACTGGTGTAACCGGTACCTTCTTCCTGACCGCAGCAGAGAGAAAAGGCCATCATCCAGGTGGTTGTGATCCTCATGATTACTTTGCTGATGTAAATGTCCTTTAGGCGGGATAGAGCACTGCCCACAGTGTTAAGGGGTGTTCACACCGGACTCAATTGACGCAATTTTGTCGCGCTACAAATAAAAATTAGTTGCATTGTTTTGCGAAAATTCGCCAGAGCATCATCGCATCCCTCTGTTTTGTTTTCTCTCATCATCCGTGTGCGTGATCACCACTGTCACTGCGTTGTACAGCTCTGAAAGTCCGAAGCTCCGCCGTCATTTCTGGGTACATGCTACCCTCTGGAGGTGCACAGAGATCGGCTGGTTTCTATCGGAGGTCCGCCTCGACGACGCGGCTCCGTTGTCGATAAGTGAATTTTCGCGTTGTCATGGAGACGTGGAGCGAATCTCAACGCTGATTGGTTGTCGCGCTACGTCATCCTGCGAATTCGCCTGAAAAGCGACAGGCAAATTTCGCGTCGCGAAGCGCGATTTTTCGCCACTTCGCGTCCATCGCGTTGCGCCGCGAAACATCGCGTCTTCCCGTTGACTTAACAAGTAATCTCTTCGAGCTGTCGTACAAATTTTTGTCCGGTGTGGACACCCCTTTACGATTAAAGAACCACTCTTTGCAAAGACTTGCAGTCCCACTCGGTGCTGTTTCTGTTCCTGTGCGGGAGTAAAAATTCCTGAGGACACTCTGAATTCCGTCAAGCTTCTGAAACGGTCTCTGTCTTCCCGTCTTCAACATTCGACTCAGCAGGCGGCCCCCCCCGGGTCAGGCCCTCTGTGATGTGGACACTGAGGTTCTCGAAAATGTTCATCATCTCCAACAAGGACTTGTTGATGTTAAGGGTCAATTGTAAGTTTCATTATCTCGCTCCTTAGCCTTAACCTTCAGAAGTAGGATTTTGTCCTCACACCAGCAGGTCAAGTCCTCTACTTTCTTCAAGTGGACCTCTTCATTGTTGTCTGTGATCTGGCCCACCACAGCTGTGTTGTCCGCAAACTTGGCGATGGTGTTGTTAAAGTGGCTATACGGTTGTTTATGTACATGGACTATAGCAGGGGGCTTAAAATGCAGCCCTGGGGTGCTCCGGAGTTAAGGATGAGAGTTTTTTTTACATAGTTTCTGGCTTAATGAAAGAAGTTAATATCTATGTGTTTTTATCAGTTCCGTTCTCATCTATGCCCTTGATTCTCATGTCTTATCTCCTTTTATGCATTTTGCCAGCCTTTTCAATACCCAAACCATGTTTTTTATTGTGAATGCTTCTCTCTGTGCTGTATTCTCCTTATATATTGGCCAGCCGTTCGGGGGGGGGAGGTGCCTTTTAGGACAAAGGTGTGTATGTATGTGTGTGTGTGTGTGTGTGTGTGTGCACGTGTGTGTGTTATGGTAACTGCAGGGTGCTAGTAATTGAAAAACCGGGACACAAGCGCCTGCAACCCTGTGACCTCCTATTGAGAGAATGACCATTGATTTCTACAGAGAAAGCAAGAGAGGGGGCAGGAATAAAGTTTTTAAAAAAAAGAATGAAAAAATCTGGATGAGGATAGGAAGAGAGAGAAGGATAGGTGTTACGTAAAAGAAAATAAAATGATAAAATGGTACGAATGAATGGAGGAGAGAAAAGAACCGGTGGAGACAAAGGAATGAATGGAGGAGGAAGAGATGATAAAAGAGGAAGGAAAGAGAAGGATTAAAAAAATAATTATAACGACAAATAGGACAATGTTCTGTATTAGCTTAGCTCATCTTAAAGTGTTTTTTTCCTCACTTCCCCGGTGCAAAAAAATCCCAAACTGATTAATTTGAAAAATAAATGCTCTTCTACTGGTGTGAGAGGAGTTCAGTGAGGCCATGGAGAATGATTCTGACCACCATCCAGGACTGGGACGTAGGAACGTATTCAGATACGAGGCGCTGCTGACCTCGACTCAGAACGTTGAGGGTCTTTAACACTTAGAAGACCTCCTCGATCCCAGAAACATGTCTTCCATCGAGGAATCGTGGTTTGAGCATTCAGGGTTGAGCTTTCCGATCCTATCTCCTATGGGAAGACCCAGCCAATCTCTCGGCTGGGCTTGGAACACCTCAGGGTTCCTTTGTAGGATCTGGACAAATTGGCCAGGAAAAAGGAAGTGTGGCCTTCTCTGCTTATTCCAGCCCCTTCTTCATCAAAACCTGTTGTCTACATTACCCGAAATGCAAGTCGTCCATTATTAGTTTGGTTGAAGATTCAGGAGTGTTATGCTAGTAGCGGCTAAAGTGAGAAGGCTTAGGTCAGAGAATTGCAGGTCAGAAACAATCTGACTCACGTCCGATTGGCTGTGAAGAAAGCAGGGAAGGCTGCCGCCATGTTTGATGTCGATCAAACCGGTAACACGTGGGTCAAGTGCAGGTTAACCCATCGCCATCTCCGAATCAACCAGAGGCCAAAGTAGAGAGATGTTAAGGGGAAGAATAGCCATTATCTCTCAGCATTGGTAACGCACTGTCCCACACAAACATTCCCTTCATCCCACATTTGGTTTGTTGGGATCCAGACCCCCTCGTAGCAGCTAATGAAACCGCTAGCCTCCAGCAAAGACGAGGAGCTACAGAGGTCTGCTAACCTCACTTCTTCCTTAAACCCGGAGGTTTGCTTCATTTTCAAACTTCAAATCTTCAGCGCCGACCGATGGCTGTCTCGCGTGATGGATGTTTATATCCCTGCAGATTTTTTTTACGAGTCCACCTTTTAGCAGCGAGAGCAATACAAACACGCGTCCCCCGCAGGCTGTTGTGTCACTGCAGGTCGGGCTAATGAAGACCAGCATTTTACAAACGTTTAAAGTGAGTCTTCCTTTGTTTCCCACGCTTTGTCCTCTTTATCGGACATCTGACCCACAGGTAATAAAAAAGACAATGTCACCAGATTAACGGGCTACAGAGCGGGCCGCTGTTTCCCTGGCAACAGGGAGAGGAAGAGGAGCGGGAGGATTGGACGGAGTGATTAAAAGGGGGAAAGGGCGGGAGGAGGGGGGGGTAGTTTAAAGGAGGAAGGGGGGGGGGGGTGGACGACAAGGCGGATTGATGAGAGGAGATGGACGCTGGGATGATTACACGGAGGGAAAATGAGAGCAGAGAGAGAAAAGTGACGCAGCGAAGAAAAGAATGAGGGAGAAAGAGATGTAGAAAGAGGCAGGTGGTGATGGTCATTAAAGACAGAAGAAAATAGACGGATGATCGGAGCGGTTAAAAAGAAGGGAGGTGAAATGAGCAGGAGAGAAGATACTCAGATACAGGAGGAGCAAATAGGTAAATGTTCAAAATGTTCAAATGTCCTAACCCCCTATTTTTTTGTGAGTATTACTATGATTCTTCCCCTGTATATTTTAAAGGTAATGGTGTTACATATTAAGTACGAATCCCATCAGGGTCATTTTAAGGAGGCACAAAAAAGAACAGGAGGGTCAGCTGTACATGGATAAGACCATTGTGATTTCTTTATTGATTTTTTTTCTTCTTTTATACATAGAGTGGAACAACATTAATTCTCCAAATATCTCCTTCATGTTTGATCATCGTTTTTTTTTTTTTTTTTATTCCACACCACAAGTTTTCAGTCACTTCTCTTTTTCTGTTCCAACCAAATGTAGAAAGTAAAAAAAAAAAAAATTTAAAAATGCATCGTTTGATTTTCGGATTACCGTATGACAACTATGAAAGAAAATGGGGAAAAAAAGTAAAGGAAAAACAACAAGTTGAGTAAAAAGGTCTGGAATATCGTTTTGGGTGAGATGAAGTGTGATTGGATGATTTGGTCAAACCTGATGTTTGGGGAGGAAACTGCTGTCACTTCAAAACTGGACTGATTTCCGTTTCATTAAAAAAAAAAAAAACGACATCCCGGATCAGGCATTTTGACCTTTGACCCCTCGCTTGAGCGGTATTGCAGATTTCGGAATTGAAGTGTTTTTCTCATGTCGTTATTCATGAAAAAAAAAACTATTAACGTGCGTGAACAACATCAAAATTGTGTGCAAACAAGAAAAAAAAACGTATATTTTGAACTTCTTTAGTTTGAACAGCTTTAAAAGCATTTTCAATTGCAGGCCTGTGGATGATCTATATTTAGATATTTATCTTAGACACAAACATTTGGCAACAAAGAGGTTCTTTAAATTAAGCTTCAACAATTGAAGGAAATAAATAGCAAACAGCTGATATCCTTATCGGTGGTTCACAGGAAAAAGTGCACAATATTTCAGTATTTAGCCCATTAAGGTTTGTGCCAGAATTCATCTGAAAATCCAAACAAAAACACAAAAACAACTCAAGCCCATTCTACAAAGGTTTCCTAACGTCAGATTCTGATACTCAAAAATGGAAGACGAGTGGGACTGGAAGTGCTCAGAAATGCCGTTTTAGTTTTCCTTTAACTGACAATACAGACTGATTCATTCATTAACTCACTGATCTTAAAAGGTTCTTCTCTTTCGGTCCCCGGAGTAACAATAAACTGGATAAGAAACCATCTTGATCATCATCTTTAATTTTGTTCATCGGCCCGTTTGTTCATTTTGCTCTTACTGTGCTATTCAAGCAAATTCCAGTGACTTGTTTCAGCTGTGATTGGAGACGAGCTTCATATTAAATTTAAAGCCGTTTCAAAATGGCCGCCGCCCTCGGTTTCTGCCCTTCAGAGCTACAATTATGAACTTTTGAGCGCAAACGTGAATAAACCCAGAAAATATTCTGCACCGGTCCAAATCTGGAAGCAGTAACTCTCCTTTCGCCCGAGGGTTCCTCCTAATAGAAGTACGGGATTGGTACATTTTTGATTGGACACTTGGTTTAAAATCAATCTTATTATTTTTCCTTAGCTGCAGGAAAAAAAAAAATCAAATATCCCACAAAATTATTCTTTGGGGATTTTTTTTTTCATATTTTAGAGCCAGTATGAGTGAACTTCACTAAAACTAGAACAGACACGAGTAAATCAAAGCTCGTTTCACAGCTGCAGCAGCTAATGAGCCTTTTCTCTTCTTACGTCCGATTCAGTCAAAGCCGTGTTTTTTCCCATGATGCATTATGTTTTCACAGAAGCATCCAAATTAGCTGACAAACTATCGAGAGCCGAGCGGAAACCTCCTAATCTTTCTGAAACAGATTTTAATTGTAAACATGTTTGCGTGTTTTTATATCAACAGGTCAAAGGTCATACTAATGCAAGATGCAACACAAGTTCTATGTGTGTGTGTGTGTGTGTGGCGTACAGTGTCGTAGAGAAATGAGAAGATGATGATAATAAGATTAATAATAAGAATCACAATGCATTACACGGCTAGCTAATCGTAAATATACTCATGCATAAAATCTGGGCTACAGCACTGCTATGGATGGTTGTAACTGTGATGCTAGCATTACAACAAAGAAAGGACAGCGAAATGTGACTTTAAAAAGAAAAGATGCAGTGGTTGGATGTCAAAGGAAATCAGTGGATCAAAGAAGCCGGTGTTATTCTGGGCTGAAACAAGTTAATTCTGGCATCAATTCAACAATGTTCCCAATCCCAAAAAAAAAAAAAAAAAATGCACATGAGGGGACAATGACCCCTTCAAAAGATCCAAAAACAAATTAATTCAAATTAGAAACCTCTCAATCCTAGTCAGACGGGACAGAGAGTAATACATCGACAAGAAAGAGAGCATAGAAGAAGACAAGCATTTTTTCATTTTTGGTTTTAGCGCACCTTTTCGACTACAAAAAAAACAAAAAACCAAACAAAATGATCACAACTTAAAAACGTATAAAGCTTTTTCCCCACATTTTGTTTTGTTTAAAGTTACAGTTACCAAACAAAAAAAACAAAAAAACAACAAAAAAAAAGGAAGAAGAGCAAGTGAATAATTTCATGACATACGCTATTATAACATCATCGTCCTAACACTAGTGTCTATGAGGTATATCTGCAACAGTTTGGTAAAGAGAGCGCGGTCTGCGCGCAACGCTCACAGCTTTGTTTCTCTGTTTTCTCGCCGTTTTAAAGCTTTGCAACCATTTGAAAGAAAAGAAGGAAGGTCGGTTAAACGGAAGGAGCCGCGTTCCTAACGGAGCTGGGTTCATTTGTATTTGACGTAACGTCTGCGATCACGAGAAAAACGGCTCGATCGGAATCACGAGATAATTATTTCCCACGGCGATCACTGAGTCCGAGTTACCTCGTAGTCACGGAATAAGATTTTTGATGTAGGGAAAAAAAACGTTGTTTTTGAGAAAATTGAACTATTCGATTTCTATGCCCTTTTATCGCTTCAGACAGATAATCAGACTTTAATGCAGGAAAACCCAGCTCAGAAAGAAGGAGGAAAGAAAGAAATCAAGAGGGGGGACGGTCACGGAGGAAGTCGGACAGAAGCCTTTGGTTTTTTACTCTGAATTTCTTTGCGTTGATTGCGTCGCAAATCACCAGAGGAGCAGAAAATGTCTCACAGGAATCGTCGTTTTAGAAGCACAACAGAGAGGTCTAGGTTTTCGCTTTGGTTCACGCAAGGCACTCGTCCAAAGTTGTCTCATACTTTTGCAACGATCTCTACATCTTTACGTTGTTTGAGGTTGGCCTGGTTTGGAAAAGCAAAGCACGAAAAGCAGGAGTCTGAACCCTCAACGCGTCTAGGCGCCATTTGGCTTCCCTGGTTGATTTTTAAGCCCATCGCTTGTGAAAAGGGAATCAAAATGGCGCGATCGGAAGTGCAGATCCTACTCGCATATTGCTGCTAGCTAACCGACTCAAATGATTTATTATCATGACTTTAACCTCTGAAACACCGGCTTGCAGGCAGGTGACGGCGCTCCCCTAAGCCGATAAAGACATAAGCCAACTTGGAGTCCCTGTTCTGTCGCTTTCCTGCAGGATTTCAGTACGCTTTGCTTCTCCAACCAGGCATGTGTGATCAGTATAAGGTCCGCGGAGTATCGGGAGTATCGGAATCTATCTCAAGGATTTTGTCTTGTGGATGCAGTCGAGGCCCCACAGAGCAGAAACAAGAAGGTCAGCCCAAGATTTCGATTTTTTGAGGTTTTGTCTGTGATGCTGATGTTTTGCACTGAAACTGAGGATTATTGCGGATTTTCTTTGAGGGGAGATTGTTAAATGTCAGGGTTTTGTGTGTTTTCCTCACTATCCAATGACGACACAAGTAAGGCCGTTGCGAACTTTGGCACAAACATTCATCGTTTCCAGATTTTCAATTAGCGGCAACAGTGGATTGTCAAGTTTGTTTGTTTTTTTCCAGAGTGAATATTTAAGCATCTGTTGAATTGCCATGAAATTTTGTTTAGATATTCAAGGTCCCCACTAACTTAGGTCTAGCCATCCTTCATTTCACACGAATTGACTTTGCTCTGCAGTTCAATCTGGACACAAAGGAACAAAAGATAGCCTGTTAAACATCTTCTCATATACATTGTCTTCCCCAGGCTAGGTCCCCACAAGCAATAATATTGTTGTTCCCTTGACTTTTAGTGTAGCGCCATCGAGTCCAAATTTCTATTTTGTCCAATACCCTGGGTTACTGTCTGACAAATTCCTGCAAAAATAATAAAATTCAATCTTTGCTGTACTCGGGTGTAATGCTAATTGGCAAATGTTAGCATGCTAACATGCTAAGAGACGGGATGGAGATGGACGTTTGTGGAGAGACTCATTAACGGTTCCTGTCTCCATTTGACTTGTGATCAAGACGAGGAGAGGGATCACAAAGGTCAAAGCAGAGCTGCGTCGTTCCGGTTGCCGCGCAGCGTAAAGTTGGTGAAAACGAGCCTAATTAAAGGCAGACAAAAATGGCAAAATGGTACAAAAGGGGAGGCTGACTGATTGCTAGCGTTGGCCGGAGGAAACTTGCTGTCGATCAAGAACCAGGATGTTGGGTCCATTAACCAGGAGCTTCAATATTTCAGTGCAAAAACAGCATTTTTGGCAAAATTTCGCATCTGTGTCTGTTTTATCATACAATCTAGTTTGTTTTAAGCATATTATACGGTGTAAATGTGATTGTTTGTTGTTTTGCTGAATTTGAAATTAAAACCTTACACTCATTGCCCAAAATGACATGTGCCATTTAATTATTTGCAGGCAAACGTGCATAATCTTGATTAAACCTACTATTAATCAATTGATTTAAAGGTAAAAGTAATAGCGTCTTTTTTTCTGCCTGTATTCCCTGAAATTGGGCACCAACCCGCCCTTATCCGTGCCTCTTTCCTCTTAACGCTTATTCTTCTTGAGGAAAAGACACAAAACAAGGTCAAGAGAGAGAGAGAATGAGAGTGGGAGTAAAGAGAAAGAGGAATCGGGAGAAGAAATTAGAAAAAAAAACAACAAAAAACAGGATAAAACGTGGCATCGTCATTGAGATGAACAGAGAAAGCACAAAATGCATGGAGCTGAGCGCAGACCGCACCGAAGAAGAAAAAAATCTTTGGTTTCTTTGGTTTCATCAACACGATTAAAAGGACAAATGGAAAGTCAGTGAGGTAGCCTCTCTGGTTCTCACTATTGAAATATAGAAAGTTTTTTTTTCTTTTTCTTTTTTACACGCACACAAAGTCAGTCTTGGAAGCAGCTAGCTTTTAAGGGACTCCTCAGTTTTTCCTTCCTATCGAATGAAACGAGTCCGTGTGTTTGCATTCACGCAGTCACGCACACCGAAATCCTTACGACAAAGGGGGGGGAGGGGCAGCGGGTATTTAACTGTAGAGGTGGCGCGTGCCAGCATCGCATTCCTGTTAACCTGGATAAGCTCTTATACCAACACAGTGAGAATCATAGAACAAAAAAAAAAAGAAGTTGGAAATAAACAGATTTTATCCGGGATATCGTACTGAACACCACATGTCATGCTTTATGTTATTCCCCTAAAGCTTTTTTTCTTTTTTGGCTTAAAAATATTCTTTCGTGACCACAAAATAAGCTTGAGATAACAAACTCGGTTACAAAATAATTCTTTGGTCGTCATCAATGTGTTTTCTGACAGTTTTGTTGGAGAAAAACCCCAAAAATGTGCCTCAGACGGCAAATTGCCTCCAATGCTAAATCAGAAACCTCAAGTTTACGGTGATCACCGGACAGTATCTGATGCTACTACTAATGCTACTATTACAACTACTAGCAGAGACCGGGAGAAAAGGAGGTTTTCGAGGGTCGTGATCCCAAAATAAATATTGTTTCCTTCTTTTACATCAAATGATTAAACGATCGTTACCCATGTTCTCGTCGGCCTCCCCTAGACGATGTTTTGACTTAGTCCTGCAGACGTTTGGGACATGACATGCAGCTAAAAATCCGTTTTATTCTAACAGAGAATCCTATCCGAAGAGTTGCCGTTGTGCAAGGAAATGCCTTTAAAAACCACTTCGGCGATCTTATTTTTGGGCACTTTTGAAGAGGTTTATACCGTCTGATTTTTTGGGGGGAAATAAATGCACGAATAAGACCTTAACCAGGGTACAAGCTGCGTGGATGTAAACACACAGTTTATTGGCCTCTCAAGGATTTCCAGTTATCTTTGGTGAGTCTGTTTTCTATCGACGTGTGGCCCTTACTTCACCTGAACAAGTGTCACTAGAACATCAGTTTGAAAGTCATTGCTTTGTTCAACAATGGTCAGCAGGTTGCAAACAAATAAAAAAAAAAAAAGGACAAAAAAAAACCAATAAATTAGCCACAAAATAATCACAGGGATGAAAAAGAAAAACAGATGCAGTGCTCATCATTGGGTCGGCTATTATTTGTCATAAAGAGATTGTTTTCATTTTCAAAAAAGGACAAAATCAATCATTACCAGGACTAAAAACTAAGTTGTCTACAGAGTGAGAGAAAGTGTCGACATTCAGAAGAATGAAAGTCTAACTCTGACATTCCTACATTGTTCTGTCATTAAAGTCTAAACATTCATGAAACATTTCATTGGCGTTCAAAGTAAAGCTAACTAAGAATAAATTAACAGGCCTGGCGTAAGCACTGCATCTTTGATGCGACTAACATTCTTAAATACTCATAAATATTCGTCCAAAAACAATTACATCTAATTAAATAACGTTAAATTATTATTAAGTACAAAACTAGCGTGTTCTAAAACACCTCATAAATAAATACAGCATCAAAACAGAAAGAAAAGGGAACGTACAATGTAAACTTTGGCGAAAGCTAATCATCAAAAAGGGTAAAAGGGTTCAGAGGGAGATTTGGCAACAAAATTTTTTTTGTTCGCTTAAATTAATTCACAATTAAAAAGAAAACAAAAAATAAATTACATTAAATAGAACCAAAAGAAAAATCACATATTGCAAAAACCTAGAAAGGAACATAGTGATAGTAATAGACACATAAGTATTGGCAAATAATTTTTTTTAAGTACTTAAAAACAAACAAGCAATGAAAAACCTCTTTGGGACGGTTTTTGGTTTCATACCCTTTCTTTTATCTTCTTTTTTTTTGGTTTGGCAGGTTTAGCCTGTGTTACATCCAGACAGAATTGCAAGTGGGAATGGAAAATGAACCGCCGCCCCCTGAGCCACAGGCCACGCCCCTCCACTGGGCGTGGTTAACAGGATTTGGTGGGTCAGGTGGGCGGAGGATTTCTTTGGACTAGAAGCTTTACATACAGAAATAGAGAGAGAGAGAAAACTAAGGATAAAGCTATTTGACCGATATTTTAGCAGTTTCTCTCAGCGGGTGTTGACTTAGTGTTTTTTTTTTTTTTGGTTTTGTTTCATTTATTGTTGTTGTATATATGGAGCAGCAGCGTTGTTCCTCCCCTCTAAAGAGCTAGCTAACGTGGGTCTGCTTAGCTACATACAGTTAGCATGTGCCGTAAAGGGTCGTCCTCCAGCAAGAAAAATATTGAGAAGTAGTAATGAGAAGTAGCTAGGTCATTTTGAACCTTTTCCACCCAAGCCAACTTTCTTTTTAGCCAAAACTCAATCTGGTACCACATCTCTAATTGGATTGGATGATTGGAATTGTCGTCAAGACTGGCAAAATGCATCTCAAGCAAGGAGAGCGGCAACAAGCTTGGTTGTTTTTTGGTTAAAATGGCCGAAAACTGACCCGAGTCTTTCTGGTTCAGCCTGTTACTGCTGGGTTTGGGCAGAAAAGTAAAAAATTAGAAGGCAGTGAATTCGAACGACACTACGAGTGACTTTATGTAAAAGAAACTGATCGATCTGGATCTAGTATAAGGGGTATGCAGAAAAGAGAAGGTGTCAGTGTGCTACTGTTTGTACAGCAGAAAATCTTTGGTATGTTCTGTACATTTCAAATAGCATCACATTGTCACTCTCTCCGCAGTAGGAAGCGTGTCAGACAGCAGTCGGCTACAACGAGAAAAGCCGGACGGTTTGAAATCCCCCAGACTAGACCGGGACGGAAGCAAAAACCGGAAGAGGGATGCATTTCATTTAACAGTCGACAACTTGACCTAGCCCCCGCTTCCGGCTCGAAAACGTGTCAAAACCGCGTGAACGTGAAGCCGGGAGAAATAAACCGCCCCTGTGCTGCTGTCTGGCAGCTTTTTGCTACTACTGCTGGAGATTGTTGGAGGTAGACTGTGCCCTGTGGAGCAGGTAATGACTTGTGGCACAAAAGAAACACAAACAGCAGTAGCAGCCATCTGGCAAACTCAAAAAAATTGTTACAAACTCCTTTTTTTTCTCTATTTGAGAAGTTTGGGCTAGCATGTGGTCTTAGTCAAGGATTTATGACTATGATGGCTACATGTGTTGAAACAATGCTGGAGGAACGCCCGTTAAAAAAAAAAAATCTAGACATGTTCAAATTGTAAGATAAAAATGGTCAGATACAAACTTATATTAGTTTGTGTTGTGGGGAATTAAGCTAGCTACTCGCTAGCTAGTTTGCAAACAGAATAATAGCCATTTTGAAAGTAAGTTCGTCATTTTTGAATAAAGGGATGAAGGAAATGGTACTAACTCGAAATTTAAATGACAGACAAGCTTGCAAACCCAGGAAGTTTTGTGTACAACAGATGTAGTAGAACAATTTAGTGTAAAATAATGAAAAAAAACCCCACAGCCCAGCACTCCCAGCATGGACGCACATCATGCTAACTGGTGCATGCATGCTGGGTTAGCAAAGCTTTTCCTTTCGGAGGGGAGGAGAACTGCTACTGGAGTTAACGGTGAATCTTTGGTTTGTTAGCTGATGAGGTTTCTGTTGTTCTTTTAACCATTTTTTAACTTTGAAAAACTGCATAGGCACACGTTAAAGACACTCTTCAACCGTGAGAGACACATTAATGTTCTGCCTTTTTTGGGGGGTCGGAGGGAAGAAGATTGTTGACGGCGTCCTTCCGTTGGTTCCTTCCCTCCTTTCCCGTGTGGTTTTTTTTTTTAAATACCCTTTTCAGTCCCCAACTTGCTTCCCCTTTAAAGACGGCCTGACGCAACATCAGGCAGAACAAAATCGACTCCTTTCCTCCCCTCCTTCTCCTCGTTGTTTCCGCGCTCCGTCCTCGACGTCGTCGCCGACCACTCTTTTTTTTTCTTTTTTTTTTCTTTTTTTTTTGGTAATAATTCTCTTCCATCTTCAGTTTTTTTTTTCTTTTTTTTTTTTTCTCCGGAACAGTTAGGTGCAGAAAAAGGTTTTCTTTGGTTTCGATTTGTCAATAAATAGAAAAAGTCTCAAGTGTCCATTTTTTTTTTTTTCATTTTAAATCGTTCTTAGAGCCTTTGGCTTGCCTCTAACCAGGCCGGGACTCAGCCTGGGGTTTCATAAGGAGTAGGGGCTGCTGACTGACGCCTTTCCTTTGGTTTGGTTTCTTTTTTTTTTTTTGGTTTGATAGCTTGAGTGAGTGATGATTGATGAAGTGATTATGGATGGTGAAGGCTGTTAAAACACAGTAGGAGGTGGTGGTGGTGGTTTTCGAGTACATTTAGTATTTACATCATCATGTAAAAGCTGTACAGTATCAAACTAAAGTGAGCGTTCTGGGATTTGCTATCAGTGGATGCTCAGTAAAGTTTGTACGGACGCAAAGACAGATCTGTCTGTCCCTGTCTCCTTTTCACCGAGCATCCGACTCTCCTACGCTGCAAACAAACTCACTTTTCTTGATAGGGTCAAATTCGAACATATGAGAGTTTATTAAAACGATTCGTTTGCAGTGTTAAGACCGGTCCTTTTAGTTTTCCCAGCCCACTGACCCTCTGGAAGAGACGGACCTGCCAGGCATCGTCTTTAGATTGTCCTCTTTAACTATTACAAAGGCCCTGATCCGCCTAGACAGTCCGTCCACCGCTGGGTTCATGTGGTTTACTGGTTTTTGCTGTTGTGTATGTGCATGTTGGGTTTTTTTTTTGTCGTGTTTGAGGGGAGGGGGCAGGTTCTGTGATGGCAGCTGGGGGGGGGGGGCTTCCGAAAAGCATCTTAGATCTACAGCTGGATTTACACCAAAAGGTCAAATCTGGTTCGTAGGTCTCATAATAAGCATGTTGCAAACTAAGAATCTCTTCAGCCGCTAATAAGGTCAAACATTTGTGAAATAAGCACAAACTCTGGAGGTGCAAAGTGGAAGATTCTGTTGAACTTCAGAGAAGATTTAAAAAAAGATGTGTGTTAAAAATTTAACCTTATATCAGTTTTACCATTGTCCAAAAGGGTCCACCCTTATCCCCATTTGCTTAATGCGTCCATCTCATCCCCCTCTATAACGTGGTGAATGTGACTTTAGCACACCAAGGACAAATGTCAAATCACCTCCTGTTTTGTGCTTTTTTCATGATCGTTTCACAAAACTTTGGAAGAGGAACCAAAGAAACCAATATGTTTTGTGGCTTCTGCTGATTTACTAAAGCACGGTGCATTCTTGATTCGATATCTCTCGGTAATCTGTAATGTGAGCATCAAAAACATGCTAAACTCTTTCCGTTTCCATTTTTAACGAGGAAAACAAAAAAAAAATCGATGCAGAACTATTTAATAATTCTTGAAGGATTGCTGTGGTTGCTCTGTGTCAAACTAATTTTATTTGTGCAAGAAGAGGAACTTGACCTGCTTATCATGAATAAATTCAAGGATTTTACACCCATCTAAAAAGTGGAGAATTCATAGAAAAAAAAATTTTTGTTTATGTAAATCCAGACTGAATTTGTCACTTAAAAAGAGCTGTAGAGAATTTAGGTTGCAGCTCATTAACGTCAATTAAAATGTGCTAAACGCCACCTGTTTTCAGTGGCGTGATTAGCATCTTTGTTCTACTTGAAAACAAAGAATGTGCTAATGCTAAGATGCAAGAAGGAGAGCACTGCCCTGATGGATGAATCGCCATGGTAACACAAATGATGGGTGGGTGCAGCCATGGTAAACTAAAGCTTATTGGTTTAGCTGACAATGGGCCGGTCAGGGTTGAAAATTCTGGGAAACATTTGGGAAATGACTCTTTAAAGTGTGTGTTTGCGTGTGTGTGTGTGTGTGTATTAAAGCGCTTGGCAACAACAGTGTGTGTGTCTATATGTGTGTTTGTACATTCGTGCATTATAATGTGAAGACGAACGCAGAGTGGATTTCAGCCACTGTTTAGAAAAATGGCATCCTGAGTTTTCTAAGATGTGAAGACCACTCGGCTTGGCAGAGAGCCCCGGTTCTATTGCAAAGAAAATGTGCTTCAAGATTGTGCTCACGTACATTGTATATATTCATGTATAATACGCTAATACTCAACCCAACGCTAAGTATGCTGAGAAAGCTTGTAATTCTACATGTCGGCTCAAATTATGAGGAAGGTTGCATGTGTGTGTGTGTGTGTGTGTGTGTGTGTGTAGGTCTGTGTGTTTGTGCTTGCATATTTTGCCATTTCCTAACTTTAAGAATCCTCACTGCCCCTGTTTAAAGAGTCAGATTAGTACACGTTCTCTGTCTTTGGTAAAAAATAAATTCAAAAAGAATTCAGAAAGTGACAGAAATGGTGTATAAGAATTCAATTTCATAATCCATCCACAACCTGGATTATATATATATATATACTGTATATATATATTTATTCCAGAGAACTTCAGGAATCTATTTCCATTTTAAAAATGGCTAGAAAACATTTTGGAAACCGACGCTTCAATTTTGATATCAGGGGGAAAATAGACTTTGTTTTTGTTGTGAGTGTTTTGTGAACCTGATGGTTGAAGACGGAGACTACATGGCCAAAAAACAGATGCTTGACCCCAATTGACCAGTTTCTTGAGCAAAATATCCCAACCTCAATCTACTGGGTCAAATGAAAACTAAATAATCCTAACACCTGCGAGCATACATCTAACTCCTACCAAGATAGAGCAAGTTGACCTTGTATTAAGATTATTTTGACTCTGCCCGTCAAAAAAGAACTTTGAAGCTCGATCATTGTTTGGTTTTATCTATTGAGAAATCCCTCTGTGCCCCCTCCAACATCTTTGGTTTAGTTTAAAAAAAAAAATTGTAAAAATCTTCTGACTTCACCCTCGGCTGCACAAATTGACCTCTATTTCTTTCAAAATCCTTTATGAGAGCTTTTTATATTTGGCCGTGCAATCTCCGAAACTTCAGAATGTCTTCAACTCTGCCTCAAACGGATGTGTTGCTGTTGTCTTTGGACATTTGAAGGCGATAACTTCCTCTTCCACCAGAGTTTCTAGCACATTCTGCAGTCATAAAGCTTTCATTTGGTTATTTGGTTGGTTTGATCCTAGCTTATATTGCATAATAGAAAACGTACATCGTCTTCTAGTCTTTGGTATTTGGGCTAGTGTGTCAGCTTATTGTGTGTCAGAGAAGACGACAGCAGTGAAGAATCTCTGATTCAAAGGTTTGATCCTTTGGTTTGTCCCCCCTCCCTCTCCCCTCCGGTGAGGTTTGGATGTGTTAAAGATGAGCTTACCCTTCAGCTTCTTTATGGATTCATGATGGATTTGAAAAAAGGCGGTTTGGCTACAAACAAGTCGTCGCAGTGAGCAGCCCCTCTCTCAGTTTGTCACCCTCGACAAAAGCAAAAAAAACAAAAAAACAGACAAACAAAAAAAAAATGTAAAAAGTTTGGTTTTCCTCCTCGCTTCAACCGGACGAAACCTCGACCCGCACCCTCAACCCGCACCCTCAACCCCTCCATCCCTCCCCGAGTTAATTGCCTCGTAGTGACGACAGCCCTTCCCCACCCTAAAGGCGACCCTTTCGGGTCACTTCCCTCCCCGCCCTCCCCCATCCCTCTCCCCTTCCTTGCCATCCACTATCACGCTTTGGTACAAGTGCTGGATGCCGAAGACAGGGCGCCGGGGCTGCCTCCGTCGTCCGCCCATTTGTCCAGGCTCCGGCGTCGGGCGTTCATGAAGAAGTTGCTGACGGTGGTGAGTTCGAGGCCCAGCTGCTGCGAGATGGTGAGCTGCATCTCCTTGGACGGTCGCTTGTTTTCCTTGAAGATGGCCAGCAGGGTGCGCCGCTGCAGGTCGGTGAAGACCAGCCGCGACTTCTTCGGCGTGCTGTTCCGCTCCTTCGCTGTGTCCTGCTCCTTCCGTTTGCACGCTGCGAGGAGGGGGAGGCAAGAAGGGTGGGGCGGAGAAGAAAGGTTGGGTGAAGGGGAAGAAGAGACGGGAAACAGAAAGGTTAGCGTTTGGGGTTATTTAAACAACAGATATATATAATGGACTGTGATGCATTGGAGGATTCTGCATTCTTGTTGATGAAAGTTTGTTGTATCTATTTACCTTCCATTTTAACCTCTTAAAGCACACCTGCTTTTAAAGTCTTACTTGTGAAATTGGTACGTCCAATTTGTAAGTAGCACAGTTCTCGTGTGTCACATGTCTTTCGAAAGCCATGGCTATTGGCTATCATTTGGATGGCTTATTGTAGGAAATTTCCATTGGGTCACATTCCTGTCCATCAAACCAAAGTTGGTCAAACTTTTCTAGTCTGTCCTCATCGGCTTTCAAGCTGGATCTCTCCTGCCCCGATGCTTCGATTGACTCATGCATGGCGTCAATCGATGTGAAACAACTTCGAGACCACAATTGTTGCGTTTTTTGCGCATAGAGACCAATGACTGAGGTGTAGTATTGAGGATGATTTCATTGAATGCGACTTCAGTTGGTTGAATAGATCTGAGCACAGCAGTCGTACTTAACAAAATAAAGAACTCTAACCTCCATCTGACTCAACTAAAAGGCATATTCACCAAGGTTGAGTGGCTCCTGATAGGGGTTTCACACGCCTGAACCCAATTTTGAACTGGCTAATGCATTCAGACTGAAAAAAAACCTTTGTCTTGGAACTTAAAAAGTCGGTTAACAGGGGAACAAATAAAATTGTGGGTTTTTCGTTGGGATCCGTGATATCTTCAGTGGGCGTATCAGAAATGAGCTGGAAGGAGAAGAAGGCAGCAAATGTTGGGGGAGAGCGGCGGATTATATTTAGGGGCTACACCTGTGATATCAGTGAACTAGATACGTATATCTGTAAACCAACTCTGTTTTCTGACTCCTGAACTTTGTAGCTCGAGTTAAATCAAGGTTTGACCTGGATTATGAACAAAGTAAGTTGCAAACTTGATATGTGGGCAGACAGGATATTCTTCATGTGATTATGTTAGTGCATGTTCTTCTCGTAAATGCATTTTGGATTACACAGACCCAATTTCCACTGAGTTGAGAATGAGTAAGCCATTATGTTCGACAACACACCTAAGAACCACAGGAGACACCCTGAAAGTATAATAGTTCATCCGTATCAAGTCCAACTCTGAGCCTGAAACCAGAACTCTGTGGGTTCATCAGTTAGTCTTTAACCTTCACGCCGACGGATGCTTCACCTCTGCTGTCCGTATTTTTATTCCAGACTCTGGCAGGACAGGTGTGTGTCAGCTATATCACACTATAATATTTCGGTCTTAATCTATCAGGCTTTGCCTTCTTCTTTTACTTGAGATCAGCGGGAGGGGAAGCTCTCTGATCTCAAAATAATCGGTTCCCTCAACCAATCTCCAACCAATAACACTAATATCCTGGCACAGAAAATCCCTTTCAGTGGAATTACAACTAAAACGTCTGTCTGAGTGTTTGGCAGCATAAAGTCTGATTGTGTCCACCTGTGTGTCTGTCTGTCTATCTCTACTTATTAAACTGAAGTAAACTGTATTTCTCATCGTATTTCTCTTTTTTGTCATTTTCTAGATCTGTGGCCTCACTGTGACGTTTCAGTTTTGTTAAGACTATAGTTGCATTATAGTTGATTTTTTTACCTCGACTCCATTTTATTTAATTAGCGAGGCCATCGATGTGCTTCAGTCAAAGTTTGAACATGGCAAAAATGAATAAATAAACAAAATACAGGACATGGCGTATGGGAGTTTTTATTCTAAATTCCAACTACCAGTCAAACGTGGGAACATTTTTTGTATTGATTTTAGTGGCCCCATGTGCACAACAGCATTTTTTTAAGCACAGCTCCTTCTCTATCTTGGAGAAATGTAAGATAAATTGTAATTAGCTGATGGTGAAGCAAAATAAGCTTTGTTTTAATAGCGTTCATACACATGGCTACACACAAGGCTGCATTCACACCAAATCCATCAATGCAACAGCAGGATAGTGAGGAAGTGTGGACCTGTTTATTTGTGCCTTTGAAAATAACTGCTGTGAAACAATCAGGAAATATTCATTTATTTTTCGAACTGTTCTTGCTTGTACCGCTCGCTCTCTTCATTCACTCTCTCTCTCACTCTCTCAACCACCGCTGCTCTCTCCAAAATCCAATCTTCTCACTCAGGGTCTTGTTTGTAATGATGTGTGATCAAAAGTTCCTTGTAGTAACTTTAAATGTATAAATTTGTAATGATATGTTTAAAATTCACAGAGGATACAGGCCAGTAGGGTTATAGGTCTTTTTCACAGCAGGCATTTTGACTCGTCATAGTTAGAAAAGTCAAGAGTGTGACAGTGATCCAGCATAAACAATACCAGCATTCTGAAGTGAAAGCAGCTAAATGCAATTCATCCATCATTTATTTTATTATTAACAGCAGTGGTTTTCCTGCTGTGACATGTTGAACCCGAAGTGTGGCTCCAACTATTGTGCCACCGACAATAGTAGTAACATTTTAGTCACACAATGCATTGCATTTTACATGTTTTCTCCATTTTTTTAATGATTTTTATTGCTATGCTGTAGTTCAATCCAAAGGATGGGGCTGTTAAAGTAGATATAATCATCAATAGTATTCCATCCCTGCTTTATTCAGCACCATAGGCCTATATAATGTGTGAAGTATCATGTCATCGTCGGAAATGCTGAGTTATTCATGCTTTCTTGGAAACTGTGACGATCCTGAGCTTGGCAAAAAAAAAATGTGACACACGCAGAACCACACGACAACAGAAACCCAAACGCTTCTGCTGGTATATAGTCAGCTGATGTGTAGTCAGTCAGTTGGGGGAGGAGGAGGAGGAGGCCTGGGTGCGTTTGATTTGATTACCTCCCTGAATTAAGTATGCACGAGCCAGAGTCCGGCTGATCAATATGAATCAGGTTAAGGACTCAATTCAGTAACAAAACTATTATGTAAGGGGAAACTTGCTGTAATATGCATGCATGCAGGCGGCCACACGCACAAACATCCGTGCACGCAGCGAAACCCCTCCTCCTGTCTCCTCTCAGCTTCTTATCAGTGTTAAGCGACCTGACGACAGACACCAATGAAAGATGGCAGCTGTTTGTCTCCCTGCTGCTCTTTGTCTCATGAGAGCGGCGTGGGTCCTCGCTGGGTTTGATAGTATATATTACAGCGAGTGTTTTTAAGGCTATTACCAATTTTTGCATCATTTTATACACATTTCGAAATTAACATGTCTGGTAAATACTTGAAAATATTGCAATCTCCATTAGAATTTTAAATAAAAATTAAAGAGGGTTTGATGACCACCTGTGCATGGATTTTTAACGCCAGATCTGTAATAATCACTAAGTGGGTCAAGTAGTACAAAATATATGAATAGGTAAACCGAATTAGCCTGAATTTAAGGAGTTGTAGAGTAGGATACATGACCTGCTTTATTCTTTTTTTCTCTCCAGCCACTTTAACCTGAAGCCTTAAACGTCCCTGTTGTTTAAAACGTAGCAAGTGGTTCTTTGTTCTCCGGATGAACGTGTGTGTTCAGTGTCAAGAATTAACTCCTGTGGTTGTAGTTACAGTTTATTACTGAGAGGTGGCACTATTGATCTGCAAATATGGAGAACACTTGAGCCACAAAGACATAATATATTCACAGAGAGAAAGAATGTGTGTGTGTGTGTGTGTGAGAGAGAGAGAGAGAGAGAAGAAGAGGGAAAGAAGAGACAGAAAGAAAGAGACTTTTGAATCATCCTATCTGTTGAATAGTTAAAAAATGAGATATGAACTAATATTACAACAAATTGTAAAATAAATCATACTAATCTGTTAATAACAATACAAGCATAAGAAACAATCATGTTTTTTTTTTTAAATCAGAGTGTAAAAACTGCTCTGATGCACATCATGTGTGTATGGCACCATTTATTTTGAATGTCATTGAACCTTATTTATAGACTTGTTTCATATCTTTACTAGTTTAGTTTATTAGTTTATTATTTTCTTTTTTATCTCACTTTGTTCTCAGTTTTATTTAAGACTGACTCAAAATTATTATTATATAAATAAATAGATGATATAATTGTTATAATTATTTATAATAATAATTGTTTTTGCTCATTTAGTTACTAAATGAGAGACAAATCTTAGATGTGACTGGATGGTCTGTGATAAAACACCTTTCTGTGTGTGTGTGTGTGAATTAACACACTGACAGCCGAAGTGTGTTTTCATCCAGCTGACATTGTAATAGCCGTTATTAAAAGCTCTCCCGTTGTTCTGTTTCACTGTTGATTCCACGTTGTGCTAACGTGTCGACTTATTTTTCTGTAAAAGCCAAAAAAACATTCCTCTTTAAGATGTCAGACAAAGGCCCGACAGCTTCCTGAAGGCTGTTCTGCTCAGTTCAACTTTCATTTAAACAAGGATGAAAAAACAACAAAATTGAAGGTTGCTAAAGTGCCGTTGAACAACATTCTGAAAAGAAACACTGAAAAACCACAGCGCATGTAATAGTTACGCTTCTGCTAATATCGGTGCGTCTTCCACAGTGAGCTTTGCTACCACTGTTACCAAAGTGCCCAAACAATTCATCCATTAGGCTTTTATTGTGAAATTCAAGCTGTTTTGACCATAACTTCAGTCAAATGTATTCCTTCTGTTCTGAAGACACAACACAAAGATCAGCTTTTATTTATGTGGCTTTAGCAGCAAAAAATATATATATATAATACGATATATGTATTATAATTATACATATATAATATAATATATGCAAATAATGAGATCAGTTCATTACAAATCCTGTTTATTTTCACTTTTGCGCTAAAACAGACAAAAGTGCCCTCATTTAATTCCTATCAGTTGAAAAACGGTTTTGATAGATCGTCATAATTCCATCTGCAGCTGTAATAGATGGAAAATAGAAACTGATGTTTGTACAAGCAGGGTTATTTCTCACGTCTTTTCTCTGCACAGCGAGGGAAAGATGTCGGGTTTATCGACTGATCTGAATAATCTAATCCCAGCAACTTTAAAATCCTTCATTCGAGTTTATTTAACAGCTTCTTTTTTTTTTATTCTCTTAGTGGTATAAATAAACGCCATGTCGTGAAATTCAGTGCATTCCTGAACTAGACGCAAACCTAAAAACAGCGAATATATGTTTAAAACAGGGTAAAACAGCCTATAGATATAAAGAAATGATATTTAAAATACTGAATATAGATGTCACTTTTCCCTGTTTCTCTCTATCTCTGTAGTTTCTTTTCTTGCTTACTGTGGCTCAGTGAAAAGCAGCTCAGCAGCAGTTCACCCAGACAAGTTTTTTTTTTTTTTAAAGTGCAGACACATCTAGGCCTACTGTACGCGTAAAAAGGGAGCAATCAAAATCGCCCACACACACACACACACACACACACCAACACACAATGTCTGCCGTCAATGGAGAAAGCACACGCTTGAGTGATTCAATCAAGCTTTTTTTTTTTTTTTTTACTCTGGTCGAGGTTACAGTGAGGATCAAATACTCAATTATATTATCCAAAAAGGGTTTACCGGTTTGAAGAGGGGGGGGGAGTAAAGAGGTTGGTGAGAGTAAGGGGAGGGGGGGTTATTCTTTAAAGGTAAGGGTTGAATCAATAGGATCAATACGGCAGGGTTCCTCTGTCTTTCATCAGCTCTCCCAGTCTCTATTGTAAACATCATGTGTTGCTAAATGCGTCTCTGACTGAAAACGAGATCAGCAGAAAACACAGATTATCTTTTTTTTTTTCCCACTTTGTGTGATTCAGCTGTTGTGCTGGTCTGTTGTTTTTATACATGTCACAGCAATTAATCCTAGGATCAGCATAATTAAGTCTACTCATCAGCGGTTTTATAGAATCTGCATCTACATCTTTCTAAATGTAGATGAAATACATATATTTACATAAATGTAAATATATGTATTTCTTAAAGTAAGGTATCAAAAAAATATATATTTTACTTAACACACATTAAAAGCTCATAGTGGTACATATAAAAAACAAAGACAAGAGGGCCAGCAATAAAAATATATATTTGTATAATGTAAAATAGTAATAGTAAAATAGAATAAAATACAAATATTACAGTAGTAATAATAAGAAACCAGCCCTGACTTCATCAAATTGAAATGAATCTTCTTGCCCTCAGAAAGAAAACAAGTAATTTCCCCAAAAATGTATTGTAATGTAAAAAAGTATTTTTTTTTTATCAGCATAATTTTCTTTGTGTTCAAACTCATCACCAGTGTCCTCAGCAGTGCTCTCAACACACACACGCACACACACACACACACACACACACACACACACACACACACACACACACACACACACACACACACACACACACACACACACACACACACACAGAAAAAAAAAAACAGCTTCAAAATCGTATTATAAAATTATCATTACAGTTAAGGTCACTCTAGTCAAAACCTTTCTCATAATTAACCCAACTGCCCACCAGTCAGAACGACTCTGTCACATTACAGCAATGAATCTAATTAATGTTATTTTATATTCTGCTCGTCCTCCTCATCAGCGCCGTCATTCTCATCACAATCAGTCTCTTGACAATTATCAAACATCATCTCCGCAATTATTCTGTCACAGTCGGGCTGTCACCATCACTGTTATCTCAGCTGTAGCGATGCATAATGTCATCACGATCATTCTCCTCATGATCGCTGATGAGTTCACAAAGACAACTTTGTGTAAACCGCAGAGACGAATGGGGATTTCGTTGTGTCTCATTCAAAAAAGGAGCAAAGGACAAGTACTAAACATAATATCTTAGTTATTAAGGAATTCAGGAATGTTGGTCTAGTTCAATCAAAATGAATTTAGGGATATAGGAAATAAATACCACTTAACTGCCTTGCTTTGAATATATAGATATTACTTTGTTTTATTGGTATTGGCATACTGTACATATGTCTAAAAGTGACTAATATTCATAGCTTTTTAGTGATTTGGTAATTTCATTTTTCATTTTTGTGAAATGTAATGAAAAATCATTGCTTTACATCACTGCTAAACAGCATTTGAAACAAGTGCCAGGTCATAGAAGTTAGTACATTAGTACAAAGCTAACGTTAGCTTGGTTAGCTGGTTGGTTTCAGTTAGCTACGTAACATTTACTGATAATAGCCTATGTGCGTATATTTAGTAGATAGAACAAATAACTAGCTTGTGAGGTGCAAACTGTTTTATTTCAGTAATGTCTAAGTCTCCACTTAATAATCATGTTATAACTAGAATAAGGTTTAACCAAGCAGTTTTTGCAAATGGCCAAGGACCTTTTTAAAATGCTGAAAACGTGGGTAAACCAGGGTTCACTGATGAAATCATCAGTTTCGCATCAAAAACAGAAATAACAACACACCTTTTGAGAAATACAAGACGCACATTTTAAAAAAAAAACACAATCAGCTGTTCACCACCACTGCCACAGAAAAGGTCAAACCTTCCAATATGGCAGCTCCAGGCATTATTTCAGTTCACAGCCTTTTCTCTATTCGCTTGTATGGAAGGTTGAGTCAAGTGCTGGGCCTCAAGAGCTTCTAACACACAGCAAACACATCAATGCATTTTACAGAGGTTTAAAGAGTCAAGAGCTGCTAAACGTCAATAGAAACATCAAGGTGGTGTTTTATTGAAGCAGCCATTTGAAGTGAATGAAGAGAAACAGAGCAAACTACGAGGAGAGCAGGAGGATAGGTGGAAATTGAGTGGAAAGCATGGATAGCAGAAGAGAGGGGCAAGCAGAAAAAGAGGAGGGATGGTGAAGAGAGTTGAGATAAGAAAAATGGGGAAAATGGGATGAGAGAGGGAGGAAGAAAGGAGAGGGCAATGTAGTGAAAAAACGTAGAGAAGGGAAGGAAACAAAGGGAGAAAATAGTACAGAAAGTGATGGCAGGGATGAGAGCGAGAAGACAGGGAGGGTGTATAAACGGAGGAAAATGGAGGGAAGACGACAGGAAGAGGACACTAAATTGATACATTAATTATCATGATGTAGATGTAAAAAAACAAAAACAACTGAGGACAAGAAACAAGCCAAGAGATCCCAGCTACAGATTTAATTTACTTGACCCCTCTTTAGACAAAATACGTTTAACATGCGGTGTTCCTCAGGGAATCTAGCTTGGTTCTCGTTTTTTTTCAGCCACAAGCTGATAAAGCAAAAGCTATTGCTAGTGGTAATGGCAAAAAGTGTAAGGCAAGTGATGATAGTGTTCGTGATAAGAAACGCTAGGCAATCTCCATGGAAACAAAGGTTGCCATTATCAAAAAGTTGGACAGTGGTGATAAGATGGCTAATGGGTCATGTGCCTATGGTATGGATCAGTCAACGATCGGAACAATTTACAAGGGAATGGACCGCATAATGTGCTGTGGCAAAGGCTTCGCCGATTATCTCCAAGTAAAAAAAGGAAGTGCTTCAAGGAGACATTTAAATTACCTCAAATGGTAATTATAGATGGAAATTGAATATATAACAATAACAATTCAGCTTATGTACAGTCTTCATTCAGAATTTACGGTGTTTGAAAGTTGGGCACTATCAGTACCTACAAATGATCACATCCAACATCCATCCACAACTCCACATCCAATGGGAATAATGCAGATGTTCATCATTTTTTTAAGGCTGATTCATGATTTGTGGTTATAGTAGGGTTAATGGAGTTGTAGACCCTAGGCCATAGCCCACGCCGCAGCTTAAGCCATAGCCTGATCTGCACCTCTCCAGAAGTGTAGCAACACATTGGTGGTGACGCAGACCATACAGCGTTCCAATAATTTCAGTAAAAGTATTGTTTCTGTATTGGATTCTGTCACCACTGTTTGTAGTACAAGAAGAAGACGAAAGAAACTCATGCAAACACCACTGCCATGTGGAGTATGAACCACATGGTTTACTGTATAAGAAGATGTTGTAGGGCTGGACTTTTAGTAGTAGGCCTATGACATTTTAGAAATGTCTATATTAGTTTCTCCACTGTTTCTCTGATGTAACAGCACTGGAAACATTGAACATTATGTTAGAATAAAGAGGTGATGAGACTTTAGGATTATCTCCAATTCTGTTGATTTTGGATAAAGAGTAAAGAATAAAAGTAAGAATAAAATGGGATATACACATGACGAAAGAGGAAGAGCACCAAGTGACTGAGATGAAGAGCTAGAGACTGAGAAGCAAACACAGACTGTGATAGACAGATTAAAAAAAGAGAGTTTGGGAGTCAATATGGCTGAAGATAAAACCATAAGATGAAGCTGCAGTGTTTTTAGACTCCCGGCTTTATTCTGTAAGAAAAAAGGATTTGTAGCACAAAGGGCTGCTTTAACTAGAGAGCTCTATCTCCCTCTGCATCTACCATCTCTTGTGTCTCTCTGTCTCAGACATTATATATTTTACTGCCGTCTCGCTTTCTTCATTTATCTTTCATTGCTATTTCCTCAATCATCTTCTTTTCCTCTCATTCTTCCTGTCTCTCCTCTCGATCATTTCTTTGCCGGCTTGTCTTTTGCTCCCCTCTATCTCATCCGTCATCTTTTGTCTTTTTCCTCGTTTTCTCTTTCATCATCTCTCTTTTGTCTTCATTATGTCTTTCCACTCTCCGCTCCATTGTCTTTTCCTTTTCCTCTCTTAGCTCCCTCACTCTTTCTTCTCCTCCATCTTTTATTCCGCTCTTCCCTTCTCCTTGCCTGTTTCTGCCCCTCCTACCTTTATTCCTCTCTTCCCTCACTCCTTCTCCTTCCTTCGTGTCTCTCCTCTTCCTTCTCTCTGTATCTTTTTCTTTTTTTTTTTATTGCACCATTACCACTTAAGCCTTGGTATCCATTACACAGAGGGCATATAAGTGCAGGGTAAGTAGTGAAGTCGCCCTTCAACGTTTCACTCCGCTGCTTGTATGTGGCGCCACATTTGGGCGCTTCGACACTCCGTCATGAGCCGGTAGGGCTGAGCGATGCTTTGATTAAATCATTAATCAGCTGTGATAACGCTGCGTCGTTGGACGCGGTGTCGGCATGATGTCACAGGTGACGCTTTTTCCCGCCAAAATGATCACAACCGTTAACTGCTGTTCAATTCTGCCTCCTTTCGCAGGTTCTGAACAGTACTTCTTACAGAGGACTACGGAGTAGTCTTGTGACAATTGATTGATCAAAAAGGCGTCAGTCAGTCAGTCATTTTCTATACCTGCTTATTCCTCATTAGGGTCGCAGGGGTCTGCTGGAGCCTATCCCAGCGTTACGGCGAGAGGCAGGGATACACCCCAGATGGTCGCCAGCCAATCGTGGGGCACACACACCATTCACTGACACACTCACACCTACTGGCAATTTACAGTCGCCAATTAACCTCAGCATGTTTTTGGACTGTGGGAGGAAGCCGGAGTACCCGGTGAAAACCCACGCAGACACAGGGAGAACATGCAAACTCCACACAGAAAGGTCCCAGACCCAGGACCAAGGAGGTCTTGAACCTGCGACCTTCTTGCTGTGAGGCAACAGCGCTAACCCCTGCTCCACCGTGTCGCCCTCAAAAAGGCATACTGCGTTCATTTTATATATATTTTAGGGTGCTTTCACAAATGCTCCATTAGAATCAAAGGCTTTTTCGTTGGAGTGAAAGCATCAGGCACGTGCCGGTGCACTAAATTAAGCGGGCTGACACCTCCCAAAGAGGTGGTCTTGGTCTGCTTGAATCCACACCAAATGACAAACGTAAATTTAGGGTTACCCTAACCCTTAACCCCTAACCCCTAACCTTGGTGTAGTCCCTCTGGTGAAAACGCAAACTGGAATCCAAATGAACTATTCGAGATGCATGATGGAAGGGGAAACTCATCATTTCATTGATTAAATGTCAATCGGACCACCTTTGGTTCGTTTGCAGGTGTGAAAGAGGACCACGCTGGAGTCTATATGATACATAGTAAAAATCAAATTGCCTGATGAGCTCCAATTAATCAAACTAGTGGTGTGAAAGTGCAGTCATACTACAAGAACATTCTTTGGTAGTATAGTAATAACCTGGAAGATAATAATACCTTAAAATGCCATTAATTGGCAACATGCAATATGTTATTTTATGCCACAAAAGGTTTAAAACACGACCAAAAGTCAGAGTTTGATGACATGGTGAAGTAGCGTGGGATCTTGGGAGTTGCTGTCATCATTGCGCTGCAGTCAGCTTCTCCCGATTAGGATTCCTTCAGTGTTCATCGTTCAGGTTTTTTTTTTCCTCCCCTGAGCCGAATTATCTGCAGAGGTTTCCTCCTCTCCAAACCGAACAGACCCGCTGATTAAAGGCGGTAAAAACACTGAATAAAGCAGTTCGCATTATAAATAGGTATTTCTCTGACACGGTTCGGGGTTGCAACCCAAGCTGCAGCTAACGCTTGCTCAGCAGACTTCCAATGACTAAAATCATCCAGTTAAAAGATATATTTAAAAAAAAAAAACGACCAAAATATGAAAAGTGTTTTGTAAAAATGTGGCTAAAAAGGTCATTTATGGTTTCTGGAAGACCAAGATCAGTTAATTCTACTCAAGCAAAACAAATCTCATAAAATGACTTGATTTAAAAAGCCCTTAATTGTCAAATATAGGTCAATTTAAAGATATTTAAATACTTTTGATTCAATTAATCTACACATTAATACAGATGTTTACACCATATTTGTGATAAATGTATGGATAAATAAAAAGAGTGTAATATATTGCAATATTTTACAACTGAATATTCATTTTTTTAATGGGTATTAAATTAATGGATTAAAACCACTGCAGAGGAAGTATTCAATACAATCACATTATAGAAACAACTTGTTAGAAAGATAAAAATATTATAGAAAGAAAAAATAAATATTCCACATGTACTTTATAGTTATCTATTTTTGTAATCATCCATGAACAGTTTGGAAGTAAATCAGCTAGAGGCTATTGAGATACTCTCAATAGCCTCTAGCTTAGTGTTTTTTTATGTATTATTACAGTATAAATAATATGTCAAGTGGACAGGATGTGCTATTCGTTAGCTTGCTTTGCAACAGTCTTGGTGTAAAAGTTATTGTGGGCTTGCGATTATTTTTATATCAGACTATTAACAAAGAGATCAAAACCTGTAGCCAAAAACTCCGATACTATGGACACTGGATCCAATACTAACTGTATTGTATTATACAATCTGCAGACTTGACGTGATGCAGCCTGTCAAACACACTTGATGCATAGTATCTCAGCACTTAAACTCATACACAGATGTATGTAGAGACACACAGCATTTTAGCACTTAGCAATCTGCACTCCACTATGTGCCTGTGTGAGTGTGGTTGTGCTTAATGCACCGTGATGCTTTCCTTCTTCCGTTTGGATAACCGGAAATGGAACAAAAAGACTAAAGGCACTCTGCATCTCTGTCTCTTCTCTCTATCACATACACACATGCATGTGCAGTGTGAAATACAGAAGTGACCGAGAGCACGAATGTGTCTGTAAGGATGCTGTAGATGTAATAAACAACACTTGAGGAAAAGTAAGGGACCCCAGGCACAAATTTAGTTTACTTTACCTCTCCTTAAAAAAAATAGGTTTAAGATGCGTTTTTCCTCAGGGATCTAGTTTAGGCCCAGCTATTTTCAGCCACTAGCTGATAAAACAAAGCTGTAAAGTTGTAGTGGCAAAAAGCGTTTCCATGGAAACAAACGTTGCCTTTATCAAAAAGTTGGACAGTGGTGAGAAGATGGCTGATGTGCTGCTGTCACGAGATGTTGTGTAGAAGTTAGTTTCCCATCGATATGTTTCCCAACACCTTAAACTGCGGCCTATGAAGGTGCCGCAATGCCTGATCCTGAACGTAGCCTTATAGGGAATGTCATTATTCTATAGCTATTACGCTGTGCAAGGCTAATAATGACAAGTTAAAGCAAAAAAGTCGTCTACTTCCACTTTTATTAAACGTGAAGGATAATTATTCAGTAATGACTGAGAGACTAACATAATATATGCCTCACCTTTTAAAATTTTGCGATATAAACACCTTCATTATTAAATTAACAATAAATTGAGGCTCACAAGCAACATTTAACCCTTTGGTATTAATCTGATTCAGTTGGTACACCTTGGTAAATTATTCCACATTCAACCTAAATGTTAATATAAAGGGTCAAAGGATGTTTTAGTATAAAATGAAGGGTTCATCTTCTCTAGTGGTATTTACTCAAGTACACGTCCCATATAAAGAGAAAGCGGATAAATCACTTTTTATGACTCAGTATACCGGGGAACAAAGAGGGACACACAGACCCAGTGTGTGTGTGTGTGGTGCGTGTGTGCTTTATCAGTGTATAATCTGTATGTCCACATGGCACGTGGTGACATCACCGGACAAAGGTCTCTCTGCCCACTTAAACACACACACACGCACACGCTGTAATGTATCTCCACTTGTTTACCAGGAGAAATGGGATGACCAATCACAGCCGCACGGTGGCTCAGTGATGTCATTGAGCTGATGAGGAAATGGCCTCGGAGGAGTTTTATGTCATCAACCTCTCTCCTTCTCACTCTCCATCTTCTTTTCTCGTGTTTCGTTTCGTTTCATGTCATTCGGTTCTGTTTTTCTTTAGTTTTCATCCGTTACTCCACAGCTGGGAGGTCGATGAACAAACAGGACTTCCAGCAAGCAGTTTTCCAATGGCGTGTACAGCAGCAGCGGCTGTTTGGACATTCGTTAATTTGTTTAGCCCTCTACTAGTGCAATATTCTTATGTGAGTGCTCTGATAATTAAATGCAGCCTATTGTTTTGATATTGCAACGGTAGCCTAACCACCAATAGCCTTGACCACTTCCAGCCATTTCCTCTTCTAAGAAAAAAAAAGCAAGTACATTTTCTTCCCAAGTCTATGTGCTTCTCCCTTCAAAATATAGGCAATCATTTTCACTCCTAGTGTATTTAGTTAGCGATTTTGGACACAATCTTATACATTCCACAAAGCGTGATGTAGCGCTGTAGTAAAGAGATAAGGAAATAATGGAAGAAACATCATCGATATGTTTCCGATTTACTTGGAAGGGTCCAGTGATATGTCATGTTATGTATTTCTGCATTGTTTATAGCCTATGGCATGCTCGGCTAACAAATGTACTGATATGAGACATTAAAAAAAAGGAACGAAAAGAATTAGAAGTTTAATTTTAAACGTGATTGTATCTGAAGAGAAAATTTGAAAAAGCTTCAGGGAAAACAGTCACTAACCTTTAATCTGCTGAATGTTGACAGAGTGGATAAGTAAGCAGGAAGCTCTGTTTCTCACACACACACACACAAAGACTAATAGATGATGAGTTAACTGGCCTCTCGGTACTTTTTCTTATCAGCTGTATTTTTTTTTTTTTTTTGGTGGCCTGAAGCCATCGCAGCTCTGTCTCACGGCACACAGAGAACAAACACGGGCAGAAAGATAATATTCTCTGATCAATAGATTGTATTGTAATCAGCGATTGATCAAAAAGGAGGGAGACTGGGTCGGCTATAAACGGACATCCTGGCAAACCGCTCGCCGCTGTGTGTGTCTCCAAGCGATCAGCGGCAGACGAAACCAGTTGATCGGGTTTCCTGCTCTAAAAGATGAGAAGCAACTCGGAGTTGAAAGACGCTGAAGAGACGGTGGCGTTAAATAAATAATAGTTTACTATTTTTTTTGTTTTTCACTGTTATGATACACAAATTAAACAGCTCAAAAATGTTAGATTTTCCCTTATTATCAACGAGTCATTCTAATCATATGTTTTTTTTTTTATTGTTGTAAATTATTGTTGTTTTATTCCCTGTAATTCTTTTTTTTCCCTGTCTTCATCTTTTCTGCGACGTGTTTCTGCCTGCTTTCTCCTGGTAAACCTGTCTCCATTAAAGGCTGTAATATCTACAATTGAATCCCATCCATCCAATATAAAACATAATCCAATAACAGACAGATTCAGCTAAATGAATCCAGTTATGTGGACCAATCAAATAGAGGAGGTTTTCCCTCAAACCCATCTGTCTGATAGGCATCATGCTGGAGTTGCTTTTTAATGCTTTTATCACAAGGTGAGCACCGCCGAGAAATAATGTTCTTGTTGACTTGGTAATTTCAGGTTTTGATTGATCAGCACAAATATCGCAGAGGATAAGACCAAAGGGCCGCTAAAGAAATACAAACTGTAGATGTGATGACAAAAAGCCCATTTCATCCCCAAAAAAGAAAGAAAAAAAGGAAGGAATGTAAGTAATATCCAAATTCAGCCCAAGATGAACTTTGACTTACAATAATGGTGAACTTTAACATGAATTTGGAAGATTCCAAAAGAGAGGAATTATCAAATTAAATTAGTTTCACCACCCAATTTTATATAACTACACAATGTTCTGTCGGACTAGAAACCGCTCCACAGTAAGAACATGATTGGCAGACAGGGGATAATACTACAAACACATCTCTTGAATAAGAATAAATAAGTAAATAGCTGCTACTCAGATCATATCAACCAGTTCTGCAAGGTTCTTCACTACAGGTCCTAAAGAAATGAACTATAAAATAAACTAAAGCATTTTCTTTCTCTAATCCCTATACTTTGTGAATTACATGGACATTGAAAAGAGTGGGGACTTCATGGAACCCTAAACCTTCCATCTTTATCTCAGGAGGAAGTGGACCATTTGGGGACTCCTGTTACACTAAATTAACTCCAGGAGGCCATCTTTGGTATGAAAAGGGGAAAGTCTCCAGGGTGGGATGGTATTCCGCTCGTGATTTTGCTCAACTTTTTGGGATGAACTTGGACGATACATGTTATGTATTATTCTAGTTGTAATTGGAAAAAAAAGGTTCCTATCCAGTAAATATCAATATGGCTTTACATGCTGCTTTACCTAAACCAAATATGCACCCATTCTTTGTAGCAGCTATAGACCTTTCATGTACAATGAACAAAATAAAAGCTTACACCAAAGCGTTGGCCTCCAGGATGCACAAACTTGGGCATCAAGGCCAAAATCACATCTGGAGAGTCACGACATTCACATTACAGCTTGTGTTACACTTTTCAAGAAATATTAAAATGTCTCTGCTGTATTGTCACTCGAAGCAAAAAGAACTCTATTCAGCATGAGTGGCAATACTTATTTCCTCTCACTCTAGATCCTCTAGCCCAGAGTATAAAATAAAATCCCTTTGTTGAACCCCTTACTTTTTGCCATACACACCGTTCGCTGTCCTTATTTGCAGATGATATTCTTCTGTACATCAATAACATTCCTCCTCCATTTATCCTTTTTTTTGGATGCTTTTACCCATTTAAATTCGCTTTCTGGATATAACTTTGATTGGTCCAACTAACTGCATTCGATGATATTCTGTCAGTCAATCTTTATTTGAGACAGTGTGATCACAGTGAAATGGTATCCCATCAGTGACTACAATTTGTACGACAAAAACCCAAATAAGTAACACTTTACACTAATCAACAAATTAGCAAAAATATATGTGCATGATTCCACTTCATGGAGACATAGCTACCAAACAGATGCATATTTATAGTGATGTTTTTTTTTCCTTTTGCTTGGTTTCTTTCTTTTCTTCTCTTCTGCTGCATCCCATTCTTTAAAACTGTTGTATTCTCCACATAGATTGATAGCTAATAAATGTTCAAATTAGCCGTCGGTCCACTCCTTAGCTTATCAAGTTGTTTACTCGGTTGTGCTTGCTCGATGTACACATGCTACTCGGAAAATGGGTCTTAATCTGTTTTTGAACTCATCTACACTCCCACTTCATATTCCATTGGTTAAATCTTTCAATTATCACCATTACCATCTATTTCCATGAAGAACCGCCTAAAAATCCCAAGAAGACTAGATAAAGACTTGGATATATGGAAGATTACCAAACTCTGTCACCTTGAATCTCCTTACTCAAAATATTCTTTCCAAAGTAAACTCATTTTCCAATATGAAACCATTTCCTTCCTCAAATAGCTATAGAGACAAATTAAACAAAGAAATTCCTAAGTTTGTGTGGGTTGGTAAACAGCCACATAGCAAAGAAGTAAAAGCAACTCTGAATTGTATTTGTATTTTTGTCATACGTGTTGTGTCCTGTGTCAACATGGCTTGTACCCAATGCTCAGGTCTCATGGAGAGTAGAGAACCATGGCCACCCTCATTGGTTACAGGACTTTGTTTATTCGGCTTTGCCTCCTAGACCTGCAAGGCCTCAGCTTGATTTTGCTGTCAGTGTGGTATTTAACAGGTACTGACTCTCAGACCTCTGTTTGACGAGCCTTGTTTTTGAATAAGTAGTAATGCGCAAAAGGGAAAAGGTTAACAGTTGTGGTGAATTGATTCTAAAGTAGCAAGAATTAAACTCAATGATAAAGATAAATGTTCTGCATATATTTTAAAAATTGAAAAAAATATACTAATGTTGGTTTATATAGAACTGAATGGTTTGGAGCCAAAATACAGTTCTGATCTGCTGCTGCATTATGAGTTAAACCTTAAACACGGAGAAGCAGCGTTCTGAACAAACTCACAGCAAACTGCAGGTCTGCTCAAGGATGAAGACTTTCCAGTTAGTTTGCTGCCTTTTATTGAATTAAATCTTGGACTGTCCATTCATACAGTAGCACTGTACTGTAGCCAACAGCAACATTCTTCTTTGGTGATAGGTGATGAATCCCCCACTTATTTATTAATTTGCATATAATAGTGCACATTCAAGTGTCCAGAGTGCTATTATTACCGATATTATTATGGTGAGCAATGGGAATGCAGCTTCTCTCTGTTGTACACTGTCAGCTCTCCCTCCCCCTCTCTTTCTCTGTCCCCCTTCCCCTCCCCCACCTCTTCCAGGAACTGGTCTGGATCAGGTTCCTGCAGATCAATGGAGATCTGGGTCCGCACCGTTTACGTTATCGTTGCCAGTATTAATGCTCTTTTAATCTGCTCGGGATTACAGCCATCGATCCACATCCTCCATCCACACGCGCGGCCGAGCCCAAACTGCTCCTTCACACACACACACACACACGAAACACACCAACTCCCAGGCAGAGAGAAGGGAAAACCGACAATAACAGAAAACATCAGCATGAGCAGAGACAGGAGCGGGACACAAACAGAATGTGTGTTCACTTTCTTGTTTGTGTTGGGACTCGGTATCTGACCGACAATGTATTGATCGGTTATAGATACACATCAGCACATTCATGTACAGGCAACTGTCAGCTGGAGTGGTGAACAGAGAAATGTCATAAACTGGACAGAAGGAAGAAATATGCAAATGTCGTTGGTCATTAATAATAAAAATAATAAATGTAAAAATGATAATATAAATATACAAATATAAATAGGTATATATTAGTTTTCGTAGCCTACTTATTTATTTATTTTCATTGTATAAATGATTGTCATGATTATTAACATAATATAATTGCAATATTTTAGTTAATAATTGACAATGAATGTATTACACATATATTACACATGTTCAAATTTCTAATTAAATGTCATTGTCAATGTTTTATATTTTAATATACAAATAATAACAATAATAATCAAAATCATTATTTAGAATAATTAAAAATACATTTGTAATAAATTAAACTATTTATTTGTTTGTCCTCAGACGGTATCATACTTGATATTTTTATTAACACTGTTATACCCTGCCTGGGGAGTGACAGGTCTGTTCATTCGTTCATTACACCCCTGGACAGGTATTTCACTTGTGCTGTGACACCAATACTAATGAACCCGAAGGAGGAAACGGAACGAAGAGGAAGGAGACGAGGATAAATACGTTTTAAAAAACAGAGGTGAAAAAACAAAGTAGAGGCCAAAATATCCTAGTTTTATTCCTAGTATAAAGCTGCAAATGACAGGATCCTATATTTTCCATGTCAGTCAATCATGTCTTTTGCTAGACCTTCTCTGTCTGGTGAACGCCTGCGTTCCAACTTAAAGAATTCAAAGTTTATAAGCTCAATATAAGATAAAAATGAATGACATTGCTGTGACATCATCAGAATTGAGAGCAGTTTTTGCATTAACGAGCCTCACAGAATTGACTAAATTGAAGCAGCCTTGTATGTTCTGGCATGAACAACCCTGATAAACCAGCTTAAAGCCAGAAATCTAGCAATGTTACACTGCAGAGTGAAAAAAAGTCAAAATATCTTGTTTTTGGCACAATTAGTACAATACCGGCAGATAATTTATCTTATTTCCTGTACCAAAATCAAGATATTTCCACCTGTTTCACATATTTTAGATACATCTTCTAGACTTCTGACCTGTTTATTCTGCTCAAAAAGAACAGGCACAAAAAAAAACTACAGGCCTGATGGGAAATGTAGTCTTCAATCTGGAGAAAGCATAGACATATAGCTAAATAAGTCATGTGAAAACAAAACAATTAACCATGATATCAGTTTTCAGTTCAGATTTGTGTTCATATCCTCTTTGCTGCAACCTACTTGCAGATGTGTGTGTGTGTGTGTATGTGTGTGTTTGTAGTACGGTGTAGCTCGGGCTGATTGCTCGGTGTGTATTCTTTAAGCGCTCTGCCTCGATGAGCTCGGAGTCCAGGTGTCACGTTTGATTTGACCGCCGCAATAAAAACGATGACAGGACCATTTTCTCCTCTGAACCTGAGCGGCTCAATCGGCCCGGCAACACTAGCTCCGCCGCTCCAGCGCCGCCGGGGCGCCTTAATTGGTGTAGACAGTCTTAACGAAAAATCACTACACCATCCCTCTGATATTCTTATTGGGAGCTACAGAGAAGGTTGCGGCGTCTGAGTGCAAGAGGCTGATGTTCGGAGTTTCCAGATCCGATAAAAGAGCTCGGCGCTTTACAGAACGGGTATGATGCGGCCTTTGCGTTGCTATTAATAAGAATTCCTGTTATATTCCGCTACACGTCTTAACATGCAAATCAGGTGGACACAGCTGCGAGGCTTGTTAGCAAACATAGCGTGTTTCAGCGCCAGGAAAGTGGATGCGGGATACTCTCGAGGGACCACTTCTACGTGCAAGGTGAGGGTCACCTGGCAGGCGGCCAGAGGCATCAACAGGCCACTTTTCGGATGCCTTGCTAACTAGGCCGATATTACCTCTTGGTAGCGCTAGCTCGGACACCTCGGATTTGATTTTCATCTGACAGATGACAGCGGGATGCTTTTATGCTCATGTTGGACTATCGCAGGTTTAGAAAGTAGCAACAAATTCTCACACCTCTGATGAGTGCCAGCATTGCTTTTCTAGCAACTTCCTTATTTCGCTCTTGAGCCAAAGCGGACCAAACAAAGCCATCATCTCAGTTTCCAAAACTCCAGAGCTGCTTTGAAACCCGACAGGGCAGACGGCAGATAACAGTTCCTGTCAAATCTTCTCACGCTGATACACAAACAAACATCTGAAGTCTCCTCTCAGCAGCCCGAAATCCATTATTACAGATCAATAGCAGCCTGCGAATATGCAGGAGGTCAGAGCAGAAACCCTGAAAACGGACGCAAACTGTATTCCCACAGTCTGAAACGGTAAAACCAGACACAGACACACACACACACACACAGGCACGGTAACTGCTGGTAATCTGTGTCATAAAGCAGAGTCCAGCTCATTAATAATGCAGCTTGTCTGCCTGCAACAGGATGCATAAAGTGGAAAATATTTAGGTTCAGTCATTCGGATTTTCAGCACAATTTGACTCTGAGTGCTCCTCTCTAATATTCTGTTTTGCAACACACAAGACGATTACAGTCGGGTCAACAACTACCATGAAAACCAACAATGAATTGACAAGTATCGCCGGTGTATCCAAAGCCTGATATATCTTATTCCTCTGTATTAGATGTCCATTGTTTTCCGAAAACTATTAAAACAAATAAATCAGCCATGTTAGTTAATGACAGCAGCGGATATGCTGTTTTAAGGGTGGTGTATGTGCTACAGAAATGTCTTCACCTGGCGTTTATTTGATCGTGTCACTCGCTCCTATTTGTACACCGGTTTTTATATGATAGTTTTGTATCTACTATTGTATTCTAACACCTGATTTTTTTTTGAGCATTGTTTTCTTTTCATCCATAATTCACTCGCAGTCGCAAAGCGGTCAGCGTCCTCCAACCAAACAATGGACTCCGCCTTCTCTCTCGCCCTCCCTCTCTCTCTCTCTCCCTCCATTTTGCCTGGTTAACCCGGCTGCGAGGTGAAGAAGAAGTGAAGTGAGCAGAGCGAGGTGGGTCACGCCGAGATTCCCATCAATAATTCATCGGGCCGCTGCTGCCTCTGCTCTTGTGTTCAATTCCCCTGACAATCACATAATACCTCCCCCCAAAGAGAACGAGAGAGAGAGAGAGAAAGAGAGAAAGAGGGAGAGACGGATCCAGGGAATGAGAAAGACGGAGGGAGAAAGAAATAGATTGAAAATGAGATTGTAGGAGCGGAGGAAGAAAGGAGGAAAGGCTTGAAGAGATTTTTAAAGCTTTGTTTTTTCTTTTGTAGCAGTGATGTTTGCAGTCTTTTTCATCAGAAATTGTATAATCACAAGAGTCTGTCCTCCCAGGAAAAAGGACACAATAGGTCGTAATGTCAGTCGCCTAAAACAACCTATAGTTAGGTTTAAGTGATAGACGCTATCTACCCGCTATAGTAATTTTGATCTGGAGAAATGCTGCGGTTCAGATTATGGGCATATTTGGAGGTGGCAGGTCGGGTGGATGGATAGATCCTGACTTGCAAAAAGTGGACTTAAGCTTAATCCATACAACATAACAAGCAACTCTACAATTGTCTTGTTTTTTACTGTTAGCATGATAATGAAGGTTGATGGACTTTAGTAGTAACTTAAACTAAAACACATTTTACTTCTGGTTTACTCTGAGTCATGCTTAAACCTAACAAGGTGAATGAGATTTTAACCTCTTGTTCTAGGACATAAAGCACAATTTTGATGATTTGATGCATCTTAAGACTCTTAAGACACACCCCTTTTTCAGTCTTATTTGAGAAAATGGTGTGTCCAAGTTCAAAGTAGCACGGTTCCCATGTCATATGTCACATGTCAATCCAAAGGCCTGGCTATTGGCTATCAGATTTGGATGGTTTCATCATGGGGAATTTTCATCGGTTTCCATTGCCAAAGGTGGGCGAACTTTTGTAGTTGGTCCTCATTGGCTTTCGAGCTGACTACCCCCCGACCCCATGCTTCGATTGGCACGTGCATGGTGTCAATCGATGCAAAACAACTTAAAGACTATAATTATTGTGCTATTTGTGCATAGAAACCAATGGCTGAAGCGTAGTGTTGACCTAAATGACTCCCCCCCACACCGCTCCACTTAAGAGGTTTAAGAGATGTGTCTTAAGAGGTAAAAAAGGCGGTTGCTAACAAGTGGATAAATGGGACTACAGAGGTCGAGGGTGAGGGAAAAGTTGAAGGTGAAGTTATGTGGCTCTGGTGTAGTTTGTGTACCATAAACATGGTGTAAGTATCATCAAGTGATGAATGTGATGATGATGGTGAATATGAGTAATATTCACTTAAACACTCATTCATTCAAACCTGATTGGTTGATTGCTGTGAGCACAAGACAGCCAGACCTAAGAGCATCTGCTGGCCAAACCAATGTGTCCACATACTTTTGGCCGTGAAGCGTAATTATCGTCATGCCAATAAAGCAAATTTCAATTTAGAAATCTTGAGAAAGAACATATGAAATAGTGAATGTTTTGCCTTGTGTCAGCTCTCAGCAAGATAATACCAGGACAGACCTTTCCTGATAAAGACACAGATTCAGACCAGTGGAGAGGAAGGAAACTGAAAAACAGAACCCTAAAGAAATGCGATTCACTTGTAAATATGACCATAGTAATTGACGTTGTCGCTGAAGTACAGAGCATGTATGTGGATAATGTAACTGCTGATAACAAACCTGTCTCCCGGTCTTCCCCCTGCATGCTGCTCCCCTCTCTACTCTGTTTGTCTCAGGGTCAGGGGGAATGTTTGCTCCATCTATTGTTTGAGTTTTGCAGCTCTGACATCCGACCTAAGCCCTATTGGTCGCTGGTAGTGTTGTTGATCTAGGAATAGAAGCGCCTTCTGTTTCTACAGTCGTCTTAAAGTCAGAGAAGTGAGAGCAATGAAATACTCCTGGGAAAGAAAACTTCAAGTACTAGTGTATTTTCATCTCTATATGTATGTTTCTGACTTTGTAAAGAGGTAAAAACCTGGACCATATTGACCCGTTGTCAGTAAAACACAGGCCCTCGATTAGTTTCAGAGTAAAACTGAAAGAAAGAAAACCTCTCATATTTCGGCTCTCATCTAAACATATCTTAAGTCATCTAGTATCCAACAACTACAAACTGCTTGATTTACATGACACAGAGCTACAGTAGATCCAGTACATTTTTATCCTAGCTGAGCATAAAGATTGAAGGCAAGGGCAAACTGCAAGCATAGCTGCAAGCAGTGAAAAATACATAGCATGTTAGCTAACTGTGGAATATTGTTGCATACAAAATATAAAGGGCAAAATGCAAATAAAATGTACTATGTATTAGTCCTATGTTCATCAAATAATTAGAAAAACCAAATAACAAACATTTTAGTCAGTTTCAGTTTTCACTTCTTCTTTCACTGATTCGCGGAGCAGAGTTTCTACCTCACCTCGCCTCCAATGCTAGCAATATATTAACATACACTTATTACATGTTCCATTGTCCCTAAAGGAGCAAAGGAACAGTTAAATATGAGACTCTCTGATTAAGAGAGGGAGAAACTGTGCTAACTGTTAGCTATGTTAGCTAAGTTAGCTGCTAAGCTAAAGTAACTAGCAACTGAGGGGTTTATCGATAAAATCGCTAAAAGAAACAACAGCTAAGAGTGTTGAGTGAAACTAACGTACGTTTAAATGTTTAGCAGATAGTTAGCCACAGAATTGAAGAATAAAGCAAATAATCCAGGTTCAGATGCAGAGATGCTACACTCCCCCGTGGTGTTGAATTGCAATGTTACATCGTCTTGAATCTGTACTTTGAAATATCTTAGAGCCTATGTCAACCAATGGTCACCAAATGATCAATCACACACCCTTACTATACAACAAGAAGCATGATAGACAATACAGATAAAACCTCAAATAACAATTACTCTAAATAGACAGCAACAGATTTATCTTAACCATGTCATATAATAAACTAATCAGCAACAATCACTGAGAGACTACTGGGAATTACATAGAAATGTTAAATATAAGACACATACACCACTAACTGTCCCTGTTACAAACTAGCAATATGTCTAAATGTCCAGCTGTTAGCATTCTTTTTGGAATATAACACATTATAAAGGTTGAGTTAAAGCCATTAACAGGATTAGCTTCTATGTCCAACTATCTTAAGGTTAGCTTTTATGCTGTAGACTGGCTCTATCAAAGTCACCCAGTATATAACAGGTAATTTAACTAAAGTACCATGTGCTTGGCAAAGACTTAGTTAAATTACTCTGTTAGCACTGGCTAAAACACGTATTTTTTTAAATAAAGACATAAACACAGTTAGCTTGTATGTCCAAATAGCTTTAGCCTAGCGCCTGCCTTTAGTCGACAATGCTAATTCTAGACTTTTAAATTGCTGAGCTTTCTAAAAGAATGATACACAGACAATATTATTTATTTACCTAACTGAAAAAAGGGGTTTGTAGAAAAAAAAAATTATATTCAAGATAAAAATGTTTAAAGGTCTGTTGGTATTAGTGCTGTAGTTTGACTCATGCATGTTGGACTCTTTAAAAAAAAAAAAGGAGCCAGAATCACTCACACAGCAGCCGGCGAGTGTTTGGTTATCAGAGGAGAAGCAGATGAGTGCAGCTTCATCAGACAACAGTGGGCTATTAGTACGGGGCTGTACATTGTGTGTCTGCACTCTGACATTTTACAACACACAGGGGAGCACAGATCACATGAACGCTACTCCTGCTCTCCTGCAGCTCCACCCTCACTCCCCACCGTTCCCTAAGAACCCGGATCATCAAATACCAGCCCCCGAAAATCAAAGGAGCTAATGAAATGACAGTCAAATTCTGCTGAAATAATCTCATCCAGAGCACGTTCGCCAATTGGAAATATGAAGGTCTGAACTGAAGCAAATCTGTCAACCAAATCTAATCAAATACAGATTACAAATCAATTTTTTTTTTTTTTAGAATCAGCTGGTTTTCAGGAGGCCACCTATTTCCATTGATTTATTCTTTAAAGAGTCTATTCAGCAGAGACGATCTGCTACTTAAAAGCATGTTACATTTCCACAGCCAGAACTCTTCTGCCTTTATTTGAAATGACTACAATAAATCTCACAACCAGAGTACGAACGAGTACTGAGCAGAGGCTTAATATCAAAATATCACAAACTACAAGCAAGGTGAAAATAGCAGATATTCCCAAAAAATGATTTTAAGATACAATTTCCATGAATACCATGTTGAAACACATAAAGACATTTAAAAAAAAAAGTAGGTATAATAAAAAATAACATGTTAAATGTTCAGATAATTAAGTAATATTATATATTGAGACAAAAAACATTGTTTTAATTGCTAAATCTTAATTCACTACAGGAAATAAAAGTAAAAGAATCTCTGATTTAAAATAATTAAATAATGCTGAATATAATTTCACTATTAATTTTACGATCAATTATTACAGTGAATAAAATATTATAGAAATGCAGTACTATATTTTGTAGAATACCTACCTACACTCATGAAGAAAAACATTCAACTTTATTCATATATGTTGATTATTTTGTATCTGTCTCTTATTTTTTGATTAGAATATATTTTAATTTCTTAACGGAATAAAGCGACAAGAGAATTAAGTATATTTATAAGATGATTACAGGATAAATATGGGCATTTGGGAGTATTTTAGGAATAGCTGTGCACACATTGCACACCACAGAGGCTGTGTCTGTTAAATTACTTTGTATAATTTGACATAAGTATGTTTGAGTGGAAAAAGAAAAGTGTGTGTGCTGTTAGACGTGATAAAGGTGAAACACTGGAAGGAATGAATTTGAGTCTTCTTTATTTCTGCAGGATATTTCTCGAGAGTATTGATACTGCTGTCCAGGGAGTCATGGATAAAACAAACTGTATGTAATTTAATTTAAAGTAGGGACGTATTTTACTGAAAGTTGAACTCTAGACTCCCTGATCAATATTTACAGTCATACCATGTATCACCAAATTGTAAACTTGTCATGGAATTATAAAATCAGCTTGATTACAATGATTATTATAAGGGTTTTGACACTGTATATTTATGATAATTTAGCTTTAATCATCTTCTTTGAGTTAATATCAGAGATAAAGAGAACAGTCTGTTATTTTAATATAATATATTTTCTAATAGAAGTTTTCAAAATGGAATTCTGCTTCTGTGTATTTTATCTCTTGATAATATCATTTGAAATTTACCATTTTAATTCCAAGATAAACTATTTATTCCAGTCATCTTACACTACTCGTACAAGCAAACACACAGTTTTCAGCAGTAATCGAATCTGTCTGTTAGTCACCTTGTTATTTTCAAACCTCTTGTCCATACATAATGTGAGTCTGCTCCGATTTGCATGTCTACTGTATATCTTGAGAATTACACTGAAAACTGGAGCCACACAGGGTTAATTCTGAAAAAAAGGCGACAATGGCTTAAATGAAATGTTGAATCTTGTAGCTTGAATTTTGAGCCTAAAAATCGAGCTGATTATTAAGAGTTTATACTTAAAATACTGGAATAAGGTTATTATGTAAGGATGTTAACCACTGCAATTTACAGAAGCAAAGCTTATGTAATGATAGACATGAACGTCTGCTTTTAAACACCATGCTGTCATTAAAAAAATATTGAAAATCTGATATTATAACATTTAAAAATGTCTTGTTGCCTACATAAATGTTACAGTTAGGTTTTTAATACCCGACTGTACCTCAGACAACATATGGATTCAAAATATTTTTAAATTTTATGAAAAAAGCATGGGAAAATCATGCATACTCATGTGTTGAGGTGTTTTCTTTTTTACATTTTTCTGATAAATTTAAAGAATTATTGACTGAGAGAAATCTCTAACGTCTTCAACCAGGGGTTGATCATGTGTTATGTCACACAGTTGTTTTTCTTGTCCCACGAAAAGTTCAGGAGGCTCATGTTTTTTTATTAGACTCGTCAATGTGAATGTCAAATTTCTCTCTACATCATACATTTTTTGCTTTTCGCTTGTATTATTTAACTTGTATGTGGTTCCTTTAATTTTAAATACAATTATTTAAAGTAAAGTGGGAAATGATGGGAGAAAATGGGAAATTGCATTGCGTCTGAACCGTAAAACAGTTCACTCGTCATAAATGAAGCCTGAGACAGGGAAAAAAAATTGCACAAACTGGAACAAAGATTCACATCTCTGCTCTCCTGTCATCTTTATACTAACTGCAAATATAAAAACCCTTGTGACCCAATTCTGTTCACACTGGTTATTATCTAAATGCTTTTTTCCCCCCACTTGTGCAATTTGGACAATTAAAGCGTTCTAACAGAACCTACAATCCCACCACAGACAACTGAACCCCAACAGCAGCATTAAACTCATTTTCTGTGTGTGTGTGTGCCTTTATGTTACAATATTCCTGCAATACTGGACATAATCTGCCCTCAACCTGGTCCTTAAATGCCACCTGATCCCTTTTTGATGTGTGTCCCTCCCTGCTGCTGCTGCTGTCCCCCCGCAGACAATAGAGGCTTGTTTGTTGGGACAGAAACCAGATTCCTCACTAGAGGGGGCACCAGACCCACGGATGCTACAGACCCTCCGTGTTTATGACCCACGGATCACTCCAAGCTCCCCAACAATCAAACACAAATCCTTCCCCCGACTGTCTGATTTCTCTCTCTCTCTTTCACACACACACACGCACACACACTTTCTTTCTGGCTTGTAACATCCATCTAAATGAATCCCTGTTAGTATAATAGAGAATAAATCTAGCAAATCTGATTAATTCTTTTTGTATTATTCGTGCAAAATGTCTAAATTGAAAGAATAAATAAAAAAAGGAAATTACTATTTCCCTCTGAGCCTCTTTTCCCCATTTGTTTTCCCTTTTTTTTTCAAACGAATTAACCTGCCGCGTTATTTCTAAGCGTGTGATCTTAATTGGGATTTAACGTTGAGCCGGATAATCAAACTGATTTGCAGCAGAAGCTCAGTCGAGTGTTTCCCTCGCTAACAGATTGCAGGGGGGGAATTAAAAAAAAATAATAATAAAAAAATTAAATATAAAAACGTGGGTTTACACGCTTACACGCGTAAAAGTCGAGAGAGGGAGAGAGGGGGGGGGGCTGTTCGGAGGGAAATCCCCGTGACCTTGTCATTTGGTATCGATTTGTTATTGATCAATAATGGTAATCATCATAAACACCGGCGATTCTAAATAATTATATAGTAACTCCTCGAAAAAAAAGTGGAACGACGTATCTCAAAAAAAAGGAACAAAGCCAGGAAAATATTAAAAAAATAAAATAAAAATAGATTTTTTGTGTTTTTTTTTCCCTCTTTCTGTCCCGATCCACAAACCGGATCCCGTCCGCTTCTTACCTGCCAGTCTGAGGGCCGACATCCTCTGAAACTCGGGCTCCTGCAGCCACTTCCACATCCTCCTGAAGGTCTCCCGTCCCGACTTTAGTTTACTCCAGGGTTTGGGGTTCCTCAGCAGGTCCGACAGGGTCCCCTGGGAGCGGCACAGCACCCTCTGGGCGAAGATGGCCTGGGGGATGCTGTACCTCTTCAGCTCCGCCGTGATCCTCTGCGCCACCTCCTTGGTGTTGATCTCCTCCAGCTGCCCCGAGCTGTTCACCCCTTGCGTCCCCGAGGAGGAGGGAGGTCTTTCCCGGCCGGAGGCCAGCACGGGCCCGTGGGACGGCGACTGGAGGTGCGCGTGGTGGCCCGCCGAGGACGCGGGCGGGTGACCCGGGTGGTGCATCCCGTTCAGGTGCGGCATCATCCCGCCCGCCGGCCCGCCGAGGCCCCGGTGCTGGTGGTGGTCCCCTCTGGCCAGCATGGAGGCGGTGTGGTGCGCGTCGAAGTTCAGCATCTTGTCGTGGCCGCCGTGCGTCGTGGCGCCGTAGTTGTGGAGCCCTTGCTGGGTGTTGTGGATCGAACCCAGGCCGTTGCCCAGCACCGGGGAGAGGCTCTGACCCATCCCGGACATGTGGTCCTTGTGGTAGGGGCTGTAGAGGTTGTTCATGCCCGGCAGCCCCCGCTCGTCCCGCATCAGGGTGAAGCTGCCGCTGACGTTCCCGGAGAGCCGCTGGTGGTGGTGGTGGTGGTGATGGTGGTGGAACTTGTCGGACACGGTGGAGATGGGCGGCAGCGGCTGCAGCGGCGTCAGCGTGGTGTAGGTGCCGCTCATCCCCATCCCGGGAGAGGACGTGTCGCAGGGCACCGACATGGCGTGGTGCAGCGGCAGCGACAGCTCCGGCCGGTACTCGCCGCTGCCGTCCAGTATCGTGGCCATGCCGGACACCATGGCCGAGCGGGAGGACGCGGCGGCGGCGGCGGCCAGGTCCTGGTGTATCCGCAGGGCGGACGCCGCCGCCGCCGCCGCCGACGTCGCCGCCGCCCCGTGTCCCCCCGCCGAGCCCCCGCGGCCGCCGTGGTGCGGGCTGTGGCCGCTCATGAGCTCCACGTCAGGGACCACGGAGCTCACCGCCACCCCGCCATGCAGGCTGCCGATCCCGTCCATTGTCATGTCCGTGTTCATGGCGTAAGCGTCCAGATCCTTGGCCAGGCATCTATAGGCGTTAGTGTAGGCAGTCTTCATTCATCTGTCCTCTCAGTCCATCGGGTCGAGCGGAATTATCTCTTTCTTCCTTCTTCCTCTTCTCCTCCTTTCTCTTCTCGGCTGCTTCTCCCCTGATGCGCCGGGATGGGTCAGTATCCGTAGGCTATCCCCCCTTTCCCTTCACTTCTTCGGTTGTTTCCCGGTCCTCCCGGGGGGGCCTCTCCTCCGGCTCGGTGTCTTTGTGTATTTTTCCCCGGTGTGTGCACATTTAAAAAAAAAAAATGTTTTTTTTTCCTTTTTTTTTTTTTTTTTTATCTCGCTCGTGCGGGCCTGTGCGGTGGCTCCCCCATATCCAGCCCTCTCCTCCTCCTGTGCTGCTCTGCTCCTCAGACGGGAGCTGTCCACGGTCCCCTAGGCGACCGCTCAACCCAACCTGCTGCCGGGGGGAGGAGGGGAGGGGACGAGCGAGCGTTGAGGGGGGGGGAAGGGCGTCGCCCACTCGCCTGAGTGACGTTGCAGCGGACCAATCAGAGCGGCGCGGCGGGAATCCGGAGGGCGTGGCCACCGGGGAAGCTGCCCTGGGTGGATTTTGAGGCAGAAGGTGTCAGAAAGTATTCGCGTTCATTGCTCAGGTGGACGTGTAGATACTAGGGGTTTACAAAAAATACTAATGTAAGAAGTTGTCAGCTCAAGCTTTTCACTCAAGTAAAAGTGTTTCAAAAGTACTTAAAGTATAAAAAATGGAAGAGATGGAAATGCCCATAAGGATGAAAACTTAGGCCCCAAAACACGTTTCTAAAGGCCATACCACTCTACAATGAACACTGCTAAAGAACAATGTCACTGCTTCTGTGAAATTATTTATCATGTGCAGTAATCTACTATACTCACGCTTGTATTATAGTGTATCATGGTGCATCTAGCTTATACTGTAATTATATTGTATTTATATAGGCTGTATGCAATCTTTTTTTTTTCTTGCATGTCACTTGTACTGCCTCTACTGTTGTTGCAAATGCAACCTCCCCACTGTGGGACAAATAAATAATCTTATATTAACAATCAAACAATTAACATCAATTTCAGCCACGTATGCCCATTGGAAATTAACATGTTTTAGCTCAATAGAAATACATCCTAGAACAATACATGTGAACTACTGAGCACATACTGAGCATTTACATGTGTCTCATGGAGCAGAAGATACTTCTCATCCAGCCACAATCAAATTCACTCTATCCGGATGGTGAGATTTTTCTGGATAGGTTGAACGATGACAAGCCGGAATGAAAACAAGCGAATGAAAATAAATAATATTAAGGCTATTTTTAAAAAAATGTAAGTGCACATAATCACATGAAAATGTAAGTAGAAGTAAAAAAAGGCATCTGAAAAAATAATAATTACTGCAGTAAATTAAAGATACTCAACATTTCTAATTCTAAGGTAAGAAAGTATTTATAATTAGTTACTTTACATGGAAATTCGTTATAATATAAAGTATTTCTGTGATGGGGTGTCTCTACAGTGAGATAAAAGGGTCGTATTCTGTGTCTCCTATTTAAGGTTTAAATATTATTAGAAATCATTCATTCCTCTGCTGCTGCCATTGCTGCTCCAGCAAAGTCGCAACTTGCAGGAGGATCATTCAAATTTGATCTCATCTTAGCTTTTAAATCACCACCTGCTGCCTCTGGTTGTTAAGATAAATGAGGTGACGGGAAAACAACATATGATAAATCAGTACTGACTCATTAGGCAACCAAACCTTTTCCTTTTCTCTACAAATCGCCAGCCACATCTTGAAGGTTGAACATGTAAAAGCAACACTGATTCACCTGAGGAGCTCTGAATATCAGACTGAGAGTGAAAGACATCAATTCGTAGGAATCCCAATTAACAACAACACAATAGCAGCCAACATGATGCAATGTGACAGGACACATCACATGACATAACTTAAGCCATTAATTAACAACGATAATATCACTGATGTAATAGCAAATATACAAATTAATTTATATATTTATACATTAAAACTATATATGTAGTTATATATTTAAATCTCTTAGTTTACATAGAATGTATTATTGATTTATCACAGTTTTAAGTAACACTAAATGACGAGCAATCCCCAAACACATAATACAACACATTATTATACGTTACCTTATTATTATACCATATTATTATTATTATACCTGAACTGACAGGACATTAGATCACATGACATGAGATGAAACAACATGCGATGGGATATTAATGACACAACTTACAGGAGCAAATATTCATGACCAATATAACATTAAATATCATATGAAATTAAAGCATGGCACTGCAATGCATGGAATTAAGAGGCCAAGGATGACACAACGGAACATGATGTCACATGGCCTGTCACAAAATATCATGGCGTAACATCATGAGACAAGCAATAATACAACAAAAAAAACAAACAAACAGATCAGCAGTTTTTGTGTGTCAGCTGTCTGGTGTCAGACAGATGTTCGCAGCTGTGCGGCTCACAGTGTTGAGTGCAGACTGCTGGGATGTTATCGACAGTCTCTGGGTGGAGTGATGAGCGTAGGAGCTGCACTGAAAAAGCATTATGGCCTGTAGCCCATTCACTTTACAATTCATTACACTTCCAAGGACAAATGACTGCTAAATAACTCTCTCCCTCCCTCGCCCGCTCCCTTTCTCGCTCGCCGATCCATCATCATAAAATAACAAGAATAAAGACACAACAAAAACACTCAGACACTCAATTTTATATTAAATTACTGATAGTTTTGTCTGCCATTGTAAACCACTGTTTAATATGACCACTGTTTCACAAGCTTTTTTTGCGCTCCATCTTTTTTTTAATCTAGCAAAAAAAAAATGCAACTTCTAGGTCAAAATATTTTTTAGTATCACTAACAATCATTTATTTATTTCAGCAGTAGTAGTAGTAGTAGTGGTTTGCTATAGGAGCAGTTAGCATTGTTCCTCATGTCAATCAACCTGCAAAGCTGCATTGGTCACACATTAGCTCTCATACAGAAAGAGGATGTCCACCATCCTTAAAGGGGCCATATTATTACCCCCATGTTATATTTTATAACACGTTTTTTTCAGAATACTGCCTCTTTAAACCCACCTACAAATCTCTGAGTTGTTGAATATTTCTACAAGTGAGGAAACAGCCGTCAAATGAGAGCAGACCTATTTGAATAACCAATACAAATCAGAGCTGTGGGCAGCAGCGGTGGAAAATAATTAAGTACATTTGCTCAAGTAATATAATATCAAGTACAATTTTTCATTTATGAAAGATGAAGATTAGACGCAATAGATAAAAATAACAGGCTCGTTAACAGCCCCGCCGAATCATTTCAATACATGTCAGAAAATCAAATGTTAGAGAAATAAAGTCTAAAAAGTGAATCCATATTTGTGTATCATAACTTTTTTTTTGCTCTTCTTCCATCCCCCATTAATCATCTCATGACCCCTCACATTTATCTGCTGACCCTTTAGAGGGGTCTGACCCCTAGGTTGGAAACCACTGGACATAACCTCAAACTACAGCAGCTACAACAGTAACACGCTGATGGTTCAGTGTTAATATTCTAATGATGATGATATATAATAATATATCAATCAGAGGACCAAACCACTATTATGTCAATAACTAATTATACTGAAACAACAATCCTTAAAATTTCCCCAACAATGTTTTTTATTAATATCATAGGTTTCCCTCCCAATAATAAAAGTAAAACTTGTATACATTCATTGTAACTGTATCATATTCAATTATGGGTCCATAATTTCATAATAATCTCCAAGGAAGTTTCCTGGAAATAAAACTGAGGGGAAAATTTTAGAATAAATTATTTAATTTATCTAAAGTAAATATTCATTCACAATTAAATCAATACTGTTAACTTTAAATACTGTTACTATTCTCCATATATATTGAATTGTGTACTTACCTGTAGATAAATTTCAAATGTTTGCGTGTATAGCTGCTGTTCACTGACTAAAAGACCTTAAAAGAGTGAATTAATTCATTACTGTAATCGGAGATGTGCCGACTGAACACAGTCTATAGTCCGATCTCTGCCAATCGTTATAGCTCTTTCAATTCGACGCGCTGGAAATTGTCAGGTAATTATTCTGCAATTGCACACACACACACACACACACACACACACACACACCCTCGGAAAATTAAGTGTTGCTGAGTTGCAGCGATGAGAAGGAGGATGAGGAGATGAAAAACGGAGAAAAGAAGGTGGAGGAGATGGAGGAGGAGCAGGATGGGTAGTTGGGCAGATGTTGCTTTGTTTAAAGACTGTTGTGTAATTAAGGGCAGAAGAACAGAAGCCTGACCCATTTTCTTCTTTTGATCAGCTGTCAGAGAGACAGGCAGGGGGTCTGCTGAGGGGTGACCTGTCTGCCTCCCTGTCTGTCTGTCCATAAAACTTTCAGCTGTGTTTTGCTGTGAAAAATACCGTCCAAGATGGCGATCGGAGAAGGCCAGTTTCCTTTCGGATGTTCCACAATGCAGACAGTGGAGGTGGGAGGTGAGAGAGGAGCAAGGAGGAGAAGAAGAACTGATAGAGTGGGCTGCAGCAGGATAATGGAGCGGAAGTGGCAAGAAATGAGGAGAAGAAAGAGAATGAGGTAAAACGGGTGAGGAGAGAGGAAGGGCAGGTAGGAGCGGAAGAAGTTGAGGGGATGAGGTGACGAAAAGGGGGCTGAAGGTGAAGAAAGAAGTGTCGCAAAGTGGAGGTAAATGTAAACGAGAAAAAGAACGATGAAGAGATGATGGAGGCGGCGGAAAGAAAGGATGATTTAAGGGAAGGGAAGGCTGTAAAGGAAGAGAGGTGGAGAAGGAAGGGAATATGGCAGCGTAAGTAAAAAATGCAGCCATTACTGCAGGACTTGAAGCTCCGCCCCCTCACGGAAGGGTAATTTTGTCATTTTAAAGAGTATTTGATACTTCAATATCTCCTAAATCAGCCTTAAAAATCAGGATAATCAGTGTAAATATCTGTATTATTCCCACCGAAGAATATTAAATTGTAGAGAATAACGAAAGACGATCATTTATAGGTACAGACGGGGCCCAACTTACAAACACAATAGGTTCCGAGAGGCTGTTTGTAAGTTGAATCATTCATAAGTCTGTTATATAATAATTTTAATGTATAATTGCCATTTGAGGTTATTTAAATGTCATTCCTACTTTAAATAACAAGGTACTGTTCCATAAGACTTACCAGAAACAATTACAGCACATAAAACAATACATTGGCCCATTCCCTTAACCCTTAATTGTTAACAGATTCATGCCACATTAGCCGTCTTCTCACCACTGTCACCAACTTTTTGCTAACAGCAACATTCATTTCCATGGAGATTGCCACTATCATCACTTGCCTTACGTGTTTTGCCACTAGCACTAGCTATGTTTTATTAGCCATGATAAATAAGCTTAAATTGTATGGAAACGGTAAAATATCCAACTGTTACGAAGGCATAAAGAGTGACTACTTGCATGCGGTGCGGCTAGTTGGCGGCGTTCGTTTCTACGAATATTCGTAAGTGCGGTGTTCGTATCTTGGAGAACTGTTGTATCTTTATTTGCATCCAGTTGCCTCAGAAGCCAGACATCACATCCAGGCTGACAGTGTTCCAGCCATAACAAGTTGGAAAATCAATAGCAACAAACCTAGCCAGGTTAGCCATTATTAGCAACAGCAGTTCACAGCTGCATTTAGCGTTATTTTGGCACATACTGTAGAAACATGTCCACAGCTAGGGGCATGTCTTCAGGGGGGGCATGTCATTTGAAATTTCCAAACGGCAACATGAAAACTTCCAACTTCCCACGCGACGCAGCATTAGCCGCAAGATTGCTTACCAAGGCATCATGGGAGCTGGAGTTGTAGAAAACAGTCACAGTTTTCCACATTAAGTCAGTGAAACTGTCCTCGACTGACGACCGATCGACAGCTGCAAATACTGAGAGCCTGAGATACACGGGCAGGCTACAAACAATCAATACACACACACACACACACACACACACACACACACACACACACACACACACACACACACACACACACACACACACACACACACACACACACACACAGGAAGAGAAAGAGAGAGATGGTGGAAATATAGAATCAGAATGAATGGTTGAATATGTATCCTATGTGATTGTTTTAGGATAGGAAGTGTTATTCTAAATGATTCTGACTGCCAACAAATCCCACTTTTTAAAACTTGGCTTTCACTACTTTCTGAGGGGATCAAACATTTCATTTCTTGCATTCATGGTGAATTTGTATATGAATTTATGATGGAAATGTCTTTATTTATTTAAAGGAAAACACAAACCTCAGGCACCATGTGGCAGTTCAGAAGATAATGGAACAAAATGCAGTAAGGCTCTAATTCTTTGTTACTTTCAAATATATTATATTATATTATATTATATTATATTATATCCTGTAGAACTTTGCTGTGAAATCTGCAGTTATATACTGTGTTAAATACAGTAATGTTACTGCAAATGATTATTACAGTAGGTTGCTCTATATTTGACAATAAATCACAGTAGTCAATAAGTTACTGTATTATAATACAGTTAACCACCCAATACTATAAATACAACTGCAATTACAGTATTTAATTGTTTAGTTTACAATTAATTGGCTACTACTGTAAATATAATTGAAATCACAGTATTTTAATTTTTTTTTTAATTTTACAGTTAATTTCCTAATACTGTAAATATAACTGAAATCATAGTCTGTGTGCTGGCATTGAATCATTAAAGTGTTGTTAATATTTTTTGGACAGTAATGGAGTATATATACTATAGTATAATATCATTTGCCTAATCACAATCAATAAATTATTAAGGCAAGAAAAGTGCAAATGCATATAAATGCAAATAAAAACACACGTATAATGTTTACCATTATGCCCCCGTATCCATTACACTAATGATCTATTTGAGTGTAATTGTAGATAGTCTGAATTCATGGTTCACATGCTCAGACAAGCAGCAGCAGATTAACTGACTGACTGTCTGTCTGTTGAGATAATCATTAGCCTGTTTATCTACACTCTGTGCAGTCAGGAGTCATGTTGTGTCACAATTGCAGAGAAATTATCTTTGTCATGTGCACTTCCCAAATTATACTCGCTTTTTAACCTTCTATTTAGGTTGCAGGATTCAGCTCTGCCGCTCATAACTGGTACCTTATCTTTATATGTAATTTAAAATGCATTTTTTAAATTTTGTGCTGTTACCTTTTTTTTTTTACTCTTTAGATTCGAGTAAGTTAATGAGAAGCTTATTCGTAAATAATACAGCATTTTTTTAATGTATGAATTAATTTCACTTTTGATTTTCAGTTAAAAGCTCGATCCTTTGTCAATCATAGGAAATGTTCCAAATATCTATGAATAAATATAATGTTTAGTTTAATATGTGAAGATCAAAGAGGTTGTTTGGAAGTTCTGCAGCTGATTATACAGTATATTGACAGGAAATCAAAAGCATCTGTACATTTAAATCAATGCAATAGTCCTTTATTGTGGGAAGCTTTCACTCTCTTTTCTATCATACAAAATATCGGATGATATTATGATATCTGTCATATACAGCTGTTTAAATTTCAAACATTTTACAGCGTCGGTATCACTGTGCATCATCTTACAAACAAGTCAGATGATGCAAAAGTATTTATTTTGATTTACAATCATTTAATTAAACAGTTAATATGCAGAGAAATAACTGAATTGGGATTTATAACCGAAGTACAATTAAAGACAATTTAAAATGCAATGCAAATATATATATATATATAAATGCAGATGTGGATCAAATAATAAAAGAGCAGTTTTACAGAAAAAGAAAAAGAAAAAAGAGAACAGCAGAGTTTGGAGTCAGAACGCAGGTTCCTCTGCTCTCTGGTTGAAAGTTAACAGATTCGAAAATGTGAATAAAAGCTGCAGGTTAATCAGGACTTTTTTTCTCTTCCTGCTTTTACCTCTCTCTATCTGAATCTCTATCGGTCTCTCTGTCTCTCTCTCTCTCTCTGTTCTGGGCCATCTGCTGTGTACAGAGCAGCAGTATTGATCTGCAGCTTTGTGCTGGAGACCACATGCTAATCTATAGCGTTAGTGACAAACACTACTCCGCTTTGCCTCGCATCTGTCCCACTGACTCCCTCTCTCTCTCTCTCTCTCTCTCTCTCTCCCTCTCCCTCTCCATATAACCAGTGTCATCCCCCCCCCCCCCCCTCCCTCTCTCCCTCTTTAAATGACCCAGCAGTTTCTGGACGGGGGTCCATCTGTCCGGCTGTAAACTCGTCTTCCTCCTCCTCCTCCTGCGCTGGTTGGTTGCTGGTGAGTCCTAAATATCAGTGTTTCATGGCAGCCATATTTGGTATTTAAAAAAAAAAATGCAGAAAAAGATTATTTTGAGTTTTATCAAAGAGAGCTTTGAAATACATTAAGGTAATATTTTTAAGCTGCATATAGAGATGGATTCAGGTGATGTACATAATATATAAAGATTTTTGTGAAACACATGTAAAGACAATTAAGAAATTTAAAAAGGGACTTGCAGATTTAAACTATTTGTATTTATAAACATATAGTAAGATCTACAAAAATAAACTAAGTAATAAATATAAATATATGCAATGCTTTATAGACATAAAACTGATTTTTAAAGGTAATTGTTGTGCATATATTACACTGAAATAGGAATTTATAGACATATATGAGATACTATATAGTAGAAGCATAATTAGATACACATTCAGATGCATTTAGATAAAAGAAAATGCACATTGAGAATTTATAGACACAGTTTAAAATAAAAAGATTAAAGAGTTTTAAATACAGATAATACAAAAATTTAAAACAATTATGTATGTAGGCCTAATGGTGTATAGACACATATATAATTATAAATGATATATACTTATAGACTGAGGTTATATAGTTATACATACAGATAAACAACAGACTTATGGGGATTTCAGTAGAAGAAAATAAAGGACTATGCTTAAATGTATGGAGTTTAATAAAAATACAGTACAAATGCAATAATTAGAGATATGGAGACAGAAAAAGACATGTTCAAATGTTATAGAGATATTTAAATATATAGAACAGTTGATTATCAAATTATTGAGATTTGTACAAACAGATAGAGTTCTACTGAAAAAGTGAAGTTGTAAAATATGCAACAAAAAGAGAGACTGTAATTTAATGTAAGGAGGTAAAATATGAGATGATTCAGTTTGAAAATATATGAATATAATATTTCTGGATATGCATATTAATAATATAATATACTGATGTATAGTGATATGATACATAGAGATACATATAGTGATATGCAGGGTCGGTGTGGGAATTAATGAGTAAGAATGATTAGTTGGGATATTAAGATAATATATAGATTTATATAAACACCTGGATCATAAATATATAGAGAGAGGGAGAGAGAAAAGGATCAAATGTGATTATAGGTTTGATTTTATAAAAGCTGTTAAAGATGATGCCACACACACACACACACACACACACACACACACACACACACACACACACTTTATTTAAATGCGATAGCATCTTACCGAAAGCATCTTTAGGGATTTGGGGAAAAAAAAAAAAAAATGAAGACCAGTTCCATCATCTTCCCTCTATTCTTCCTCCAAGTTCTCCTCCTCTTCCTCTTCCACCTCCTCCTCCTTCTCTTTCTCTCCTTCCTTTATTCTCTTCAGGCCTTTTCAAACTTTTTTTTTTTTTCGGACCTGCTGCCCCTTTTGTTGCAGTTCTGTTGGCCGTGAAATCAGCTTTTAATGGGAACACAATGGCCGCGTGCAGAGCCGACCCGCTGTATTCAAATGTGACCGCACGCCATTATCACTGCGTTTCCAACTCTAAATAAACACCCGTTTAATAGCCTTTCATCTCACGCCTGTATGAATGTGCGTATGAAGTTATTGCACATTCTTGAACTCTTTGCTTAAACCTCAAATTGTATCCGTTTATTTATTCTTTTAAAAGTGACTTTAAGCGTTTTGCGAACGACATTCAAAGATAGAAACATCAATTGAACTGTTTGTTGCCATGCATTTAAATTTATGTGCATGCAAGGTTTAAATATTTGGACTATTTCTGCAAAAAATTATTCCAGTATGAATTTTGAAGCTTATTGTAAAACTTCATTTTTATGCATGTTGAAGAAAGGGGATACAAATATGAGCTTTAATTCTAAAATGTTAGTAAATATATGAAATAAATTTGAAGCTACATTTATGAAATGAATCACTGTGAAACATTGTGTTTAATTGTTTTATTATAGCCTATCATGAACCTTTCATTTTATGATATTGATGCTAGTCACAAACGAAACAAAAATGACTAAATGAAAAAACAACAAACATCAAATTTAAAAGTAAAAGATTATGAACACATTTCCCCTAAATATGCAGGATGATCAGGATTTATTCTTATGATTTCCCACACTTAGAAGATGGAAGTAAGAATGAAATAAATATTCAGAATGTTTTTCCTAATTCACATCATTAAAGGGGCTGTCGTCTCCTCTCATTAAACTCACTTCAATCACACAGTAGCTGCACACACACACACGCATACACACACACGCATACACACACACACACACACATATATGTTTTAGCAAACATCAGAGAGAACATGGCCACAGGCAGAGGCAGCTCATGCTAATTCAGATCAATATTAGTGATGAATTTCCATGTGAGCTGAGTTTCCTCTCATAGAAGCAGCTCAGTGATCTGAGGGCAGCTTTATCTCTCATCTGAGCACACACTAGTTAACACTGTGTGTGTGTGTGTGTGTGTGTGTGTGTGTGTGTGTGTGTGTGTGTGTGTGCTTGTACAGTAATACGTACTCTGCACAGAGTGCTCCGTGTCCTTGTGAATTTGGCCTCCTGAAGACTATAATTTACATTTTGTAATTTTTAAAGGCATTTTTTTAAAGGGAGATATCAATATGTTTATGAAAATGATGTTTTAGAAATTGAAGCAACAACAAAAAGACATAAGGAAACATTATATTTTAACCATAATTTGTTATAGTAATACAAATTTATTATTAGTGTAATCATATGAAAGTCCATTGCAGCTAAAGTACAAGCTTGAATTGTACAGACAGATAATAACACAATGGATCAATAATATTGATATATATTATTCTATTATAATATAGCATATTGATATTTAATAGCTATTTAGAAATTTGAAATATTCACACATAAAAACACAAAAAAACAGTGTTCCAAAGACTTAAAAAAAACTGATATTGTAGATTTATTTATATTTTATCATACACAGTGAATTTAACTAAGTTTTAGTGAAGTTTCAATTTAATATTAATTATTTAGTTTGATTTATTTTCCGTATTATAAAATCACTTTTATTTTAAAAGTGATAGGCATTTTAATTTAAGCTGTTGGGGAAGACACATTCATCTGTGACCTTAAATGTACAGTTTGGCATATTTTTGAAGCCCGAAAAAAAAGAAAACTGTGTAGAATTTTAGGAAATTGGGTGTTTTTCATGTCTCGTATTTATGATGATTTTTTTCTCCCTTCCATTTGTTGTTTTCTGACATTTTGATGAGGACTCTCACAAAAGTCCAACATGGTTTATTTAAGGTGAAAAGAGCTTTATTCTATGCAATATTGATAACTAAATAATATATATCTTAATATTAAATATTAAATATAAATTATTTTGTTGATAATTAGTTAATGTATCTGTTTGTCTCACACAATAAATACCTGCAGATCTGACCCTGGAATTTACCTTTCTTTAATTTAACAGTACAGTAAAAGTCAAGTTTTAGATTTCGACAGAAAAAGATTGAAAAGCATCAACATTAAGACAATTAGGCCTTAAAAGAGGTCAGCAAAATTAGTCTGAATGCAAAATAGAAATATACAGCAAACTGAAGGGGAAGAGATTTATACTAAAATGACACCAAATATTCAAAAACAAAGACAGTGAATCTGAAAATATCATTTCTAAAAGCTGTAAACTAGACAAAACAACTTAAACACACACACACATTTATGATACACAAGATATGATATGGAACGTCCCCTCCTCGGGGGTCTGGGTGTTAGGGATAGAAACATTTGAGAATTGTAGGTTTAAATGCAGCAATCTGGTGCAATTTCAAAGCAAAATCCAAGGTAATAAAAATGCACCTTTAAGGGATAATTATTCTAATTTCAAACACTCTTAACATGCGAATGGACAAATATGCTTCAGGAAAACGTCTGTTTATGATTATTGGAACAATTAGAAATAGTCAAACCTCAGTTTTGCTTTTAAAATGCTCCAAAAAATATGGCGAACACAAACCAAACAGGCTTCAGTCATATTGACCTGTTAAATTTATAATATGAGTCCAAATGGCAGTGACACAATCAGGATTCTGGACACATCTGTGATGTTTTCTCCTCATGTTTCCCTACATTAGTAACATTGCAATTAATTTAACTTTAAAAGCCTTAATTATAATTAAAATGTGTCTGCTATGGTGGTCAGATTGTCAAAGTATGGTGAGTGCCGTACCCAAACGGTGCCTTTGAACTCAGCCTGATTCATTATCTGGAACAGTTACATCAGTCATTATTGTGTCAAACATTATACAAAGCAACACAGATGCATGTTTTATCATGATTCTCATTTTTTCCCAAATTCTAGAAAGCAGCAGGTTAGTTTAACAGTAAATGCAGAGAGCAGAGTTGTTGTTCATTAACTACAGAGTTGGAGGTGGGGGGGGGGGGGCAGCTCCCTCCTCCTCTTCCTCCTCCTCCCTACATGATTATTTAATGTCCTCTGGCGTGTTGCTCTTTTAATCATAACATTTGATTTATTGATTTCCTCTCGGTCTGAAGACGGCGCAGACAATCAGCGCGACGGCTGCAGACCGAGGCCGAGTGGTTTCCCGAGTTCTCAGACTTCTGATCAAAGGGGAAAAAGGAGAAGCCCCATTAATATTTCACATCTCCACACGGCCGAATCGGAGATGACAGCAGATTAGTAGAGCTGGTTTATGTGCCAAGATGGATTCAGAGAATCCCCCCCCCCCCCCCCCCCCCCCCCCCCCCCCCCCCACACACACACACACACACACACACACTTAATTTAGAAGCTCACCCTAATAATTTCATGGTGAAAAGTGATCATTTCACATTTCAGCCAATGACCTCAGACTATTCCTATAAAGTCTTTGCATCTAAGTGGCAGCTTGTTAATATTGTCACTACCATTATTGTTGGTGTATTTTTAATACTCACCATATTTGGTATTGAATGCGTTTGTGCATTTTTTTTTGCCAACTTTGTCTTGTCATTTTCAAAAATTTTGACTGAATTCAACTCTTTTTTTTACATCGATTTCTAAGATTAAATTTTTTAAAAATGGTATGAGCACCAAATACATATTTGTACTTTGTACTCAAACGTGATTTGCTTAGACACTTATGCTATAAATGCTAAACAATAATATTAATAAACTGTATATATATATATATATATATATATATATATATAATCCCATGTGTTCTCTGGTTGTTTATTTGTGAGCGTGGCTTCTCTTTGTACTGATGTATTTTATGTTTAATAATGTGTATATTCATTAAACAAAGTAAATGCTTATGGTTTATACCGTTAACTTGTTATTGCTGCTTATTGACCTATTTCATAGCAGGTGTGCTCATTTTGTATTTACTTATTTACTACTCATTTGTTTGCTTTCTTTCCTGTCCAATCGTTCGCTGTGTATCTGTCTGTATTTCCCCTGGCGGCTCTTTTCATGCGACCTTATTCCCTCCTGAGTCATTGCAGATTTCCAGTCAATATGCTCTATGTGTATACCATCTTACTGTTACTCAGGCCTCTTGGTGATTTTTTTTCCCCAAGTGAGCTTGTTAGCTGCTCAACATAAATTTATACATTTATTTTATAGTGTCTTACTGTATATTGTCATATAAACTGAAAAAATCTGCCGGATCATTAAAATATTTGGTTTACATTAGAAATTGAAAATAACACTACAATGTGTTGTATAAGTGGATTATACATTGATTATATGTTTGTGTCTTTACAGGAACTTTACAGGAATAGAACAAAATATATTACATATTATTAATGTTATATTATTTAGTTTTGATTTAAATCCAGCAGCTGACTTGTTACCAGCTGCTATAATGCAGCACGATTGACAGGGTCAGAGGGTCAAAGGTCAGCCACCTCTGGCATGCACCTTCTGACCTCTCTGATTTGCATACACGCTGACCTACATTCTTCTGGCGGTTATGACATTTCCTTTAATATACCCACTTACTTTTTAAATTTTTTTACACACACACACACACACACACACACACACACACACACACACACTTATTTATTAATGTATTTATAAATTAATACACCATGTATACCTTTAATTCCAGTATATTTAACAGTATATTTTTAATATTAATATTTAGATTGTGGTGGAACACTACAGAAGACTAATTGAATGTAAAAGATTCATTTTTGGTGCTGCTAACTTTACATCATATTGTAATTATTTTTAAATTATTTCTTATTATTACATTTTTAATTCCTTTTCACTAAATGAAAACACACCAAAATCTAAATATGTAAAACTGGAATGCTGGTATGTTTAAATACTGGTATGCATGGTGTATTAATTTGAAACTGTACTATATATATATATATATATATATATATATATATATATATATATATATATATATATATATATATATATATATATCATATTCATATTTTATTTGAACGACATGAAATGAGATCATTAAACTGGTCAGGTGAGGTGGTAAAGTGAGATAAAGTAAAACTACATAGAAACGGGATAAGGATGTACTGAGATAAGTTAAAGATAGAAATGATATGTTCACATGGAGCAATGTGGGGTTCAATAACTTGCTCACGGACACTTTAGCACATGGACATGAATCATCAACTCTGCGATCAGTGATTAAATTTAGATAAGACATGATGAGACATAATCTATTCTGCTCTATTTTCAACATGTTAGTCCCATGGATCTCTGTTTTGTCCCTCTCACAGGGTTAAAGGTCACAGAATGTTGTTTGATCTGTGTGCAACGTGGACAAATCCATGTCTACACTGAAACACACACATGCGCACACACACACACACACAGAGACACACACTCATGCCATGCATTTATTATCAGGCATTTTCTCACACTGTTAAAACTTTGCTGTGAAATGAGTAATGTTACTGTAAATGAATATTAAAGTAGATTGCTGTATATTTAACAATAAATTACAGTAGTGAAGAATTACTGTATAAAATCACAGTAGAATCAAAGAGTTACTGTATTGTAATAAAGTGAATCACCCAATACTGTGAATACAATTGATTTCACAGTATTTAATTGTTTTAAATTTACAGTTAATCACTTAATAGTACAACTGAAATCAACAGTATTTAATTGTTTATTATTATTAGTAGTAGTAAGATTATTTAAGACACTATACTGTAAACAGAAGTGCAATACTTCTACTGTAAAAAAAAAAAATTACAGTAACTTTCTAGATAATTGCTGCCATTTAATTATTGTAAATTTGAAGGTAACGGTTTTACAGTGCAGTTCTATTTATAATCCATACATACCTTTAATTCCAGTAAATGTAAAGTATCACTTCCCTGATTTAATGATCATTTTCGGACAGAAAATGCCTTTTTCTGTTTGAATCATCAGTATTGAAGTGAGTAGAATTTACCAAAGTTAGTTACTGTAATGTAAGGTCTACAAAAATAATAATTTTTTGTTCAAATGGACATTATTCTAAAAAGGTGATAATATTAAAAAAAATATTATATATTTTCAATTCTTGAAAATACTAGACTGTGATAAACAACAAGCAAACAATCATTTAACATCCCATCAAAACAACACACACCACTCATTTGTCAAATTGATAATTTCATTCATTTTAATGACTGATGAAATAAATACAGTAGATATATTTTCTTTCAAGTTCTGGAAGAATAAAACCTATTTGTTAATGTACAGCATTTCTTTTCTTTATTGTGAATGATATCTAGTGTGGTTTTAGTATATATTACTCCACATAGAATGATCTCTATAAACTGATATGGAGCGATGACAAGTTTCATTCCAAAATGCGAGAAATACATTCTGGAAAAATGTTACCTGATACTTATCTATATTTTATATTACAAAAATAAAAGGCGACAAAAATAAGATACAATTACATCCTATTCACTTTAAAGAGTTTGCAGGTAATGTGCCCAAGTCAGGAGAAAAAAAAAAACAACCTTTAACCTTCAAGCCAACAATCTTTTTTTGTCGAAGTCCTGAAAACGTTTCAAGTCATAGATATCTCTCTTTTTTTTTTGACAAACAAATAAGAGGCAACAAAAATACAGCTGGAATTCAGATTATAAAAATAGCCCCAGTTTCTCTCATTTTTGTCATCTCATTGAGTAATATATATGAAAACAAAGAAAGCACATGTCAAATACAATAATTCACATTTGAAATGTCAGAAAATCAATGTGCTGTGTCAGCATGTGATATCACATGAAATATATCATATATCACCTCACATATTTAACAATTATGTTAATTTAACACGTAAAACGACTGAAAAACCATCAATTGGATTTCTCTGATGTGGTTTTTCATGACCAGACCACCTCCCATTGCTGTTTCTACCATATGTGTGTTTCTTTGGGGAAAATGCCCAGACACAAATTCCTGATTACAAATCGTGGTACATTCTGAAACTGAAAAGACAATAGAAACATACGTATATCTATTCCCAGAGTTAAATTATCGGGAAAACCAAACGTCAATTTAGTAACACGGAATCATTACAAACGGCAAAAAGATGATGGCAAAACATGAACATATCACAAAACACACAAAAAAAGTCTCCTTGAACCCACAAACGCACATAAAAGCGGTTTGTGGAAGTGTCACCATTCACAAAACCCTGATAAGGAAGGCCAAGAGGGCCGAGATTTGGGATTTTGTCAAAAAGAAAACCTCAACAAAGTAAAGCAATCGTTCTTTAAAATAGATTTTTGTTGCTCGATGTAAATTGCATGACTCGGTCATGTTAAAAAAAAAGTGTTTGTATGTACAAAGCGCTCAAACTGGAATGCACGGCTGTAAGGATGTGTTATATGGTATTTAAATTACCTAAAATTCCTAAAGTTCTCGATAATAGACTTATTCTATCACACTAACAGGCCAACAACATGGGATTGGGATATTTTTCTGCTTAACCTGTTCCGAAAAACAAATGAAACATGAAATTCTCTACATTTTTGTCATAAATACATTCCTTTCTTCCAGATGTCAGATATACTGTATACAGTCACCTAAAGTCTTTGATTCACAATCAGCTGCAGACTATAGACTCAATCCTTTCTCCTGCTTAAAAATCTAGCGCAACATTCAGTGAAATTGTAGGAAACAGTGTTCCTTTTAAAATAAGGGTGGCTGGATCAGCTGGTAGATGATAGTGGGGGACCACAGTTTGCATTTTCTCCTCGTACATTCACAATGCAGCAGCAACAATCTTAAATAAATCTCAATTCAAATATCCCCAAAACTGCAAACTACAATCAGGATTACATTTTTTTTTTTTTTTGCTGTTGTGATGCCTGAGTGTCAAGGTGAGACACGTTATATGATCTGATGCTATCAAAGCTAAAAAGCCGCCTCGCAGTCTCTTGCTATTCTCTCACTAGTGCCGCTTAGCTTCAGCAAATGCAAAAACCGACTGGGTGAGAATGGAGCCAAATGGCTTAAGTAATTATTCTAACTATGAAGCTATATTCTTATCTGTATGAACTATTTTCTATACCTGATATTGTTGCTGTAAACACAAGGAAATGCAGGGCTGCCCCTCTCTAAATGCAGAATATGGGCTGTGCATAATGGTCTAAATTGTATTCTACTTATACTACTGTGCTTACATAGTTATGCTTAAATGTAATTTTACTATGCACCGGTTTTGTACCCATTGTACATGGAGGGGTGGGGGGTGGGGGCACCATAGAACAATTCTGTGAAATTTGTGGGGGATGTGGGGCACCATGACAAAATTCCAGGGGCAATCCTATGGAAAAAAAGACCATACTACTGGAATTCCTGATGAGTTACACACTGCTGACTATTAAGCAGCTAGTTAACATAGGTATGCTTTTAAAAAAATGCTGTCACTTAAAAAAATAGAAAAAAGAAATCAAGCTCAAACGAATGAGACGTAGCACATAAGTTAAATCTAATTTAAGCTGCCAGCTGAGATATCAGCTCATTTTCCTCAGCTACGTTTCATAAAATTGGAAAACAGCCTTACCTCTATCCACAATTTGACATTTTTGCATTTCAATGACTCTCTAGTTTCTTCAATTTTCTGCTGGACTACATCATTTTGAATTCACACATACCATCGCGTTGTAATCAGAATTCTTCCTCATGTTCAAACTTCAAATACACAATAAAATGTGACAGCCTATTTAAAAAGTGCATGTGAACAACTCTCAGTTTCTCATGTTCTTGTTTTCCCACGCTTTCAGGTGGACTCAGTTTAAAGTCCTCACAGTTTGTTTATTGTGACAGTTGTTGCTGTAATGAAGTTTTCATCTTTCACAGTAGCAAACAGCTAACAATGTTTAGTAGCCTTTGCGTTACGCAGGAATACTTTGATTGACTCTTTTGTATGTTTAGTACCCTTACAAAGCACAAACTCCAGTGGCCCCAGTGGAGATCCTTGGCTCTTGATAGTGCCACTGAAGGGGTTCTGTTGAGACCTCAGACTTCTCTTGGTTTTCATTTCTCAAAATCTCAAAATCTGAGATCTCTGTCCAGTGGGGTCCCATTGATTTAAAGCGGCGCTGTGCAATATTTTTCATATTAACCATTAATGAAATAAGTGTGTAATATGAAAATAGCCCATTGCACTGACATACACAGAGAATTATCACCTGTTGGATGTTAGATTTTATTCATTTTTCGTCTTTCTAGGATAATTGTTTGCTGTTTTCTCTCCCACAGCTCCGCTTTTTAGCAACCTTGTTTCTAGCAGGTGTTTTCAGCAAACAAGCTAAAAAAAAGATACTGTATACTTCCTGTCCAACACTGAACAGAAGACAGACAATTTGGCAACTAACCAGTGAATAAACAAGAGCATTGGACTGTTAAAGACACAGATATTCTTCTCAGAAGTTGGTGAACCTGTCCACGCTGAAAGGACAGTGAATATTTGACCTGTAATTATCAGAGTGACACAACTCTGCCATAATGATGTTACTCTGTGTTAGAAGTGTAACTACTGTAGGCAGCTGGCATTACCTTTTAACAGCTTTGCGATGATATGGTGATCAAGGGTGCGGTTACCCCCCAATGTAAAAAAAAAAAAAACGCTTTAAGATGAAATATAGTGAAATCTGACTAACAAATTTAAATTTTCTAAAATTGATTGGTTGATTTATTTATCAACCAATTTAAGTTATTGTGTAAGAGCCACCGCCAAATGTCCAAATCTAAGGTGTATGTGTACCATTGGCAAATGGACCAATCACAGGCATTGACCTCAGTTGTAAAACAATTATTTCTAAACCAAAAAGTGCAGCTGAAACCATTTTTCTTGTTGTAGGCTTTCAATATCCCACAGTGAAGTCGACACATGCGTTTGACTTTTTTATGGTGACCCCTGTGCTGAAATCAGTGAGATTTATTTATTTGGGGCTAAGCAGCAAAGCCCATACCGATTGTACGTTTTCATCTTCTTCTGCAATGGGAGTCTATGGCAGCCCATAGACCCGTAAGGTAAAACGTTGTGAAATTTGGCACGCTGATAGAGGACAGTCCCCTGATTAATGTCACCAAGTTTCATGATGCCACCTCAAACTCTCTAGCGACACCAATTGGTCAAAGTTGGAGGTACATTTCCTTATGTGACTTCAACTTCAACGCACCCTATGGTGTCATTTTCTGCCTAGATTTTTTTATCATTATTTGAAAGAAGCTAACATCATTGCTCCATCTTTTTTTAGACTAATGCTTGCATCAGATTACACAAAATCAGCTTGATAATGCCTTGAGAACAAAACTTAGCTTAGTGGGGGCAACAATTGCTAGTTAACCTTGTATTGTAGAAGACAACTATGGAGCCGTTGGGGGCCTCATAATGAGACAACAAGACGGGATTTGTCTTGCATTACCCTGCCCCTCTTTTGATAACTTCTACAATTTCTGTTCTGTGGCAATTACTTCCATGCACAACTGTGAAGAAGAAGAATGGTACAGTAATAATTTTGGTGGAATGGTGAGGTTATTCTGGGACTTCCTGTTTTGATCGCCCTTATACATCACACATGTGAAAGAAGTCAAGCCATGCCAACAAGTGACGTGACCTGGGAGAGAATTTATGACTCTATTATGATTCGAAACATACCAGGAATGAGCTCTTGCTCTTGAATCAGAGGTGAGGGGTCTTGGCTTTACTCAGACAATCTGTTGATTTGTAGCTGCGATGCCAAGAAAACCTGTCTGATGAAAACACCATTAAGCAATACAAGTTTCTGATATTCTTTTGAAAAGCACCATTGCTTAAAAGTCCAGCCACATTTGCCCCCCCACCCAAAAAGAAACTGCAGTCCTTATTACCTTAAGTTTTTTGAGCAGTGGAGAATGAATAGACTCCTTGCTCCTTGAGCTGCTGTTCGCATTGAGTGCAGGATTATGGGCTTTTGTTCAGGGATCTTGAGTTAAAAACAGTTGAAGAATCTTTTGCACCAAAGTCAGCTTTACAGCCAAGATTTTGGTTCTGACAAAACCACAAAAGTCTTGTGCTTGTCTGTCTGGTAGCTGCTGTAACTCTGCTCTGTGGAAGCGGTGGAGTGGTGTTTTTTTTTTTTTGTAGAAGAAGAAAAAGAAGAAGAAGCGCTGTTGTTGCTGCAGTTTTAGCCCTAAGAACAGTGGGAGAGGGAGAGCTTCAGCAGTCCCTGGGTATGCATCTTGTAGAGGAGCTTGAACTCGGCCGGAAGCTGGTGGGACTCCTGCCACTTGGTGGTGAACTTGGTGCCCTTCTTGTCGTAGTAGTGGTACGGCAGCTCCTTACCCGTGTTGGGGTCCCAGCCGAAGGGCCAGAAGCCGTACAGGTGGATCTGGTTGCACATGGAGGACGCCAGCGTGTACATCAGGATGCCGGTGCTGAGGCGCTTCGGCGAGAGCTGCTTGGTTTTCCAGTAGCTGTTTAGTACAAAGTGAGGAATGGAGGTAGTGAGAAATTAAAGAGCCAAAAATATGTCTTAATAGCATTAAAGCAGAGTATGCAGGATTCCCCTAACAAAACAATATGTTAACTCATGCAACAGCAATCCTTCTTAACCTCTTAAGACACACTATAACGTGAGCGGTATGGGGGAGTAGCAGAGGGTCATTTACGGCAATACTACACTTCGGTCATTGGTTTCTATATGCAAATAACACAATTATTGTCTTGGAGTTGTTTTTACATCGATTGACACCATGCACGAGCCAATCAAAGAATGAGGTTGGGAGTTGGCTAGCTTGAAATCCAATGAGGACCTACTACCCAATGGAAATTTCGAGACCAACCAAATCTAGTAGCCATAAGCCATAATAAAAAATAAATAATAATAATAAAAAACTAAAAGCAACTCTTTCTATGCTGCTCTGCTTGTAGACCAGTGATTGAGGGTTTCCTTAAATTAAATTTATTTTGTTGCCATTTTGTTTTAAATTTGATTTTATGTTTAAAAAGGCACTTAATCAGAGTTTATTTTGAGTATTAAACATGGAAAACTGACAGAAAATCATTTCCATATCAATGTAAAGCATAAGGTTTTACTAAAAGTATTTGCAAAACAAAAAAACACAAAGAGATAACCTTGGATACTGTGATAGTAGCAGTTTTATATATTCCTATGAGTATAACTATTGACTTCAGAGAGATAAGTATATATAGTTTTGAAAATAAATGCTTTCTCCCGGCAGTCCCATTCTGTAGCCTCACAGAGGGGAATCTCTCCAAACTGGCCGCAACAAAAGCATCTCCACAGGTCCTCGAGGTACTGAAAGCCGTCTGAGCTGCTTAAACGTGGTAATTCTTCCAGAGCAGGTAGATTCAACGGGATTGATAAAGATTAGGCTACTGTACGAGGAGCCTATTCTGCCGCCACAACACTAAGTACCAGACTTAAATCCCTCTCCACACACAGTTACTGCGCTGTGCTGTACCTTTCACTAAATAGCTGCTCCCTTATAATCCGGCTTTGGATTCTAAATCTCCTCTTTGCCATATAGAGCATAGCTCAATACAATATGAGCACATGTTAGTCAGTGTCCACAAACTAACAAACTAAACAAGAGATAGACTGACGCCTGGAGACAAGGTTTACCATAGACACATATAGATGTAGATGTATATATCTTATGTTAACCTTGCCTGGTCTAACAGTAATTAACTCTCAGAAGACTGGACTAGTTGCAGCACTTTGCATTGTGGGAAACAGGAGAGAAGATACTATTGTTCACAGGCAGCCAATGCAGCATCTAGAGCTACAGCGATTAATCGATAATCGACTTAGATACCAACTTTTAAATTAATTGCCAACTATTTTGATAACCGATTAATCAATCTGAATAATTTTTAAGAAGAAAAAGTCCGAATTTATCTGGTTCAAGCTTCTCAAATCTGATTATTAGAAGTAATTGTAAACTGATGATTGTTGGGATGTGGACAAAAAAAAGAAGACATTTTAGCTTTGGGAAACAGTGATTGATATTTGGATTGATATAAATCCAACAACTAAGTGAAGAATAGTTTTACTAAATCAAGAGATTAATCGACTATCAAAATAGTCATTAGTTGCAGCCCTACTACACATACTTGTCTGTGGGGTTGACCACCCTCACTACTTTTAAATGGAGTCTAACTGTGTGTCTGAGGCAACTTTGACAAGGACAAAATCACTGAAAGGTGTCAGGCAAACACACATATCTACTTCCCCACCACCGCAGTGCAGTGTAAAAACATAATAAAGTACCTCTTGGGTTGGAAATCATAATCCAGACAGCATTTCTTCCAGAAATGTATCAGGCAAAAACCACTGAGTCATAATATATTCTCATTTTCGGGAAACGGGGCTGGGCTTGTGCAATCGTCTGTCTTTTTTCTTATTAAAAACCCATTATACAGCAGCGAATGTGAATAAATATAGTTCCCAACAAAAAACAAAAACCACACAGCCCAGCTGTTTTATGAATTAGGCGCCAGAAAAGCCCTTCTGAGAAAAAGGATGAGCCTAAATATGGGGTCTTTCTTGTAAATGTACTGCAGGGGTGGGTTACCCTGGTCCTGGAGAGCTACTGTGGGTGCAGGTTATTGTTCCGATCAAGCAGTAACACACTTGCTTCTACTAATGAAGCTCCATAGCAAGAGCCCTAATGGTTGGTTAGTAGAATCAGGTGTGTTCCTGCTTAGTTGGAACTCTCCAGGACCAGGATTGCCCACCCTTGATGTACTGCATAATGATATTTTTGGATGTACTGCAGTGTTATAATGTATCTTACTTGTTGATGTATTGCATGATGTTTCCAGGCCAGGCCAGCTGGACCTTCAGCTGACCTTGATGTTCCACAAAGAAGTCCACCAGCGTCCGGGTCACCGTGGCCGACGTGTGGAAGAAAAACGCCGGGATCCACAGGATGGCGCCGTCCAGCTTCTTCAAGCTCAGGAAGAAGTTGTTCCTGTCCTGCACGGTCAGTAAATTGTTGTAGTATTTCTCCAGGATGCTCGGGTTAAAGGTCGTCATGTTGGTCCGCCGCCCGACGTCCTTCTTGAAGATTTCGGTCGGCGCGAAGTTGCAGCGGAACACGAAGTCGAACTTCTCGATCTGGGCGCCGCAGCGGGAGCCGGTGAGTATGCCGCTGTTGCCGACCACGGCGCAGACGTTGTAGTTCTTGTTGAGGACCGGCGAGACCTCGGGCAGGAGCGAGCGGAAGTTCTCGCCGATGGAGAAGACGTACTTGTGGCTCGAGTAGTCGTAGTGCATCAGCTGCCCGATCCGGACCGAGCCTCGCGTCAGCGTGAAGTTGTGGGGCATGTCGATGTACTGGGAGATCTCGTTCCTGCCAGATGCAAAGATGATTCCGTTCATTGTCGCTAAAACCACCAAGAACTACCAAAAAAACGACGGCATTGCCGCAAATATGTCCACCTCCTGCTGTTCTCAATGTCTAGGGAATTTAAGGCCTACTTAGAGATTTACTCTTCATTCAGTTACTTCTGTGGATACAACAGTTGGCACTGTGTAATTCTAATAATGACAAACAGTGGATTAAATGAAAATCAATCAATGAAGGACTGAACAGATCTGATCCAGAATAAAACCAGTACTTAGTACTTGATTGTGGTTAGACCTAAAAAACCCGGGTTTCCTCGCTCAGGTTTTGTTCTCCTCCACTATTTTACAGGTGTATGCCACCTCCCTACCATCCTGCTAAGCTAGCCAATAAGAAGAGGCGCATCGGAGGACAGGTCACATGTTCTTGTGTCCAGCCAGTTTAAGCTGGTCATCAATTTCTAAAATAGCTTCAGCCCTGACTCCGGAAGCAGAGTCGGGGGTTTTATACCCGAGGAAAGTGAATGAAATAGAAATTGCAATATCTGCCAGAGAAATCATTATTCAATTGTTTCTTAAAATTTCTCAACCCTAATTGTCAGTCAGTCATTTTCTATACCTGCTTATTCCTCATTAGGGCCGCAGGGGTCTGCTGGAGCCTATCCCAGCACGTTACGGCGAGAGGCAGGGATACACCCCCAGATGGTCACCAGCCAATTGTGGGGCACACACACCATTCACTCACACACTCACACCTACGGGCAATTTAGAGTTGCCAATTAACCTCAGCATATTTTTGGATAGTGGGAGGAAGCCGGAGTACCCAAACTCTGGAGACCTGTTTGTCCATCTTACAAACAGATACTGTTTGCTATAATCTGCAAACTCCACAGAAATATTTAGGGATGTCAAACTTGTGGTCCGGGGGCCGGAACTGGCCTGCTAAACGGTCCAATCTGGCCCACTAGATGAAAAGAAAGGACCAGTTCCTATCTGTTCACAGAAATGTGATGTCAGAGAGCATCTTTCAGGCCTCAAGGGATAAAATATTTACAGTTTTGATTTGTAAACGGCCTGTAAGACAGGACATAACTTCACCTACGACTTGAAAACCTAAATATTGTTCATTGAGTAAATGTATTGCACTGCTTGCAAAAAAAAGACTTGACTTTAAGACCGATTGGCTTTGTCAACCCTCAAGCTTTGACTTGAGACATAACTCAGATTTTCTCTTCAAGTCAGACTTCCATGCATATAATAAAAGAAATAATCAATAATAATTTAATTTCTGGATTTATATTAGAATATTTGTAATTTAAATGCGCTGGGATTGGCTCCAGCACCCCCCCATGACCCTAGTGAGGACTAAGCGGGTGTAGAAGATGAATGAATAAAATGTAGTCGCTTATACAGGTTTCATGAATGATCGCCTTGCTTTAATCTGATAAAGATTTCGAAAGGGTTCTTATTCAATAAGCAGCTTTTTCATAAAGAGTTCAAAAGCCATCTGGGTGCACCATTAACCTGTTGGTAAACAATAAATGTTAAATGTGAATGCTGCATCATTTTTTTTTTGTTGTTACTGCGACACATATTCCTCTTTGCTCAAGATAACGGAAGCATTTTTACCACTAGTGCTCGCTGCTGTAAGTGCTAAAAGCTCTAAGCTTTCAGCGCTGTCGGAATACACAACAGACAGAGAGAGACTGTGTGTGTGTGTGTGTGTGTGTGTGTAACCTACCTCTGCTGCATGAAAGCAGTTCTGTTGTACCTCCATTTAGAGGAGTTCTGTAGGTCCTCACTGAGAGCGTTTGTCAGAGGAGTGAAAGCTGGATCCAGATACTTCATCGCCAGCTGGGAGCTACACAAAGGAGGAGGAGGAGGAAGAGGAGGAGGGAGAAAAAGCAGCAGAGGAAGAGACACAGCGGTTAACCCGGGCTTCCTACGTTAGGAAGAGGCCGCCTTCATCCACTTGCACTTCAACGTGTCTTCGCGAAGCATTTTAGTTCAGTTTAAATTTGGTTTGAAAACCATTATAATTCAGATTATCAGCCGTGTTAGTTGGGCCACTCAGTTAAAGCACATTTTCTGATGGTGAGAAGCTTGTGCAGACTTAGCCTGAACATGCATTCGTTTATTAAATAAAAACACCAAATCTGAGACAAATTTCTACTGTTTAGTTACATTTTCATCCAAGCTGGAGTAGGATTCAGTCCACGGAGTTGACTTCACCCAATCAGTCAAACACACACTCTGAATTTTAATTTTCTATTGCAGAAAGATGCCTCTTTGCTACTTGTGAATTACCTTAAAACTTGGAAGTGAGGGGCACCTGAAATGTTGCACGGGAAAAACTGCATTCTGTATGCGCACGACTACAGCCGGTATACTGTGATGGATGGTTGGAATAGTTTTACAGTTCAGATCACTTTTGTTTTCTCTTCCCAATACGTTCGACTAAGGCTGCGTTCAGACTGCATGGCTTAATGCTCAATTTCGATTTTTTTGTGAAATCGGATTTTGCGACTTGTATGTGATCTCCGATGGGAACTTTAAACGCACTAAAAGTGCCCCACGTGTGCATCTGAGGATAATGATGTCACATGCGGTGATAGAAAAACATATATACACAAGTTTATGTCTATTCAGTGAGCATGCTCATTGTTTAAAGGACTAAAGAGAGATGTTAGCGGTGAATATCTGGTGATTATAAAGTTGCTGTCCTAGCAGAGCCAACACATATACGATACATATATTTTTAAGGAGGAGATTAGGCTTTTTTGGCCACGGTTGTTGCTTTCTTCCTGCTTGCGAACACTTCAATACAGAATAGTGGCGTTTGTCGCTGGTTGATGACGTGTAGGTCGGATGAACGCGATCTGGCCGTTCAGACTGAAGATTCGATATGTTTTGGTTTTAGGACCTGGGTCACATTTAAAAATAAATTGGATCTGTGTCATTCAGATTGTCATTAAAAGATCAAATACAAGTCGCATAGTGGCGAAAAAAATTGGATTTGGGTCGCTTCAGGCTGCAGTCTGAACATAGCGTGGGTTTGACCGCTCTTCGTTATTGGGATGTTTAAGATATCATGACCATAACTACAAAAAAAATGATATGAAAATCAGAATTGTGCTTTAAAGAGCTACCGTTGCAGAAAATGAATGATTACTGATATTCTTTTCGGTACCGTCCGCTTTACAGAGTTAAAATGCCTCCAAAAGAAGAAACTGATTGAAATCTGCAAGTGTTTGAGGAGCCGTTCAGAAAAATGTCTTTCATGTCTTTAGGAAATCAGCTGCAGTGAAAAACATATTCAGACAGAATCATTTACACTATCAGCTCAGTGTAAATACAGACTTTGCACCTCTTGCCCACTTTTGAATGTAGTGTATTCTTAGAATAACCCCCCACCCTCCCCCCAGCAGTTCTGTCCATCTTACCAAGTTCACATTCAATTTGAAACATGAAATATTTAACCAACATCCAAATTCATGTACTTCTTTCACTTTCAAGATGGCTTGAAAAAGCTATTGGCTACCCGGATTTAAGGACGTTCTAAAACGTTTTGGGGTGAACATGAGGTCAAAGTACTTGTTAAGATGAACGCTTTTGTTTTTGCAGTGCAAGAAGCCTAAACTCTTCAGTTTCTCTTTAATGATAATCCCCTTGAGTGAGTGTCACCTTAACCAGAGGATTAACCATGTATCCATTTATATCGATCAGCCTTTCCTGCTTTAAGCCTGCTTTGTGCGCGGAAACCTTGACATTTTCAATGTATTGGGAGTTCCTTCTTGTCCGTGTTGCCGCTGACTGGTAGAATAACATCCCTCCAAAATCAGGATAGTGTTCAGTCCTGTTTTTCTGTTTCATTTATACGCCAACATTTTGGGAAATTCTCTCACCCTCCCAGTCGAGAGTCAGATGAGAGCAGTTATCTCTGTGTACCCAGTACAGAGATCTGATTGAGGTCCTAAATCATGGGATGGGGAATCCTGGTCCAGGAAGACTGGTGGGTGCAGGTTTTTGTTCCAACCAAGCAGTAACACACCTGATTCTACCAATGAAGGTCCTTAGCAAGGGCTAATGGTTGATTTGTAGAATCAGCCCTATATATGAGAATACAGATAAGAGGCTTACTGACTACTGTATGACACATGCTACAGTAACACATCCTAATGCCATTTTTTTAAAAAATAGACCAAATAAACATAATCAAGAGCCATTTTAATTAATTATTTTTTTTTTTTTGTAGTTTTTAGGGTTGGTTGCCATACGGCACCACCATACCACAGTGGAAAATGTAAACATAGTTTAAATTGTAATAACAGTATCATAACATTGTAATAACGTTTAATTGTAAAATAATTGTATTGTTAATTGTCAAATAGAAAAATATGTAATATATATATATAACATATGTTTTCTATTTTTCAATTATAAATGTTATAAATGTTATTACAATAACATTATATATATGATGAAATGCTAAATGATGGATCTGAAAACACAACTATATTATTCTACATGGTTGTAGAGCCTGGGTCCACAATGGTACAGTTCTGCCAAATGGCAACATACACATTTTAACGAATGATCAAATACAATGAAATAAATACATACTTAATTTAACTCACATATTCTACAGTTATATATATTTTGTTCCCAGGTGAAAAATGTCATAAAATAGTTTTTCGGCTGATACTTGAGGGCAAAAATGTTGAGGGTCTTCCTTGTGAAAATCAAGGAAGATTTTGACAAGGAAGCAAAATTTAAGCAAAATTGGTTCTTTTATGGCTCCGCTTCTTTTGAATTCATTGCATCATGACTGGAGATGTACTGGGCGTGTTTGTGTGTGAAGCGGGTTTGGCTCCATATGGCAACACCGTACCATAGAGGGTTAAAAATGCTGGTGATGTCCATGTCTGAAACAGGGAAAATACAAATAAATGCCCTCTAGCAACTCATACACAGCCCGTAACATATATTATGTTCTGATCGAGTCTCGTTATGAGATGTGGTGAGTTTGCCATTCCTGTACAGGATTCAGATTTCCTTCCTCATCATAAATGATTCAAAGGAAAATGATGCATGCATGTAATCTAGTGGAATTTTATGTCACAGATCGCTGTTGACTCCCTCTCCGTTGTGTCAGAGCTGAATTAAGGCTTTGGATTTTATTGTGAAGCAGCCTAGGGGGAACACTATGTTTAAAAATGTCCCGGACTTGTCTCTGTACCGATCACACAGGGATGAAACTGATATCCATCTTCTGATCAGCGTCTGGGAAAGACAGACCAAAAGAGATTTTTCCCAAATGTTGGAAATCTGGTTTAATCAAAGAACCTGTCTCTTTAGCGCTACCCTACTGGATTCGACTAAACACCAAAATGTCAAGGTTTCGGGTAAAGATTCTGCTATGGCAGAAACAACTGGTCAAATAGTATTTGCAAATATATTGAAGTTTGGTTCAACCTGCATGAAAAAAAAATCCAGGCCGGTTAGAGTTTACTGCATCAGGAAGATCGATCACTGAGTTTGACCAAACCAAAAGTCAAAAATCAAAATCTGTGATCGTTCAAATGTCTTGTAACCTTGTGAACCGCCACTGCAGTGGCCCGGTCAATGCAACACCAACTCTTAAAAGTATTTGCAAATACTGTTTGACCTGGATCTGATGGCAGTCAGACCTCCAGCAGCTTTATTTTTGTGGTTGCAGTGTCCGCCATCTTTGTAGACAGTGAGGCTCAGCCTGGCGCGGTGCCGGGTCAGGATCAGCATGAAATACAGACTAGGACGTTCTTTGGGAATAAGCAAAGTCCCGAAAGATTATGTATTTTTTATCCTTTACATGCACACAAGATACTAACTTGTGCAGGCAGATATCAGAGTAAAAAATATCATCTTTTGGGGCTTTATGAGGAAATAAAGTGTCATTCTGCTGTGAAATATACAAGCTAAACGGGTCTCCTTCCATTTCATGCTGTTTCAGATCCGACACCAAACCATCAAACGTCAGAGAAAAGTTAGTGTCGTAGGTGTTGCTTCTTGTCTCCATAGTGACGCAAGCAGTTTGATGGCTGCAGGTTTCAGTTCAGCTGAAAACAGCTGAAGCGGAAGCTGCAGATATTTTGCTTTTTTCTTAATATAATAAAGACTTCTGCCCCTACGAATGTCAAACAAAGACTCTCCCACATCAAATGATCCACAGCGGGAAGGAAGTTGTGTGCCAGACCGTAGACGGATAAATGGATAGAATAGATTTTATTAAACACGTCAGCACTCTGTATTCACCTCAAGTCGGGTTTGCGAGGCGGCCTCTCGCTGCAGGAGGAACGTGGAACAAAAACAACAAAAAAAATACACTCATTCACTCTTATCTTGATCATCATTTAACTGACAGAAAGGAAGACAGAAAGTACTCTGAAAACCTGACATGCATTCAAATACTTATACCATATCATATAGTAGCAACAGTAATTATAGTAATGAGTCAATACATTTGAGGGAAATGGTATGACATACATACCTGTATGTACGTGTGTGTAGTATGTATACAAACTGAAATGTTTAAATACCAAAATATCCATTCAACCAATCAACTTGTATTATGACGAAAAGGAAAAATCAGACTAGAAAAAATACATATTATATTATTATTATATATATATATTTGGTACAGATATCGGAGGATAATCCTAACAAACATTCATGATTCCTAGATGATGTGTCCCATGTCTGATTTTTCATCTAGTGCCACAACGAGGTTGTTAACGAAGGAAATACCCAACAACCACTGAAGGGATTGCCATGAAATACGGTGCGTGCATGTTCATCTTCCCCTCAGGATGAATATCCAAAGACCTCGGCGATGCTCTGATTTTTATGTAGTCCCAATATCGGGTCCTATTTCCCTTTTATTGCTGCGATACTTTGTTTTAATGACCAAATGCTTGCAAAACTAACATTCCCATTAGCCTCAGCTGGACTTTATGTTTAGTGGTAATTACCAGTGCTGTAGACTCTGGTCTGGACCTGGAATGAAATTATTACACATGCAATGAAAGTTGGTTACAACAACCCAACCATGGTTGTGGTAGGGGGGGGGTAAGTGGACCTGACTACCCAGAATATAGAGAGGACCCATGAAAACCCTTCTTTTTTGGTGAATGAATGAATTGCCCTCCGGTTAATCAATGTTTTAATATAATCTGGTGTCAAACATATTGATAACATCATGACAGAATGAACTTTGTGCCACAGAACTATATTGGACATTCTGGAGGTCATCAATTTTAACCGATCTGATTGCTCAAAACCAGATTTTGCTTGTTGCCTAAGGATCCAGAATGTGGTGCTTCACCCTGGGTTTAAGCACCACACAGGGAATGCCCAATCTTTTTAAGGTAAACCTAACCAGTAGAGTCCAGTGGAAACCTTCCCCTGATGGTGGTGCTACAGTAAAGGTCAGTCAGCCACCAAGATCGATTGGAATGCCCTCTTTTTCAATGTGATCAGGGCAGATACAGTACAAACATCTTCTCCTCCCACTTGATGCGACCCAAAACGGAAGCAAATCCACTGAATTCCTCTGAATCACCTTGCAAAAACACAGCAGGAAAACTTATACGGATTTGTCCAGCGGCAGACCCTCCCCATCTAACTCACTCGGAGCGTAACCTTGGCCTGTGGTGACAGCGGGCTGGGAGGAAAATGATTACAGGCGGGAAGAAAATGAATGCGGCTCCCGTGCCGTAAATCTGCGCCAAGGACGGCTCGCCGGCCTCCAGAACCTTCATCAGACCAGATGCTGCTTTCACACTCCGGACCTGACCGAACATGTCGGACGACAAAGATTTACAGAATGATTTTCCATGCGGTTGTACTGCAGTGACCCTACTAAAACCTGTTTCAAGGTATCAGAGCTCTGCCGGTGTCAACCGACATCCTGTTTGGACTGGAATCCGAAGCCATAAAAATGCAATAAATCCAGCTGTAAACACACACATGCACTGAGGATCTGACCATCTTAAGTAGTTGTAGAAGTGACCAAATACACAGCCTCATCAATGAGCTCATTACTCTGTTCACTTCTTTCATCTGTCTTTCTAAAAAGTCTTAATATTTAACTTTTCTGCGTTAACATGTCTAAAAACGATGAGACCTGTGTTATACACAACAGGAGAAACACCGATTTTTAATATTAAACTTCTTTATTCAGTGTTTTTAACCGTTTTAATCAATTTAGGAGACCTCTACGGATAAATCAGCTCCAGGTAAAAACCTTAAAAAAAAATCGAATTTTTCAAACCTTCATCTTTAGCGCCATCTCACAAGGTGAGCAGACTGCACCAGACAGGAAATAAAGCGCTAGATTAAATTTTCAATTTTCTAAATATAACCTCATTTCACAATGAAAGACCATATGGTGACAATTACTTAGGCCCAATATTACTAAAAAGCACTTACTGTTTGGTTGAAAAAAATCACGTTTTTTACTTTGAAGGACAAAAAAAAAATAATTGCATCAGCATGACCAGGAAAATCCTATTTTCACTCCGTTTTACAAAAATCTTTTGAACCTCCGGGGCACATTTGTTGCAGCGAACCAGAATACATCAGTGCATTCTGGGCCAAAATTAGAAAGAAGCCTGCATGACAAAAATTGCATGGAGTTGCCATATGGCAACGCTGTGCAATAGAGTGTTAATAGATAAGTTGAGTGAGAGCCAATGAGGCGAGATGAGTAAACACAGAGAGAGAGAGAGAGAAAGAACAGTGGCTATACAAGGTGGCAGAGTGGCGGTGGCGCCACATCTATAGAAGGCCTTCTCTCCTTTGGTCTCTGTGGTCTCACATAGAAAGACCAGAGAGACTGAAACAAGAAAATTAAAATCGCTTTTTGACTGGCACATGGAGATCTCACAGAAAAAATGAGGCAATGAGACATCAGCATCCTGGTGACCAAGCCATAAACCAGGAGAAGCTGTCAGTGGTGTTACTAGTATTCTAATGACTGAGTGGGCATTTCCATTCCTGGAAAAAAAAGGGTGGTAAATAAATTCAATTCATGAATTTGCATATATTTGGAAATTGTTGGAAACATTTGGGATTAGGGGATTAAAAAAAACACAATATTTAGCATATTTGTGGTCATTTTTAGACATTTGAATCCATCAATTGGAAGTTTGATACTGCACTGCCTTTAACATGCGTGCACAACTGGAGCCAGGATGCAATTAATTTAGTTTGGCACGAAGACTGGAAGCAGGCAGGGAGCCGCTGGCCTGGCTCTGTCCACACGAACGGATACAACCAACGCTGCTTTAAAGGTGTATTTTTGACGTTCGAGAAGTGCCAGGCTAGCTGTTTCCTGCTAAGCTAGGCTAACCACATCCTGACTCCAGGTCTTTACTAAAATCACACGAGAGAGGTATTGATCTGACCATTTCACTCTCAGCAAGAGTGCAAGTAAGCATATTTCCCAGGATGTCAAACTACAAATGATCTTCTCTCTGCTATTTATTTTTTTTTTGCATGAGAATTCATTATCCACACAGATATAGGATTATAAAATGCCTATCAGCAGCTTTTGTCCAAAACAACATCTGTTTCTGCCTTCAAATATAAATATGAACATTCAAGTCATGGACTGCACAGTGACTCTTTGTATGGGTAAAGTTACTTCCTTGTTTCAACTGAGACCTAAGACCCTCCCCTTCTGCTGGACCACCATACGGTAACATGCTTTGTATATGTATAACATATATGTATATATAAGTTTAGGGTCACTTTCCTTATTACAATTCCTTATTTTTGAAAGAAAAGCATTGCTTTTTTTCAATGATAAAGATAACTTTAAACCAATCAGAAATACACTCTATACATTGCTAATGTTTAATCTATTCTAGCTACAAATGTCTGGTTTTTGGTGCAATATCTACATAGGTGTATAGAGGCCCATTTCCAGCAACTGTCACTCATAATGGTTCTAATGGTACAATGTGTTTGCTCATTGCACCAAAAGGTTAATGTCACAAAATTTCCTATTCATTTTACAACTCATGGTGGTAAATATGTGTGACTTTTCTTCTTGGAAAACACTAAATTGTCCGGTAGTGTGTATAGTCACAGTATGTCAGCTGTTTTTTGTCTTTCCAGGAATTACCCAGAATTCCTGAAGCAAATGTAGAAACATTTGATTGTTCCATACATTCTCTCTCCACTCTGGCTTTAAAAGAGTGCTTTCACCAAACATAGATTGATTATGACATAAAGCACATGATAATAATTTTAGCAGCATTTTAACCATGCTGTTTATTTTATTCCCACAGTGACAGCTGACAGTGGATGATTTTACACTCTCTGCAGCCCAGAATAACATGTGTGATGATAGCTGGAACACTGTTTATTTTTTCCCCTGATTATAAACGCAACATGTGGGTCAGATAGACTTCATCAGTCATTACCTACTATAACTATAACTCTATTTGCTTCAGCAGCAGAAACAGTTGGACTGTAGGACACATTCAGAATAGTTTCATCATCCAACTAACAAAAAATACTCACTGCATACTCAAGTCATATATAATAACTACATTACTAACCTTTTCTTGTGTTTCTATGCCATCTTATTCTGTTGTATGGTTATATGTTCTTTCAATGATACACAATATTTCATTGTTTCATCTCATATCAAATGAAGTAAGACAGTCCCCAACTTTTTGAATACAATAGGTTCTGGAACCTACAGACTAACATGAGATTGCCTGGCATTTCTACCACTACTGTTATCATCACCAGTCTATGAATGATCATGTTCAGTCGGATGTTCCTATCTTGGGGAACTGCTGTATTTAATTTGTGGTTATTATTAAGGTAATTGACAACCCAACCTCTTTCACATAAACACAGTTGTAGCTGAAAACCCAGTGTAAAGAGCTCGTTGATAACCAGCTTCCTACTTCTGGTTATACAGGACACTGGAAAAAAACAAATCTTGGGAATGATGAACTTTTACAGGCCTTTGGAGTCAAAGGATGAAACACATCCGGTAAGATAGGTTTGGGTATAAATGGTGGCTATGCCATCAGTGTGTGAATCCTGTTGGGTGGCCAGCACCTTGTATGGCAGCCATTGCCATCATCAGCATGGTGTGAATAGGAGAATGTACATTTGTCATGTGGTCGCTGTAATGTGCTGGGATAGGCTCCAGCAGACCCCTGTGACCCTAATGAGGAATAAGCGGGTATAGAAGATGACTGACTGACTGACAACTAAATACCTCACTATTTACGGCTGTTTTTTAAACGGGGAACTCTTGTATTGATATTTAACTGCATTCATTGCACAATTCAAATAAGAGCAAAATGTATAGTCTGATGCCATTTACTAATGTACATTTTCCCCCCAAATAAGGTCCCATGGTGTTCCAGTGAGAAGAGAATTAAGCTCTCTATTGCTTCTAGTAGAGTCCTACCAGGAAGGTCAGAGGTCACCCACTTATTACAATATGTTGTCCACCTCTATTTACATTAATTGCCTAAGTCATCTGTAAAATCTCACCATGTCCATGCAATGCTGCCATTGCTGCATGAATAGATAGATTAGTAGCATTATGTGTATGTACATTCAAAGCCACTTGACCAGCATAAAAATCCTTGTGTGTGTAAACATGCTTGAGCAATAAAGGTGATTATTATGTAGTGGGTTTTTTTTTTCACTGAATAGCTTGTTGTCATAGGAACTGTGCTATAGTAACTAGACGCTGATGTCACAATGTTGGATGGAATTGAGGTCAGGGCTGTGTGCAGGTCAGACAAGTTCTTCCAAACAAAATGGTGCTGGCTTTAAAAGGAAGTAGTGGGTCCATGGTTCAAAGTAATAATATTGAGGTTCGTGTCCTATCCATGAGTCACAATACACTATGTTCTGTCTTCACTAGGGCTGCAACTAACGACTACTGATTATTGAAACGATTAATCGATTGGTTGATTGGTTCATAAAATGATGCAAAACATCAATCACTGTTTCCCAAAGGTGAAGATGCATCCTAAAATTTTCACCAGACCAAGTTCACAATCACAAAAATCTCAACAATAACCTCAGCTATTATACAAGCAGGTATTAGATATTGAAAGAAATCATTTTAACATGTGGACGTTAAAATAAATATCCCCATTCTACGAAATCTGGTGTTTTGGAGAATCTTCCGATATCAATGTTCCGTCTTGCATCAGGTTCAAAATAATAATGTAGCATGGAGATTCCCCTTCATTGTGGTAAGGCGTGTCCACATACTTTTGCCCATTCTGTGTATAAATGATTCGATTTTGAATGAAGTCTGGTCTGAGAAGCAGAACATCCGCTCTTACACTGATTACATGCAGCGTCCGTCGTTCCCTGCGGTCAGGTGGTGTCTGTGAGGCCTCACACAGCAGAGGCCTTCACACCAATCTGACAGGCGTACTGCATCACCTCCATCAGCCCCATATTTAAAATAAAAAAAATAGATGATTTAGAAGAGACCTACTGCAAAACTATGAAAAAACACACACACCAATGAGCTGAATAACAACCATCATGAGGCTTTAAAACCCCTTCAAAACACAGACAATCATAACCTCAGTTCCAGCTCTCTCAGCACACACCGCGTCTCTGATGCGAACCGAGCCCGGCCTAGACTCACCGAAACCCGGCGTGGAACATGTACATCCTGGGTCCTCCGTTGGGTCCGTATCTGGGGGTGCTGAGCAGGAAGTCCTTCTTGATGGACACGTAGCTGATGAGCGACAGGATGAGCAGCGCCACGCTGAACATGACGAGCCCCAGCGCGCTGGCGATCCGCACCATCCTGCCTCTCCGCGGGCAGCGGCCCCCCCGGACCAGAGGATCACTGACCGGCCAGGCCCACGACGAGGAGACGGCGAGCACCCACGCGCACCGCATCGGTAGCAGAACGAGGGCGGAGACGCGGAAACGACGCGCGGTCCGAGTCCATGTGCGGAAGGCGGAGAGCGTCCGCGGCGTCGCGTCGGACGGACGGTGGAGCGTTTGCAGCAGCGGCGGCGGCGGCGGCGACGCGTCAGCGGCAAAGAGAGATGCGCGGAGACGCGGAAAGGCCCGGCGAACGAGCAAGGACGCGCAAGATCGGCGGGTTTATCGAGTTTTTTTTTTTTATTTGATGCCACTGAGGGCTGCACGGTCCATGTGTGGAGCGGAAGTGTTAAGGGGGGGAAGGGGGGGGAGGGGGTGGGGGCGTTTCTGCAGCAGATTTTATAACCTAAATACGAGGAGGTAGCGACGCGTCTGCGGAAGAACGAACGTGACGCAACGAGGGTCCATGTATCCGAGGACGCGAGCAAAAGGAGGGAGGAGGAGGGACGGGTCGGGGTATATGGGGGGTCGTGGAGGGTTGTTTTTTTTTTTCAGCAGCCACGCAGAATCAGATTACAGCCGGTTTCATAACCTTCGAGGCGGGGAAATGCGCCGGTATCCTGCGGGGAGCTGATGGAGGGGCGGCCGGCGGATGCTGCGCTCGCTCTCTCTCTCTTTCTCTCTATCTTTCTCTCTTCTTCTGCATCCTCGCGTCTCTTCTCCTCCTCCGTCCTCTCCCCGCTGGTATCATTAATTAAGCCGGAGTGTCGCTTTAAGGAGACTCAGCTGTAATCACATAAACAGCAGCAGCATCCGAGGCGGAGTCTGCGTCCTGATGGAGGAAGAGATGCAGAGGACCTGTGAAAATAACCAAAAAAAAATGTTTGCCTATGAACAAAATCTATAATCTAAGTTTAAGGACTATTTGCATTGTAGATTCTCTCTGAAGGCTATGAATGAACCCATGTGGTGTTATGTACTTAACAAAAAAAAAGGTGAAATAACTGAAAACATGCTTTTTATTCTTCAAAAGTTCGTCAAATTTTGAAGAAACTAGAATATAAAACATGTTTTCAGTTATTTCAGCTCTTTTTGTTAAGTATATAACACCATAGACATATGTTCATTCATAGTTTTGATGCCTTCGTGAGAATCTACTAATGCAACTAATAAAACAAGGACAGAATCATTGTAAGTTTTTTTTTTTACTTGAAAGTGAACGATGAAGAAAATGTTCATCATTGAGCTTGTAAAAGTCATTGAACTTTGCCAATGAACAAACCTTCACACACGATATTATGCAACATGCACCACTGTCTTCAGGAACAGCTGCAGATGTTTCAGTCTCCCTATAGTCGGGACGTCGTTATCATAAATTTAGGACATTTTTATTGTAATATCAGAGCTTTTTTTCCCTGAAATTGGACCTTTTTTACTGCAACATCTGGACAATTTTACAAGAACTTAGGGACATCTTCAATGTAACATCGGGACATTGTTGCAATAAAGTCAGGATATCTTTTACCGCGACATTTGGAGTTTATTACTGTAACTTCAGAGTGTTTTCGCTGTAACGTCATGAGATTTTTACTATAAACTCAGCACATTCCAAGACTTTTTACCCCCATGCAAAAAAAAAAACCCAACATAAAAGAAACTTAACAATTTCCTAACCCTAACCAGAGATGTGTAACCATACCTTAACCACAATATTGTCAGACCATAAAATATAATTATTTTGTAACGCATAAAAAAAAAACTGATGATGATCCTATTGCAATGGGTTGGTTTGCAGTCGGTGCAGCAGGCCCCTTCTAACACATAACTTTCAGCTTGATAGCCACTGATAATAATATAACATAAAAATATAATAAAATATAACATTTGCACCAGTGAATCAATGAATCGTTCAACGACGAGACTCTTTTTACTGAGTCAGGAGTCACAAGTCCTCGTTTCCATTTTTCCTGACTCACTCTTACTGCCAGCTAATAATAAAAAAACAAATCCAGACAATTAAGATAAACTACAACTCTAGTTTCTGACCTCGTTTCAGCCAGTGTGAGTGAGTGACTGGGTGAGTAGGTGACTGATTTGATTACGATGCATGCGATTAATCTGTGAGTTTCCTGAGCCACAAGGCGATAAAGAGCGGAAATGCTACACCATGCTTGATATGGAAACACCGTCTAGATTTAATAATTCTCAGCACTTCAATGGTTATAATTATAATTACTCGGTTCCTCAGCAATACACCAAGTGTTAAGTCGGCTGGATGAAGAACAGGCATCACCTCTAAATTCAGAATTTCTTGTCTGGCTGTCAGTGGGATGAAGTAGAGCCCGTCAGGAACACAGATTCCGTCGTGTAAAAATTGGACGTTTTCTTAATGTCAATCATTTTTACACAGTTTTCACACGTTTTCAGCAAAAAAAGACAGGCGGACAGCAAGACGCTTTACAGACACATAAAGACATCAGACGGGCAGGCTGTCATGGCTGCTGGCATTTCAACATGCGGTGACCTTTTCTACTGGTCTTAAGGCCTGATAGAAGCTAACGTTCACATGCGCAGAGCAAGGCCGTTAAGGCTTTGTAAAACCTGTCAAACAGACACACAGATTAAGATCCGAAAGCTTCATATCACATCGCTTTCTCTCCCGTGCAGTCTCAACGTGTCAGTTGTAAAATAATGACCCAAAAGTTTCCAGTGTGTCCGTTTTTTTTTTTTATAGTTGATGTAGAAAAAATTACTCGTAGACAGAAATTCCGACAATTTTTTTCTATTTTTCTAGAAAATTTAAAGTGACAGTGTTATGTGGAAAAGGGTGATGCAAATATCATATGAATATGTAATGAAATTGAAATATTACACAAATATCCAGAGATTGTAGAATACAGGGAATATATAGGGAGACTGAGGTGACCTTAATGATAAACTCATATGCCAAGAAGTGAGAGAAGATCTGCAGAAATCGTTCTTGTCTCACTCTCCTCGCCCTGTCGCTGTTCTTGCAAATGAGTTGGGAAGCCAACAGACTCCAACTCCAACACTAGCACCCCGGTTTTAACACCATTACCCTCATCAAATGAAGAGAAATGTCCTCCCATCATCCTAAACTATACACCCATGACTCTGACTGGCATGAATGATGCCAGCTGGTCGGGAAGAAGACGGCAGAGTTAAAAAAAAAAAGGCAGATTTCAGTTAAGAAGCTACGCCATCCTTGAAATAGAAACGCTCCGTCAATATTTAATAATTCTCAATAATTCATTGCTTATAATAAGCTCTCACTCTACAATTGACACTGCAATTACTTGGGTCCCCAGCAATATACCTGCCAAGCATGAAGGCGATCGGATGAGTGGTTGTCAAGGAAAGCACAAAGAGCCACAGACAGCGATTCTGTGTATAATATATAATTCCTTTGGCAATTATTTCATAGATGTACAACATGACATGGGATATTAAAAAAAAATTATATATATATTATTATATCTCAAATCCCTCCTCCTGATGAGCCCATTCTGATTGTTTAGATTCAGGAAGCTTATCTTCGGCAGACTTCCGACCATTCCAGGGACTATGTAAATAAACAGCAGTGGTCAGATTTGCTTCCTCCAATTGTTTGAATGAAATGTACACTTCTGAAATATATCTGTACGCGTTCATGCCAGAATCCAATCAGAAATATGTGAGTGGACAACATGAACAACTTGTGGAGCAGCATTAGCAATCAAGGCTATGGAATGAACAACCATTTGTGAGAATGGGCGAGGGATCTGATGTCAGTTCCATGCAGTAGAGTTAATTTTGAGTTCATTGTTACATACATTCTCAGGTTTGGATTCAATTGTTAGTTCGATTGTTAGCAAAAATATTGGCCAGATTTTCATAAAGTTTTCAGCCAATGTTGGGTATGGTACCATGAACAGATGAACAAACCCCCAGACTCTCATTGTCACAAAATTGTGAATGAATCTTAAAACTGATTATATGGTGATAAAGCTATTATGTCAAATATGATTTTTACATAATTGGCTCAAACGTGTGAACTAACTCCAGAATCAGCACTCTGGATAGCGATCATTAGACTGACAGTTTTACATTACAAGCAAAAGTGACTAACACTACTAATGATATCATGATTAATAATGATTGTCATGATTATCAAACAGAAAGGGGTTTATTGAATAAACTTTTATTGTGAAAGGATGAAACGTGCGTTTTTTCCTTTGTTCTCGCACAGCTGCAGCTGTCACACCGAGTGCTTCAATAAAAAGCAGAATGAACTCATGAATCAGGTTGATTAGATTTTCATATGAACTCTGTGATATGAAACCAATCAGAAGAGCTCACATCTCATGAAAGAGCCAATTAATAATCAATAATCATTAGAGCAGGGAGGAGTGTGGGCGATCAGAGGCTACAGCTCCGCCTGAGCCAGACCGTGAAATTGCTGCACTCTGTGTCCTGTACAGTACACACACACGCGCACACACACGCGCACGCACACACACACATGCACACATAAACATACACTCATAACTAAATCAGGCTAATGTCCCAGCCTGCCATGTTGAGCCTAAATGTAAAAGGAACAAAAAGATATTCACTCTTCTTTCATTTTAATCGACCATGTTACATCAGTTATGAACAGTGCAGCATGAATTGTTGTATGTTCTTTAAATGCACTGAACAAAAAGGCCCCCCCCCCCGTTTTCGCCCCCATTTTTCATGAGTCATGTCAAGTCAAATCAATTTTATTTGTATAGCCCAAAATCACAGATTCATCTCAGTTGAAATAAAAGCTCTAAGGCTTTTTCTATGCACTCAAAAGGCTTATTTATTTGTTCACAAAGTAGTTTAACCCTGGGTCAGTGAGCCCTCCGCCTCTGCCGAGAGATATAATCCATGTATGGCCTATCACGAAGATGACTGAACAGCTTGATTATTGCACAGGTGTCCTATTGGGCTTTTTCGCAACATGATGCCACAGATGCTGCAAGATTTGATTTGTCATGCTGACCGCAGGAATGTCCACCAGAGGTGTTGCCCGTGAACCGAACGTTCGCTTCAGTACCATAAGCCGTCTCCAAATTCTTAGAAACGATACCATAAAGCAGAGACTACTGCTTTCGGTCGTCTCCAATTCTTAGAAACGACTTCGGAGGCTACCATAAGCAGTCTCCAATGTCGTTTGTAAGAATTTGGCAAAACATCCATCTGGTCTCACAACCAAAGACCGTGCTGGACCAGGTCCTCCTCAGCTTCACCTGCAAGGTCATGGGAGACCAGCTGTCTAGAACAGCTGATGCAACAGTTGGTTTGCAGAGCCAAAGAATCTCTGTAGTAATTGTCAGAAACGCTCTCAGGGAAACTCATCTGCACACTCGTCTTGAGCCGACTCAAGTTGGCAAATGCTCACATTTGATGGGCGTCCTCACTGTTTTTTCACTGTAGCGGGCAGATGGCTGACACCATACAGCAGGGGTGGACAACCCTGGTCCTGGAGAGCCCCTATGGGTGCAGGTCTTTATTCCAACCAAGCAGTATTCCAACCTGAATTTTTAAAAATATTCAATGTTATAGTACAAATGGCAGTTTTATGCCCAGTCACCTAGAAACCAACCAGAGCTGTGGGGGATTAACATCCCTTGGCATCATTTCTTCTAGTCTGTTTGTGGCAATTGATTAAACACAATGTTATTTAGGAATAATCACCATGTGAGCAGAAATGAATGAATAAATATCATATAAAACGGTTGTGACACAAGGAATCCTACACAAACCAGCCCCACAGAATTAAGTAAGCATGCACTACCCACCTTAGTTCATATTGTAAAAACACAATTATGAAATTAGCACAACCCAATGATAAGCAGTAAACCATGGCTTTTAGGGAGTTGCCTGCTGAGCCCAGATGGCAAAACGGCCTCACACAGATTACTCCCACAGTCAAACCACAAGTGAGCAGAGCATTAAGTAACAAGGAAATAAAATGAAAATACAACATTTCAGGTCGCCTGTTACTGGCGAAAGAAGCTATAACATGGTAAGCAATTGAAAAAAAAATAACATTGAACAATAGCATTTAAAGAGCAGCTTAAAACCCATATCACTGCAGTGTCTCTTTTTTTATTGAAACAAGTAAACAGGACTTTGTCTACAAAAATACCAGGGGGATTTAAGGTTGTAATAAAAAGAAAAAGAAATAATGGTGTTTTTAAAAAGAAATATGGTAAAGCTTACAAATTATATGGATGATCAGCTCTCAAAAGTTTGACGTTTTTGATTCTTGAAGATTTGTTAAAACAATAAATGCAACATGATGAACATGGACACGAAACAAAGTAAACTTTGTTTTTCATCCTATTCATACACCTGTTACATGTAAGGCTGCATCCACATTAAATACAGCAATGCAGCAGCTTCCTGCTGCTGGTGTGTATGCTGTGTTCATCTGTGCTTTAGAACATCTGTGAAACAATCATAAAATAATATTTTATTTCTTTGATCCACTGCATTGTCTCAATATTGCCACTTGCTTTCTTCATCCACTCTCTGTCTCAAAAACATCATGTGATTTAAGTTTTGCAACACAGATCTATTTAGCCTATTATAATTACCTGGCCTTTTGTCAGTCAGTAGTTTTTTGAGTGTGGGTGTGAGGTGAGGCGGGGCTCAGCAGGTGATAACAGACAGTTTGTGTAAATGAAGCCTCAACTGAATGCCCAAGGTCACACCGAAGAATCCAGTTACCACATTTCATAATTCATCATCCCAACCCCGAGATTGAACCTGTTCCTCTCTCAAGATGAGGTGTGTGCATGTGCGTGTGTGTGTGTGTACGTGCACGTGTGTGAATAGACTGGGCTGCAGTGCTTTGTTATGTCCACTGTATCGATGGAGGACAGCAGACAAACTGTACATCACTCATAGTTCAGACAGCAGACAGCAATGAACTAAGCCCTCTTATGAGCGTGTGTGTGTGTTCATGTCTGTGTAAACAAGGCTGAATAAGCTAAACTAATCAGAACCCTACATAGACATAGTTGGATCAGGTTCTGCAGTGATCATAATGTTTTTTTATGTGTTTTCTCAAAGATCACCAAATTTTTTGATGTATTTGAGTGAAAAGAAAAGCTCTTTGTTGCTTTCACCTTTCTTTGATCACCTTTGTTGTTATGGGCGACCCTCGACCTGTGACATTTGTGGACAGAGGGCGACATTAACATGAAACAAAGCAATCTTTGGTGTTTCCGTCGCTCCTGGCAAACCGAAGCTTTTCTGGTTACGCAAAACTGACCAAACATTTAATTTGACTAAAATCCAAGCGGAAATACACGTCATCTATCTAAAAGAAGCAAAGGAAATGAAAGAAAGAGCCAGACTCAGACAGCAGGTGAACTAAGACTAAGAGTCCACCGGCTCCATGTGTCCGGTGGCTGAAGGTCAATTTTCTTTCTATTTCAGAGCAGAAAGAATATAAATGCAGAATTAGGTGAGAGGAGATGGCCACTGCAGAATTGTTTCACTCTCTTCGTTATTTCTACTCCATCACTTCATTCTTCCAGCCAGCCCCCCCACATTTTATCTCTTATTTTAGAGCCTCTTTTCTCCTCTCTGTTCTCCGTCCATCTCTCAGCTCCCCCTAACACCATCGAATTCTCCCTTATCCCCTTCTCTCTCACTCTTCTCACTCTATCATTCATCTTTTCCTTTTTTTTTTCCTCCCCTCTTTCTCCTTTCACACACCCACAATACCTGGCTGAGAGCAAGGAGGGGGGAGAGAGAGCAGCTGTTGCCAAGCAACCCGGATGACCAACGAGGTGTGGAGAGGTGAAGGGGGTAAAAGCAAAAAAAAAAAAAAAAAGGGAGGAGGATGACGGGGGGGAGGAGATGAGGGGCTGGGACGGAGAGAAGGGATGAAGGACGGAGAGGAGGGAAAGACGCTACGTGATGACAGGCAGGATGAGGAGGGAGAAAAGAGGGTGAAAAAAGAGGAGGAGGAAGGAGATGAGAGGTGAGAGTAAGGGGAAAAAAGGAGGGGGAGGGATAAAGGTGGTGGTCACTGCCCACTGATTGCAGGAGTCACTCTGGCCGATCAATTTCAGCAGGTGCGTGACCACAGCTTTGCGGCATCAATCACATGCATGCACACTTACACACACACACGCAAGCGCACACACACACACACACACTCACACACAAGAACTCACATTACAGAGGAATTTGGGAGAGTAACCAGGAGAGGAAGAGAAAGAGCATAAGTATGAACCAAGACGATGATAAACCAGGGGCGGAATTGAAGGAGAAGTAATTTGAGAGTTTGGCAGTCCATGTCTCAGATCAATATATGTCTTTAAAATTTTATTGCCACCATCAAGGTGAACACCACAAACTAATTCAGTTTATGTTTAATCGTTCAATAATTAAAGGTACAGCGTGTATCTTCTGGCAGCATCTAGTGGTGAGGTTGCAGATTGCAAATGACTGAATGACGTATAGGAGATACAACATTTACTATATTATAATCCATCTTTGCTAATTCAGCCCTGCTAGATGCTGTTAATTGAATTTTACACACTGGACCTTATATAATCAGGAAGTAATAACAATAGCTCTAGTAGAAGTGGATTTTAAGGTTGAATTTTAATCATTAGTGTCAAGCAAATAGGTTTTGTATACATGTTAAATACTAATTACCTAAAACGTTAATTTAGTGAAATTAACTAATCTTTTGTAAGTAGGTTAATAATTTTTTTTATTTCAAGTAAATTGTGTAGAGGTCAGTCAACTTGTTAAATTAAGTTTTTACAGAAATATGATCACTGTGTTAGCAGACTTCCCAGAATGCATTGTTGTTGCTTGCGTAGCTTTGAAATATAAAAATTAAACTGTGGATTGTAGAGATTTAACTTTGGGAGAGAGGTGTGTATATTTTTGTACAGCTTTATTAGAGTATTTTACTTCCTGTTATGAACTCTTGATGAATCTTTAATGCAGTGAATTCCCAGTAGTTTGTGTAATTTCTGTTTTTTTCCTGCTGCTGATGGGTTGAAATGTTAACATCTGGTGTTGGGTTTAATTAAAATTTTAAATAAAATGCACAAGCACCAGAATCAGATTAATTAATCCTAACAGAGTTCTAGATAGAGCTCCTCCTTCTTCCTTCCTCCCGTCTCTGGTCACCTCCTTCATTAAACCTGAGAACCTTATCAGAACTTGCTGGTTTCACTGATCAGTCTGTCTCTAAACAGTATTGATCGGTCTTTATACCAGCCACCATCTGATCCGTTAGAATGCTCTTACCCCATGAGAGGAACACTGTAATATATGACATCTCACAAATCACTTCCCTCCATCTCATCCTGTAGTCAGACCAGACACAACTGTCAGTAAAGTGAAAGCAGTTCAGAAGCTTCTAAACTCTGTAGAACCAGCTGTCCAGAAAGTCCCACATCTAATAGTCTTCATGATTTAGGAAGTTGTAAAGTACGGAAGAGTTATTTCAGACATCAAGGGTACATGAAGCCTGGTTCATTTTTTTTCTTGTGGACAGCTGGACACATAAAAATGAGAGGAGAGAAGTTTTGGTACAAAAACATAGATTAACATCCAGTTGCATGTTTTCAGTGATTTGTTCCTTCATTAAGGTAAACACTCATAATTTTGAGTAGTAAACCTCACTTGCTCCTTGAAATACTAGCATTTCTGTATTAATCAACTGCAGGAAATAGTCCCCACCAAATGTATTATTTACATCTATTATGCAATAACCAGACTAACATGTCATGGCTCAGTTTTTGTTGAATCTGTGCACAATAACAGATATATCGAATGGGAAATAACAAAGAAATAAATTGATACCATGTCATCTCGACTCCCTATTTTTTTTTTCAATCATTTTATTGAATCTGTGCAAAACAGAAATATACAATATCTCCATATCTCCTTATCTTGTTGGCTATTGTTAGACTAAAATACATGGTTGCACTTATGAAAAGATCAAATCTGGGATTGAATATTGCCATTATTCCTATGATAATGAGCCATGAATCGTTTCAAATTGTATGTTTAGTCTGTGTTGGAAACATTGACGGAATCATTAAAACAAAGGGTAATTTAAAGCGAGAAAATATCAATTATATTGTCACAGAGGGGTTTATCCATCACTCTTTAGCTTTTTCATTACCTCATTTTTGAGTATCTTGTATCTGTCATAGTCAGCTTTCTCCTGGGATTAACCAAATAAATGAATTGCCCTATTTCTTAATTTAATAGATTCTAAAATCTCTAAGGAACTATAATGTTGCTTTACTCTGACATACCCAATAAGGGCCAGTTTATTTATAATCTGGAGGAATAAACTCTTAAATGTGTCCCTGGACTCACTGGCACATTTTCTGTTGCACACACGAGAGCAGTCTATTTTTTTATAAGCTGATCCTTAAGGGACTCAATACCACAGCTCTGTAGTGTGTGAATGTGTATAATTTTGTGCCCACAAAAGGACAAAAAGTAATGTAATCACTGATAGGAAATCAATAGATCAACACTCAAATTAGGTCAATTCTGCTTTTGGCAGTTTCACTTTGTGTATGATTAGGTAAAAAGCATTCATTTCTATCCGAACCAATGTAATTTGGAGAGTGCAATATTTAAACGTAATAATTTCCAACATTATTTCATTTTCATATTCTACCTCAGACCTGTGACTCAAATTGATGCCTAAACAGAAAATCCACCCTCCATTTCTGCTGCAAACAAGTGAGCGAATTCACAAAGTTCACCTCTGAGTCATTACAGGTGGAATAAAGCCAAGTTTCAGAGAAGTGGAAGAATTCCCACTTGGGAGTTGCATACAGTACCATCGGACAAATGTCCTCGATCCTTTGAAACTCACATTAAGGTACCGGCTCTGTCAGCAACATCGACGCTTCCCTGGTAAAGCCAGGTTCAAACTACACAACTTTCAAACCGTGTGCTGTTCACTCTGTCTCGTAATCAGGAGTCTTAAGGTCTTTGTGCCGATCATAGTTCATCGCCAATCAGCCACAGGGCTAAGAAGTTTGGATTGGTTGGAGGCCAATTTTCTCCTGTAGCTATAATCTATTATGGATTTTGGTGATTTCTTTTTCAACCACCATAATTTATGGTTTCCCATCAGTAGATAATGAAAAATAAAAATATAACAAAAAGTACCTAGAGATCTCACAGCCTAAAAGTTGGTGAGGTTATTACCATTTTGGTGTATTCATGATTTCCGGATGATCACTGTAATCTATGCTTCCCTGTTAATAAGGTGATACTTCTATCCTGGTAAAAATTGGAGCTGTAGGTTTGTCATTCACTGTATGTCCAGGAGACATATTCAAGTGGAGGGTGATTATTAGCTTATTTAGTTGATCTTTAAATATCAACTAAATCTATAGCTACATTAGCTATAGAGCTAAAAGACAGCTAAACAGCTTTTACATAACCCCCTTGTCAGCATGAAGATAACTAGGAAAGTCCTTATTTGCATTGAGTAGGACCTTGAAAACCATGTATTTTCCAAACTTTACGTTGTAGATGAGATGGTCGGAGCTCAGATCGGAGTAAGACGTCTTCTTGAGATGTCAAGACGTGTCTCTAAGACGTGGCCATAGACATGGGTCGTAAGACATCTTAAGATTATTTGCCTGGCAAACCCGAGCCCCCGGGAACAGCTATAGGTGTAGACTATAGTAGACTATCCCCAGTTGGTGACCCCCCCCCCAAGATGGCTGCAGAGGAAGAAGACCAGGGTTTCACCTGGAACCTGGACCCAGGATATCTATTGCAAGTCTGTCTATTAATTTCTTTTTTTCAGGCAGTTTTACCTTATTTAAATTGAGGGTCCAAGGACTAGGGATATTACTCCTTGTCACCAGATCTCACTGAAAATGAATGACTGCAGTTTACTTGTGCTGCTCATATCACTTGCTGTGTGACTGCTAGATCTAAGGATTTGCTCTATGTGACCCGTTTTTTCCAGTGTGCCATCCTCATGGTTCATCAGGTCGAATAATCCCATGACATTCAGGCAGAGTGACGGAATGTCTCACAGTTCATTTCAGAAAAAAATGTCATCTGGGATGTTGATTATGAGATGATTAAAGTGAAAATGGAAGTAAATGTGATGGAGGGAAAGAAAGTGATTGTCATCGAGGAGTGGGACGGAGGTATAGACAGAAATAAAGATAGGAGATGAAGTAATTTTGTAATTCACACGATTAAATTTACTGCATTTCCATCAGGTATTACCGTGAATCCCACAAGAAATCTCCTCCGAATATAAAATCAATTTGAGTTTGACCAGAATACATAAGAAGTTAAATCATTTTCAAATTGCACAAAAAATGCTTTTCCTCCTTCTTAATAGCCTGCATATAGTTCAAAAAATGTTTGTCTCTCATTAGATTTCAGTGGACTCTGACTTTGTCTTTTAAATAAAAACATGCAGATTGGAGGATTCAACTGTAGCTTTCAGGCTAACTAGCTAGCTAACTAGCAAGCTAGCCATCCATGGTGGCTAATCTGGTAAAAAAGTACTTGCTTCAACGCTGCTTGTGTTGTTTTTCTCTGATAAAGAACCATAAAATAATCATGTTTTTGCTCTAACTTTGCAGATAAACTTTCAAACTTTTAGGTTTTTTAGGAGGCAAATTTTCAGCTAACTGTTAAAAATCCAATAGTCAAATTAACAATAAATTAACAACATAGTCAAATTAACAATATAGCCCTTATCTCTTTGCAGAAAACGAGTGCATACTTTCACCGCTGACTTTATTTATGCGGCAGACCGGATAAAGCATTACATTGTTAAAACACTTGGCACCTTTATAGCTAAGAATGTGGATTTCCTGAGGCCAAGCTCGCCTGGAGGTTAAATACCAGGCTGCGGACCACAGGCTGGTGGAGAAACAGACGTATTAATCATATTTAGAGGAAACGACCTGTAAAAATTACAATCAATATCTATCCAAATATTAGCTCACACACCCCATCACCGCTGACTCCCGGGCTTAACTGTTTAATCATTGACTGCGACTCAGCACCGCATCTGAAGTGGATTTCGGTCAAGAGTGGGTCTGTCTGTTGACACATGCGCGCGCCTCCTTGTAGCTGCTGACACCACAGTCTCCTCTGTCGTCACCTTGATCTCCTCAAGGATTAAAGGCTGAAATGTTTGCCTTTTTCATATTCCCTGACCAGCTACGTGCCGCGCCACACTTTTAGGGTGGCCAAAAGGTGGACAGTGTGTACAGTACATGCCCTTGGCCCAACAGCACTGTCATTCTCTAAAGTAGCCGTCAAGTTATAAGACGGCTTTAACCTACTTTTCACTCCACTATTTAAGACCAATCACATTTTAAAGTGTCAGTTTGCTCTTGTATAATTCCGACAGTGTTTTCAATATATTAAATAGAGCTGGTACTTTTTGCGAGGCTTGACTCGGTGAAGTTGACGGACAAAAAAATGTTTTTTTTAATTCAAATAAAGACAAGATTTTATTCATATACCGGGCACTTTTTTTTTTGCTTTTCTATCTATCTTTTATCTGGCTCTCTTCTCCTGATTTGTAGTAATATGTAGAGATGATGACCTATTGATTTCTGCTGGAGGGATGTTTGACAAGCAGGCGGCAGCTGGAACACACTCAGGTTATAATCTCACTTGTTCAGTAATTAGCAGTTGACTTATTACACTGAGACTGAAGGTGTGACACTGCAGGGCATCGGACAGATGGTTTTACTATTTATAATAATTTATCTTTGGCTGTGTTTTTATTTCATGCCTTACTTTTGAGCATTTTTATCTAAAACAAATAAATTCTGTATACCAGAAGCTGCTGTTTAGAGCATTTACATAGGCATATTTTTCATTTATTATTATTTTTTAGCATAAAATTGATGCTTACTGAACCGCTGACACCCGAGCCAGCAATAACAAACACCTTACATCATCTTCCTCCTTCACTCTTATACGGATGGAGTGTAAATTACTGTTTCCCCCTGTTTCCAGTCTTATGCTAACCTAAGCTAAATGTTTCCTCCTGCTTCCAGTCTTATGCTAAACTAAGCTAACTGTTTCTCTCTGTTTTCGGTCTCATGCTAAGCTAACTAATTCTTTCCATTTCCAGTTTTGTGATAAGCTAGCTGTTTCTCCCTGCATCCATTCTTACGCTAAGCTAGCTGTTTCTCCATGCTTCCAGTTTTTTTGCTACGCTAACCTCTTCCTCACTTCTAAGACCAGAGAAAAAAAAGTTTTAAGTTTGATGTAAAGAATGATAACATCAATTTGTTTCAGGTACTTTGTGGTTTATTGAACTTTATATTTAAAGAGAAAAACTCGTGACTCATGCTCAGTTGGAGGCGATGGTCTGGTCCATCCAGGCGCGCAGCTCGGTGACACGGGCGTACACGCCGGGCATTGTTGGAGTGCAGGTGCCGCTTCCCCAAGACACGATACCGACCAGAGTCCAGGCACCAGCCTTCTCACAGACCAGAGGACCACCAGAGTCACCCTGAAAACAAACACACACTCAAATAAATGAATAAACACACAAATAAAAATATCTACACTAACCTTCAAAAGTTTGGGGTCACCCACACAATTGAGTGTTTTCCATGAAAACTCACACTTTTATTTCCCACCATAAGTTGCAAAATAGAATAGAATAGAAAAGTTTTTATTTTTTTGTCATATTTTTATAATATTAGCCTTCTGGCGCAATGGGTAAACACATTGTACCATTAGAACACTGGACTGATAGTTGCTGGAAATGGGCCTCTATACACCTATGTAGATATTGCACCAAAAAACTGACATTTGCGGCTAGAATAGACATTTACCACATTAGCAATGCATAGTGTATTTCTGATTAGTTCAAAGTTATCTTCATTGAAAAAACAGTACTTTTCTTTCAAAAATAAGAAATTTAGTCATGTACATGTTAGCATGTACTCATTATGATTATTTAATGTGTTCCTACCATGCAGCTGGAGGCTCCGGAGGCTCCGGCACAGATCATCAGGTTGCTGATCTTGTTACCCCAGTAGCGACGGCACTGCTCATTGGTCAGCAGGGGAAGGGCGGCCTGCTGCAGCAGGGCGGGGGTGTCAGGAGCTACAACACAACATATTACATCGATGTCTACCTGCTGCATATTCATGGATGTTTTATAAAACCTGGATAGGGTACGGCCTCTCAGCAGCCACGTTGTTTTTTTCCAGTACACCACTCGTGGTACTGCAACAAAAAACCCAATGCACCCAAAAAGCAATTTTTACATAGTCCACAATTTAACAAGTACTAAACAAGTTAAAGAGAAGCCTGCAAAACTATTGACTGGACCCTCCTAGCTATAACTCTGTTCATTACAAATCCTTGTATTCCACATTTTTAAGACATGGACCTTTTATCCAACCAAAAAAAAACTTTCCAACAGCCAGAAAGCTCCGCCCCAGAGCATCATCAGCAGCACTCTACTGATCAGTCTCTATGGGTTGCATAACGCCGGAATAAACCCGGAAGTCAGGAACTTTTTTGGGCGAGCCATTTTAATTGAAATGAATGGTGGCCATTTTTCAGTCTGGTATCTAGCTTTATATTACCTCCATGTGCATATTGGCTCCAATGGTCAAGGCTTCCCCTTAACGCTTCCCCTAGTGGTTTGAGAAGCTGTGCATGTGAGCTCTCAGTATGTGAAAAGCACTAATTATCATCATAGCTAATAATAAAAACAATAGTAAGTCACCATTGTGGCGAGTCAGGCCCCAGCCGGTGGTCACACACTTCATGCCTCCGGGGTAGTTGTCTCCGGTCTCGGCAACACACACGGGGGAAACGCGCATGTTCATCTGGGCGGGGGTCGCCAGCTTGATGAGCAGGATGTCGTTGTTGATGGTGAAGCCGTTGTAGCGGGGATGCTTGAACACCTGACAGGAAATGACATCGTTAGCTGTTGAACGCCCAGGAGCTCACATAACACGGTCGAAGCCCCGCTGCTTGTTGCTCACCTTGCCGACCCTCATCACCTGGATGTCCTCGGCGGGGGATGAGCGGTCATGTTCTCCGAGGATCACACGGTGGGATGTCCTGCAGAAACAGACGGACGTGAGTGAAACCGGCCAACGAAACACCCAAAAAACACCCGAGCAATGGCAAGTGGAGCTCAACGTCAGCCGCTAGCTGAAGATTCTATTCTGAAGAGTAACACTGATCATGCAGCAGGTTTATCTGTGCACCAAAGTCAATCTGTCTTTAAGGTATAGTGCATGATTTATGATCTGGTATTTAAAGATAATTTCAATTCAAATAAATCCAATGACAAAAAGTTCCATCATAATGTCAGCTCATTAAGGCCCATATTAGTTTTTTTATTTTCCCATGTTAAATATTGATAATGCAATGTATCAATAAGATGCATGTTCTCATTTGAATGTAATGTTGTAATTAAATATTAAAATGCTGAGTCTGGCTTGAGGACTTGTTGCTATGACAACAGTTTCTATTACATTTTAACCTGCTTTTGAAAAATTGAAAAAAAGAAAATAACAATTAACACTTAAATTAAAATAACTCAGAGCTCAAAACCTCCGTTACGGTATGAGGATAAAGAAGGATATAGGTGAGGGTTAAAGGTGAAAGGTCGTTGGCATTTACTTGACACCGCAGTGAGCGGCGGTCACCACCCAGTTCTCGTTGATGAGGGAGCCTCCACAGAAATGGAAGCCGGTGTAATCCTGAAAGAACAAAATGTTTATGAGCACAAGTGTGTGTGTGCATGTGCATGCATGTGTGTGTGTGTGTGTGTGTGTGTGTGTGTGTGTGTGTGTGTGTGTGTGTGTGTGTACCTGCAGAGACACCTGCCAGGGCCAGGAGTGAGGCACCGCCTCCTCACCATTCACAATACGGGAGTAACCCGTAATGACTGGGGGGATGGCTGGTGTGCCGCAACCTAATGACATAATCATCATAATCACATCATTAACAACAGCATAAGTTATTCCTGACCATACAAAAAAAACTTGAGTCTCTCTTGTGCTAAGAAACAAATGAGCAAAACTTTTTTAAATGATTATTTCCAGTTTCCAGTCTAGTCAACATCCTTAACAGCCTCAGCTGAGTTACCGTAGGCTGCGCCGACGAAGGCGAGGCAGGAGAGGATCCACAGGAAGGCCATGGCTCGATCATGAGATCTCTGTCTGAGAGACCAGCTTTTATACAGGCAGGGAGCAACAGGATTGGACGGGACAGAAGGGAAGTATAGGTACGTGTTATCAGAGAAAGCTGGGAGTTGGGACAGGTGGAGCTGCTGCTGGAGAGTTTTCCACTTGACGAAGCACAAACATGAAAACTGTTGAAATGTACAGGATAACAGGACAAATATGACACAGTGTGTATTTACCTATATATAAATTGAACAGTTTGGTGCATAAACTCAAAACAGACAACACAGTTTATTCAAACTGACATCTTCAAATGTCTCTTTGTTTGACCGAAACTAAAGAAAAATTCTTGTTTATAAAGTTAGAAAGACAAAACTCTGAGACACAAAATTGCAAAATTGTTGCAAATAAATTATTAAATGAAAAAGGAGTTTAAACTCTAAACACGCAGAACTGTCAAACAACATCTCATATATCACAATATTCATCCAAAGCTTCAACTTGTTCAATTTGGAGCTTTGAACACAAATTGCAACCTGTACTATCAAACTCTGCATCACAGATTCAGACATAGTGTCAGGGGTGTATGGTTTTCTCCATCAGCCGGTACAAACACATAGGTTTCACACGCCTCTTGCATCATTGCTGGAGCAGCTATAGGCTACAGTTCAACCGTGTGTTGTTGAAGTGGTTAGTCGAGCTCTATATATGTTGAATTTCATCCTTAGTTTCTTTTCTTTACTTCGGGGGAAAGGTTACAAAGGTGAACTTGGTTGCAGGTGGGCAGCCATCCTCCACTTTCCTCAGCAAATTAAATTAAATTTGATTGACATATTGGTGCAATCACCAGTACAAGGCATTTTGGAACTTCATTATTTGAATTTAAGTGTTTGTCAAAATAAGTAATTCAACCCATATGGGCATCAAAAGAGTTATCATGATGAACACAGATAAGATACATAATGTACATATTCTATGAATACTTTAGAGTGGAAACAGATGGAGGGGAGAGTAGAAGAAAACATGAGAAAAAGCCTGAGTTTGTTCATTAATTTATTTAGTCTATTTCCAAACCTTGTTCCATAATTTGTCATGTTTCTATCATCATTATACTGTGCAATCAATATTTACTCCATGACAACAGGTTAAAGCAAAACATTTTTCCACTTTATTAATATTATATGTATTATGCTCATATATGACATCTGCACAAATGACCTCATGTTGAATGTGTGAATATCTCATGTTGAATGTGTGTTATTGCGAGTCATTTGTCATTGTGCCATCACTTATCTGTGAGAGACAAAACAAAAATACAATCTATTAATTGAATTTAAAAAAAAGGTGAATTCACATTCTTATAGGCATTCTGTCTTTTCCTGGCTCAGTGTTTCAACATAAAAAACAGACATTACATTTGTAAGCTCTGCCAACAAATTGAACTGCTAATATCATGTAGTAGATCTTTGTTAAATGTACATTTTATACCAATAATGGAGTAAGAAATAATCCTTTTTGATACTCTCAATGAATATATCCAAATATTAACCAGATGATATGAGAAGCCTGAGAAAACATTTATCATTTTATGAAAGATATCCCGACTATATCAAACAGATTCTGTAAGCGTAGTTTTTACTTCTGCATACGTGGCTGTGCCATTGACCCAAACCTCTACGCTGTAGGCTAACGCGCATCTCCTGAAAAATCCTAATCGTAACGGCTGTGATTGGTGCCACGGCCACAATGGTCATACATGCCACCTCAGCAAATGGCTTTTCTGTCGCCTGCGCTTCAACGTTTGAAACACAAGGAGGAAACAAGAATTCCACAGAGCAACGTATTGCCCCTACAATGTAGAATTCCAAATGCTCAATGATTGGCACAGAACGGATAATGTGATTCACAGCCCTTCACTTACATTTAAACCATTGATTCTGACATGGTAAGTTTAAGATTCCTTTATTGTCACTGAATAGAGAATTAATTCTCCACGTTTGACCCATCCTCCATGTGACGAACAATAGACATAAAAAGGTCCCACAAACTAGTGGTACAAGGCTCAATGTCTTCAAGAAGTTGTTCAAATATATTTGTTACCATTAGACTGTTGATGCACAGTGCACCCCCTCCCCTGTTGTACTGGGTTATCGCTCTGTTCACATCAGCAATGCAGGTATGCTTATTATCCGTAGTTATACACCATTTGGAATGATCGTTTGAATTGCTCCAGCTGCCGTTACCAGTTTTCACAGACATGATGTTGAACACTTTGCAGTGGCCCGGCACGCAGTAGGAAATGTCACGTTTTCTTTGTTGACCCCACGTCTTGACTTTCACATCGCTTCGAATCAACTCGGAAATAGTGACGTACAGATCTCCACCTGCAGGAACAACACGGCAGCCATGTTACACAGACACTGACATTATACACACAAGTGGCAATGCCTGACAGGATGTTATTAGTCAACCATTTTGATAATAGTTATGGTCCAGTTTCTCAAATGTAATGATTCTTTGATTGCCTTTGTCATCTTTGGTGGTAAACTGATTCTCTTTGTCCATTTGGACAGTTTGTCAAGACAAAACAAGGCATTTGAAGTAGTTACCCTGCGCTGTTGGAAATTGAAAAGGGCAAACTAAAGCTAACCTTGCTTCTGCATTAGATAATACAGTTGAAACCATTATGCAGCTATCTTACCTTTTGGCTTTGCTGACTTTCGTTTAGCAATGAGATAAAACACCTCATTATCCTCATTCGTAATTGTCCGAAAGCTCACGGGTGGAATTGCTTTAACCCAGTTTGCAGCATCTATTAGTTCTTGATGAAAGTCTGGTGGGATATCATGTTCAAATGGGAGAGCTCCGATGTACTGCAGGTGTTTACCTAAAATATATATATATATATAAAAAACAAATGTGTTCAACCAATAAGACTGCAAACATGAAACTTTAGCAGAGATCATTACCTATTGTTCTGAACTGGTCGTAGGGCATTGTTACACACATAAACGTCTGAGCATATCTTACTCCACTAGAAGGCCAGAAGTTATTTTGGTCTCTTCTGAAAGGGAACTGAGGTGTGCTGTGCGTCAGCCAGACTCCAGTGCCATTTTTATCCACCATCACAACTCCTGGAGAAGAAAAACAGTTATACAGCAACTAGGACTTATTTAGTCCAAGAGAAGGTGAGGGCTGTACATATTCAACTATATAATAAGGTAAAACAGCACTGTATCAATACTAAAAGAAAAGAATTCCGTCAGAATGATTATTGTCATTTCCTGTGTCACCAGCAATTTGTTGTTCTGTTATTTGTATGTTCTTAATAGACTTAATAATAAAAATATGAATTTAAGAGGCACTGAACTGCAAGTTATTTCCAGTCAGCTTCTTAATCAAAGATATCTTTCTAAGAAGATGCTTTCTCTGCTCACCTTTACTGTGGCCAAACTCTACTTTAGCAGTACATCCTGGAGGTTGATCACTGTAGCTGATGAATCCAAAGTTTTGTGGCTATTAATGGTGCAGAAGAAAAACAAAAAGAGGCAAAGAAGAAGTCACACGTTGTAAAACTGCAACATGTTTTAGTTATCTACTTCTTCAAATTGCTGCTAAATACAGAATACATCAGTACATCAGAGTCCCATATCTCTAGAATATGGAATTTGGATTTAGATTATTGTCAATATCCAGAAATGTGTCAGTCTTGTTCTATGAATGTATGAAAATATAAGAAGAAGTCCCTGTTGTGGTGGTAGTATCCTGCTGTAGTGATAGTCCTTGTTGTAGTAGCAACCTGTTGTGGTTGTAAAATCCCGTTGTGGTGATAGTCCCTGTTGTGTGGTACCCTGGTGGTAATCCCTGTTATGGCGGTAGTACCCTGTTGTTGTGATGGCTGTACCAGTTGTGGTGGTAGACAATGTCCTGGTGGTAGTCCTTGCTGTGGTGGTAATCCCTGATGTGGTGGTGTTCCTTGTTATTGTGGTAGTACCCTGTTCTAGTTGTAGTACCCTGTTGTTGTGGTAGTCCCCTGTTGTGGTGTTAGTCCCTATCGTGGTGGTAGTCCCTGCTGTGGTGGTAGTCCCCTGTTGTTGTGGTGCTTGTGCCTGTTGTGGTGGTAGTCCATGTCTTGTTGGTAGTCCTTGCTGTGGTGGTAGCCTGTTGTGGTGGTAGTACCCTGTTGTGGTGGTAGTACCCTGCTGGGTTTGGGTAGCTATTCCATGGGCTTGTTTGGAAGAACTCTCTCTAATTCAGTGAATGTGTTGTACATGCAACATAATGTCTATCAATCAATCATCTTTATTTCTAGATTAGTAGATTAATATCATGAAAATAGCAGGTCAGGTGGCCTTGCTGTCTGTGATCACTACTTATTGTTCAGAAAAACAGACTTTTTTACTGATCTGACCTCACCATGGATCTGATGGGAACGAAGAGGGGCCGCAGGGTGTTTGCCAGGACGCCTTCAGAATGGTTGATGACTGGTAGCGTTTTCACTCCATTTGAGTCTATGTAAAAATACTCCAAACCATTGAAGGGTGATTTGTCTGGCACCTTGTAGATGATATACCTGATGATGGATGAACAATCAGTTGCATTAATAAACATATAGCACAATAATGTCCGTAAATTGTTGTACAAGTACAGAAGTAACTAAGGGCCTGATCTACTAAGATCTCAAATAAAGGGTACTGAAATGCAAAGGATTGCAAACGTGGTTGATGGATGTTATGTGGTTAAGAAATATTTTTGCAAGTTTTGATCCGTGTAGAAGCGTGTGTGTCCTTGAGTAGCAATATGTAGGCATATAGGCTAAAATTGAATAAAGAATAAAAACTCTCCTTTCTTTGTGGCTGTAGGTAACGTCTCCAAGGACATTTGAACCTTCCTTTAGAACATACTAAACTCAGATGCAGTTTATTTAGGTCTATTTAGATTATTCATCCAGTATTTTAATAATAGCTAGGATCATAATAGCTTTAAATGGCCCATCTTGTATACTTATGAAGGGGCAAGTACTAACTGGATAAGCATGTTATTTTTCACATTTAAAAGACGCAACCCTCAGTGCACACCATTATTAGATCAGTTTACTGGGATGCATTAGTTGTGCAGAGAAATAGTAAAATGCCATATGACAGCAGTAACTTTAAAGAGGGTTTCGCTAAGAGAGTTACTAGAAGTGTTTCCTCACCAGCTCACTTCACCATTGTTCTCATCTCTGCAGGTGACTTTGCCCTCAGAGCTGAGGCACAACAGACTGACAGCCATTACAATTCTCCACATGACTCCCTGAAACACAGCATGAAACATGGCTCCAGCTGAACTTAAAAACAGAATCGCTGTAGTAGCACGTTGTTAATTATAGTATTAGATATTTAAATGCTTGTATGTATTGTATGTATGTATATGTGCAACCAAGTGTTTGAACTGCGACTGAGCAAACCTCATTACACACTGTATTGTACTTGATGTGTTTATGCAACACAAAAAAATTAAATCTCAATGAGTAAAAATGTTTTATATTTGATACAATAAGTTCAATGTTGAGTAGAACTATCATATTCCTTCGGCAGATAATTTTGCTTATTTGAAGTTTTCCTGATTTAGGACAATTAAAGATTAAAACAAGATTAAATTGACCAAAATCAACAAAAAACCTTGAAATAATCAAAATTATCCGTCAGGGGAATAAGATAATCCTATTAAATATTAGTCTAAATGTACAAAAAACAAACATTTTCCCCACTTATTATTAAGTGCAAACGCTAAAAAGTTAAATGGTTTAAATCAGTGTGTTGCTATTTTCTTGAGGGCGGCAACAAATAAGAACAATATGAAAAGGTCTCTCTTATTAGCTTCTTAAAATAAGAACACGCAATCACACAAAGGTTAAAGAGGACACTTCGGTTTCAAATATAAACTAGAAATTTAATGTAAAAAAAAAAAAGGTTTAAAAAAGATAGTATAAATACAGTTAAAAAATTATAAGTCTGATTTCTTCTTATAATTTTAGCTTCAGCTAAAATATAAAATATATATAATATAAAATTAAAATATCTATGTTTTCTTAAAAACAACATGCAGGGGCTGGGGGTGAGGGGTCAATCTAATGCTGCTTGTCTGAAACTGCACAATGATCATCCTCAGTTTTACTCTTTGAAATGTTCTTCTTATGCTTGTTAACTGGACAGATTTTGATGATTTAATTTGTTTTTTAGCAGCTTTGTGGACACCATGTGAACTTGGACCTGTGGTTGAATCGGTAACGTACCGACACATAATTCTAGACTCTTCCTAATCCTTTAAATAACCCAGTCAGGGTCCAGAAGGAGTGAAGCCACTTACTGTCGAGAGGAAACGATGATGATGATGACAAGGAAGTTTATCTTCTTTCATTTCTGAACCCACTGTGATGCTCAGCACGGACTCGTCCGTTCCGTTCCCTCCGTTCACCTCTGTTTTTTAGGCTACTTTTCTCTCCCTTTCCAACCACCCCCCCAGAATCCACCAATCAGCAGCCGCTCATGAATGTAACTGAGCGGCCCCTGTTGGTCGTACAGAAAAGAATGCTGCTCTGACTTTTGAATCTGAACCTTGTCCCTCACGAATAAACAAAATCAACTGATCTAAAGTCAACTTTACTTTTAATCGCCTTCTGCTGTGCTCGCTCGTCTCTCGTTTAGCACTAAATATGAGTTCAGATGTTGCTACGGGTTCACTTCAGACTGAAAAATGACTCGGTGGTATTCAGTTCCTCTCATTGAATTACACAAATGAATACAAACTGAGTTTTTAATGAAAATGTACACTAATATGTTCAATTTGTGTGTGTTTAAGCATCGCTGGGTGTATATTTAGTATAGTCGTAGTATCTGCATGGATACATCTGGCTATGACAATTTGTGTGTGTGATGTGTGTGTGTGTGTACGCGTGCGCTCTAACTAAATGGACGTGTCTAATCACCTCATAGGGAGGAACCTCTTCCCCTTCCGCCGCCTCTTAACATTAACGGATATTAACGGCCCCCAACGCTCCTCCGTTTCCTACTGAGAAATGAAATACATCACTAATGGTTTATCACAAACACTGCTAATGCTTTATGCAGACCTCTTACCATTAATAAATGATGGCATGTAAAGGGGGGGGGGCTGCGGGAGCTGACGGGGTCTAAAGGGGAGTTGGATCAGTTTCAGATATTAAACAGAAAAAAGGGGGCGCTTGATTTGTCCCATTTTGTGGCGATGAGGTGATTAAATCTGTTTTTACAGAGCGGGTGCTGAAGAATTCACACTCTGGCGGATGGCATTACTGTATTACAAATGTGTGGAAAACAAATTTAATACCATATTTTACCACCTTTGATTCAGGGAACACATTTTTTCTCCCACTAATTGTGAAGTGGAAAAAAAAAAACGAATGGTTCCTGCAATTTAGTAAATTGTACCATCAAATTAGTTAATTTGTTCTCATATGTAACTGCTCTAAAATGAGTCATTATTTATTTATTTTTTTTAACTAATTAAATTATAATTCATTTCATTTTTTTTATTTTCTGCAATTAGTTTTTGCCTGGTGCCAGCTGCAAAGACAAAAAGGAGTCAATGCTGCCCTTAGGAGCGTTTCGGTGATCGATCACATTAATTTTTAATTTTTTTTTTTTTTTGTTTTTCCAAGTTTAAGCAACTTAAAGCTTTGGATTTTAATTGGCAAACAATGTTTTATTTAAGTTTAATTTGACTTTTCACCTTCTGTTTCTGTGTCCTATCGTCATCCTATTCTAAGTTTTATCCTGATTCTAATTACATTTGAAATATGATATGGAATGTAGTGAATGTTATATATGCAGATTTATTAAAGTTGGTGAACTTTATTGTAGAAGTCAGACACTTTTTGTAGCCTACACCCATCACTCACACAATTTAATGTGTGCATGTTCAGATTGAAGGTGAAGTGAAGTTTTTTTTGCTTGCCTTGAATTTGACTGCAGGTCTAAAAGGTGTTTGGTACATGTACAAATTAGTTTTTAACATCAAATATTCCAACCGAACTGGAATTTAATACTGAATCATCATTGTCACTGACTAAATCAGTAGCTTTTAGCAGTGGAGCTCCTCTTACTGGTGACTTGGAGCACGGTTGCCAGCTCAGCAGTGCTATTACCCAGTTATTACCCAGTGATATCACTGCTGCTTAGTACTAACTGATTCAAATAGCTTTTGTAAACAAACATGATTTGATAACATGGCTGCCTAAGAAAATTTGTAAAAATTAGGGCTGGGCAACGATTAAAGATTTTAATCGCAGTTAATGGCATTGTTGTAGGCAAAATTCTTCAATATTTTACTACACAGAAATAAATTTTTTTTATTTTAAATAAATGTGAATTATAGTAGCTGTTAAATTAATGTTTCTGTTTAAATCTCAACTTATAAAAAACATAATCAAAGCAAACACATAATTAAAGCGTGTATATAAGCATGTGTATGTGTGTGTGTGTAATACTCTTTAACACAATAACACAAGGCCCTCTCATTGTCTTTTTTGTCGTTTGTCCCATATCTTCACATCCATGGACCTCATGCTAACTATGCTAATTATTTTATTAAACTATTTCAAATTGTGAGAATAAACGGACTCACTCGATTATGCATTTATTCTCTCGATAGTTTAATTGGTTCCATCTTTCAGTAAAAAAAAAACTTTGTGTTTCTTGCATACTATCCTGAAAGAAATAGCATAAGACGTAAATTGGTCCTGACTCTAATCAGCCCCTGCGAAGAAGTGAAAACTGGGCAAAAAGCTTTATCCGTGAACCGCGGTATTCACACATACACACACACACGCTTTGACCCTCATGTCCAGTATCCTACATGCTCCCCTGTGTCCTCATTAGCCCAACCTCGGAGGCCGCCATTCATCTCTCCGCTCTCGTCTCATTCGCCGTAATAACATCCTCGCCCCGGCGCCTCGTTCAACTTTTTCCAATTAAAAGCGGAGGATCGCTCTATTAACCCTGTGCCTTCTCCTGCCATTTTTCCCGCCTAACGTTGTTTTGGAGAGGGCCGCGGGGACGTTCCGTGCGGCCGTATTTCACCCTGAAACCGGCAAGGGTCTTGTCGCCGTGACAGCGAGCAGCAGGCGTGGCGGTGAGTTATGGGGCCTGGATGGAGAGGGCAAATCATAAGTTTGTGTCTCGTCCTGCCGCCGATCTGCGAGGAGACTCTGCAGGGGTCAACATCTGGACCTGTCCGTCTGTCTACCTGTCTGTCTGATCACGTGTCCATCTCTGCGTTTCTGTCCTTTTCTCCTACTCTCTCTTAGTGTTTTCTCTACTTGTCTTATTTTTCTCTGACCTTCTGCAGACCTACCTGTCTTCTTTCTATCTGTAACTGTCTCTGTAATAGTTTTCACTCTACAAAGTTCTTCATTATTGTTATTGTAATTGAATCTGCATGAGGCTGAAACAATAAAAGTCTTAGTCCAGTCATTTTATAAGAAAACTGCCATAGAAGGATGAGAACACAATCGATTTTGTATCCTCGACATATCCTCACTGAGGGAAAAGACTGAAAACGCACAATCAAGAGACATTTTTCATATGGCAACATCATACCGCAGTGTAAGAAATAGTCTAAATTGTAATAACAGTGTAATAACATTGTAATAAGATTTGATTGGTGGTAAGTCTTATAACAATGAGGATTTGTCTTTTGCTAATAATGAAACGTGTTCCTTCTTACCCCCAAAAGCCCTGTCGATGTTTATAAGAAAAAAAAGAAAAACACACACATACAAAATGAATTATTTTCCATATATTAAATGATAAGTGGATTTTTTGGGGGGCAGGATTATCATTGTTTGAAATATGGCAATGGTTAGCAACAACATTGATTTTGAGGCATTTGTATTTTTTTGTGCAGTCATATTGTTCCTTTCTTATGCCCATAGGGACAAACTGTCCCCTTCATTAAACTGCGATAAAAATATTATATTAATATAATTCTCCACTTGTTGAACCAACTTAATTCCTGATAAGACCAAATATCCATTTCTTTTCAGAATAGTTTTTAAAGAAAGGTTAGGGAAGGTGAGTTGGCATAAAAAAATAGTAAAAACTCCATTTTTTAAATTCAAATGTTAATGTTAATAAGTAATCAATCAGTTTTATTTGTTCTAGATTGCTGTGAATGTTTCGTAGATGGAAACTGGACAAAAGGCTGAAACCCCAAAATTATGTTTCTTAATGTCCTATAATTGATCTATAAGGATTTAGAAAATGATTTATCAATCTATTAATGTTGTCTTATTGGAAAGTGGTACCCTTATTTTCTTTTGTCACTCTTTTCCTGTCTCTGCAGTCGTCTTCTCCCATTTTTTCCTCCTCCTCCTCTACCTGTCTTTTAGTTTCTGTCCCTAGTTCTTCTTTTCATCTCCGCATCTCTTCATCCGGCTCTGCCTGCCCGTCTCTTTTCCTCTAACAGATTGTGGGTCAGGCCAGAACGCGCGATATCCCAGATGAGCTGTGGTTATTAAAAACGTCACGGCACAATTACCTTCCTGATAGATGACATCACCGTGACATCATCATCATGTGTCCTCCCCCCCGTCTGACGCTGAAGGTCACCTTTGGACAGAGATCCACTTTCAGAGTTAACCAAACTAATTTCTAGAGTTCATCTATCTGGGTTAAACTATGCCATGATCTAACATCCATTTCACATGATTCACACTTCACAGAAATAGCTTTAAAATGGACATGACCGAAATCGAAATCAAGGTCTTCCCTATTATATATATATTTTTCCTTTTTTATTTAAATTCCTGTGTTAGACATACTTGACACTAAAATTGTTCTTTATCACATCCTGTCTTGTTTTCAGAAGAAAACGAATAATTTCCAGCCAAGACATTCCAAGAGAAGATTATCAGTGTCATTTTCAGAGGGTTGAGGAAGGATTCAGGTTTGCGTCATGTCCCCCTGTTGCTTCCTTTTGGAATTTGGCCGGCACAACCTGGAGAAACAAGACTCTAATCGGCGGTCGCTGGTCACTTGATGTAAGAAACAATGTGTACCCTGTTAAATCCAGAGATTTAAACAGAAGGGTCAAGTAACTAAGTTCAAGTACTTTATCACCTTATTAAAATGGACATATTTAGTATCTATACTTTCCTGGAGCAATTATTTTTCATTATTGCATAATTCTAATAATAATCTGGACTTTCTACTCTTTACATTTTAAAAATCTGTCACACAAAACACACAAAAAACATCTAGAAAAGTTGCGCCATCTATATAAAGTGAATTTGATTGTAGTTGGATGAGAAGTATAAACATGTACCGTCCCGACGCCATATTGGCTTTTCTTTTTGCACCATTACAAAACTTAGATTGCATTACAATAGGAATCTAGTCATAATATCTTCAGCTCCATGAGACGCATGTTAATGCTCAGTAGGTCACACATGAGCTTCTTCAATGTATTTGCATTGTATTAAAATGCATCATTTTCAATAGGCTCATTATGAGCCGCTACAAGTGTTTGGTGGTGCATTTATCTGCAGACACCCTGCTGCCCTCTGCCTGTGTTTTCAGAATATTTTCCTGTGTTCAGGACGTTTCTGGGCGTCAACCCTGTGGCCGGTGGGTGTGTGTCCTCCAGCCAATAAACAGCAGGCGGAGGGCGAGGTGCGGGACTTGGTCCAGGTTTATTTACATCGCTGTCTCCTCCGCTCTGCTCTGTGTCTCTGTGTCATCAATGTATAAAGAGCTGCAGGCCACACACACACACACACACACACATATACACACACACACATACACACACAGGCAAGCAGCGCAATGAGGCCACAGTGGAACTTCAGCTGCATTCACACAAAATCTAACAATGCAGCGTGATCCCTCAGGGCTGAGCAGAGGTGTGGGTGTGTTTATTTCTGGTTCAGAAATCAGAAAATAAAGTTTGTTCTTTGTTCTTGAAACTCACTCTCTAGCTTGCTCGACCACTGTTTTCTCTCTCTCTCTCTCATTCTGCTCATTCTGCCATCGATCTAGTATCCATGTGTATAATTACATTAGTTGATTTAATAACAATCATGTTGCTTTGAAACTAAAATATTTTAATGACTGTCATATAGATGTTGCTTGCACAAATATGCCCATGAAAAAATGTTTTAGATGGACTTGGATGATTAAATAGTTATACACAAAATTAAAAGATTTATGTCAGGGATGAAGACCATAATACTTAATAAAATTACTTCTTTCTGAAAGGATTTGTCTTTGCCATGTTCTAGGGAAAAAGGAGCAGGAAGTCAATGACATCATATGACAGGAAACCTATTTTTTGGTGCTTTTACACATGTTTATTTCTTTTTGTTTAAGTTGTCTATTATTATATAATTGAAAAAGAACTGTATAAGTAACATTTAGAGTTTTTATTATGAGTAGAATATAACTGTCATGGAATTCAGCATCTGTAGTTGCTGGTGGGTTTAACAGTGACTCCTAATGGCTTTGGAATGCACAAATGCAGCCTGATCTCAAAGAAACAGCACGTTACATGGCAGTGACAGGTAATGAATTAGGACCAATAGGAAAACATCAGGTCACTGTCATCACATGTCCTCCAAATATATTTTACTACACAGAAAGAAGTTATCTAATTAAAAATAGGGTAATGGTTCACATCTATATTGTATAAGCTGAGCCAATGAAAAAAAAAAACTTATCTCAAACTGTATTTTCTGCATCCATGGAAACAATAAGACTCGAAATCAAATTTTCTTGTAAATTAACATAGATGCAATGTTTTATCTGAACAAAAATCTAGAAATATAGATATGTGTTTCATAATAAAATGTAAAACAAATACTATTGAACCTCATGGAAGGACAATTATAAATTGGATGCAGTGCAGCTCAAAAAACGTATTAGAGTTTAATCACAAAATAGCCACGCATGAATGTAACTTGGAATGGAAATGGTCATATACCTAAAGATGTTGTATTTACCACAGACAGTTGTAGTTAAACCTCTGTGTTTTACACACACACCAATGTTAACATGGCCTCTGGTCTGTTCTCTACTCACAGGCCAATCAATAGACAACATGTTGAGTTATATACAGGCAGAGCTACTATGGATCCAAGTCCTAATTGCATGGCTGTATGGCAAACCGTGTGTGTGTGTGTGTGTGTGTGTCTGTGCGTGTGTGTGATGGCAGGCGGCCAATCAGGCTTAGTAAAGCAAAAGAGTGACAGAAACAGAGAGATGAAGAAAGACGTGATGGAGAGAGAAAAGAAAAATCAATCAATCATATGTATTTTAGATCAATGAGTGTGTGAGTGACACTGCTGCTGCTGTCAGAGAAACCACTTTCATGTCTCTGTGGTTTTATATCTGCCTTGACATTTGTCTCTCGGTTTCAGTCTTAACGCTTCGCAAGATTTCCCTTTTACATGAGTCAGTCACACACCGATGAGCAACTCGACAAGATCCAGACGCCATTTTGGCTAATCGCTATCAGCAGATTATTAAAGTCAGAGATTGTTTGGGAGAAATTATCTATTAAAATTGAATTTATAATTGCCATTTAAGGTCATTTATTTCTTACCGCTACCGCTATCAGCGCTAGCCTTTGCTTTATCAGCCATGATAAATAAAGTTAACTTCTTACAGGTGGTTACTGTCCCTTTAAGTCTTTCTCCTTCTTGTAGGACTTTTGGAATAAAAGCTCAGTTGATGTTCTCCAGGGTCCAATATTTTTTTTGCAATAGTAGCTATTTATAGTAGCCTTCCACGTATTGTGCAGCCGGAGCTCAGGAGATCCAGCAGATCCCTCTTGAGTCAGGTCATGTGTTATTAAAGGTTGTATTCGTCCCTTCAAAGTGCATATATCCATTTATATGCTTGGCTTTTAAATGCTTTAGGTTACATGAGCAGTTTTGCTGTCAGTTATTATCAAAAATCACATTAGGGGCGACTGAAGACAGGAAGATCTGAAGTAGTCTCGGACACAGCATCTGCATGGACGACTGTTTAGAGATTTCCACCTGAGAGCAACCAGGGCTCATTTCTTTCAATTAATTAAAAACTTTGCTGGCAGTACATTTAATAGACAAGAAGACACATTCATGTCCAATACTACATACAAAAAAAAACAATAAGAGTCAATCTATGATGTTCACTGATGTAGATCCCCCAGGACAAGATACCCTGAGCTGCTTCATCATCATTTTCCTTATATTCTGTCTCACTGCAGTAACAGCTTTGCAGTATACAATAAACTCCACTTTCTTTGTGAAGCGGGTTTAAAAACTATGCAGCGATTTTCTTCTTTTCATAAATTGGGTGAATGAAAATCACAAATATTTAGTTTCTTTTTTAAAAGTTACTTTTACAGATCTGAATCGATGTCCTCTCTTGGAGAAAATGCAAAACAAGACCCAATACGTGGTCAGAGGTCCAATGCAAAGGCATAACCCAAATTCATCATGTAAAAGGAAAGGTTACAGGTCTAGAGAGACACCCAGCTGCCAATTGCATGCATAGCTAAGCTGAAATCAATGAGATTACAGATTTATTTGGAATATCTGTGTCAGAGTCCTACAGTAAAATATCAGACCCTTTGATATTTTAGTGTCTGATGCCTCAAACTGGCTACAGGTTAGTAATGAAAAGTAGTTGCAGTTATAAAACTATTGAAGTATAAGAGTGTGAAAATAAGTAATTATAAAGACTGAAAACCAAAAGTTGCTTATGTGATGTCATAAAAAGCTCCACAGGTGCATAAATTACTAGATCATTCTGAAGCAACGTCTGCCTTTAAGCTATTTAACCCTCCTGTCATGTTACGGGTCAAATTGACCCATTTTAAAGCTTGAGGATCTAGGAAAAATAGGAGAAAGTAGTATTTAAGTAATATTAGTATTTAATCTTATTTAATTTGTATTAATAAACAACTGTTTAAATTGTATCTTGATGCTTTTAATGTTTTATATAAAGCACTTGTTGAAATGCTCTATACAAATAAATTTGCCTTGCCTTAATCAACATATAATTTAAATTGTTCATTTCACATATATGTTCATGTCTGCGTCACACACAAAACAAAATATAAAGCTTAAGTTTCAATGTTATGTAAAATTATTGTTTTATATGTTGGTATTTTAAAAAATAACCAAGTGATGACACATAAAAAGTATTGAACATGTTTTTTTTTGTTGTTTTTTTTAACAAAAAACAAGTGACAGTAAAAATATTAATAAACATCATTTATTTGATGAAGGCACCTGCAGTGAAGGTAATGCCCTCACAGGGAAACAGTGATACTTTCACTGGGATTCTATTGGTTTGGAGTTTTGGGAGGTTTGCACAAAGTATCTGAGGCAGAGTTTCACCAGAGCACAGAAGTGTTCGTTCATGCTGTGTCTGAGTTTTGCTTCACGTTGGTAATTGGACTGCATTCATGTTGTATCTGAACACGCTGTCGGGACTCGTCACTTCAGGTGCTAATGTTTCTTTTCAGTGGAACGCTGTGCGCTGGTGGAACAGCTGTACAGATGTTTGAAGGCATTTGAGCTGTCAGTCATGTAGACACAGCATGATTCCTCCTCTCTTCAAACAAGCTGCTGTTCGGAGCATTATCTGTGTGTGTGTGTGTGTGTGTGTGTGTGTGTGTGTGTGTGTGTGTGTGTGTGTGTGTGTGTGTGTGTCCAAACACTAGATAATTCCCTATCAGAGAGAGGGCATGGGAACGGGGCAATGGAATCACTGCAAATAGAGCATGAGGACTGACTTCACAACAGAAGAGAGGGCAACACACACACACACACACACACACACGTCTCCAGTATGCTGATTAGCATGTCAGGTGCAGAGGCTCTGAAATATAGTTTATCCGTTTAGTGACATGTCACTCTGTTTTATTTTTCTGGCATTGTTATCAAGATATAATTTCCATGTATTGACCATCAAACAGCATCGAACTGAAATATAAAGGTATTTCTGCCAAGAAATCGGTATATACTGTGTGCCCTTGGTGTTTGTCTTGATTTATTTGATCAAAAATTGTTTTGATAAGTGGGAAAAACACAGATGTGAAAAATAATGAGCCAACACCTGTGCTTTTGCTTCTATGACACAATGGGTGGGATTTCACCTAATCTCACATATTTTGAGCAAAATCTCATAAACAGAAAATGTAAATTATCAAACCATCAAAACCCAAGGCACAAGCATATGTTCATCAATTTAGCAACGTGTGTAGAACATTTAGAAAAAGAAACTGAAAAGACACAAACATACAGAAATGTGCTGCAAATTTTCAACAACGTGCATAAACATAAAGACACAAGAAGTCAGAAGTGTGCTTCATAATTTGGCCTTAGTTTAGGGTTGAACTCACCACCTCTGATGTGGGAAATCATGGATTATCTTACTGAGTTAATTAAATAGGTGTCAACCCATGTGAGCCCCATGCTTCACTAATTGACTGAGCTAATCACCAGGGAACAGGACAATTCAAAATGTATTCAATTTTCAGTTTTTGAGACACAAATATCCAGACAATATGGCGATATCTGTAATTTATTGGCAAAAAATAGATTAAATGACACATTTTTGCAACAACTGCAATTGTTTAAATACAAGCAAAAATTTAAATAATGCGTATTTGGGTTTTGAGATAAAATTCTGAAATTTTGTCCCAAAATGTTGTCATGCCTTTCAAGGTCCTGGCTACTACTGGTGGTTAGTTATATGTTTTAAAATATGTTAATAATTATTATATAGTAAAATACTTTAGAGAGAACATTTCACAATTCGGCCATATGGTTCCCACGTTTTCCTCTCAAAGAAAATGAATGAGTCGGTTTTAATTTGTTTCCTGAATGTTTTTCTGTTGCAGTTTAGTCTCAGTGGTGAAACTAACACGACTTGTTATTGGAGCCACAATGCATTACCAGAATTTCACACCTCATTCTACATTTCTTATATCATATTAACTCAGGAGTATGTTAACGCTTGCTACAGGCTTATTGGCTTTTTTTTTTTATTAGTTTGTTTGTGTGTTCTACAAACCCGGGAGTGTGTTCTGTCCATGTGAAGGCATGTATTAGAGAGGTTAAAATGGAGGTGTGGACGGAGAGAAAAACAGCAAACAAAACAAAAAGAACCAACCGTAATAGCCGTGTGGGTCTGTGTGTGTGTGTCTCTGCATGTGTGTGTGTTTAGCGCGTGTAGAGATGGGCTGAAAACAACAATGGATCAATAGGTTTACTGTGGCCTCTAGCCAGCGGCTCTAACACTCTGCTTCTGGGTGTGTGTGTGTGTGTGTGTGTGTGTGTTGTTTCTGTGCTTCTCTCTCCTCTGTTCTCATCAATACTTCCATTCGCTCGGCCCGAAGGCCCCGGGCCCCCCCACAGTGATCACATTTATTTTTAGAGGGTCGACAGTTTCTCTGTAGGGCAGATTACATGTGTTTGTACTGCAGCAGAACCGTATACAAGGCAATGTAAAACTCACTAATGTATTTATATTACAACAGTAAAAAAAAAGGGGAAAAAAGGTAGAAGTACAAGATCCTTCACCAACCAAAAACAACACTAATAACCATTTTGTTTCACTCCGTCAGACCTTGTGTTCCTCTGAGCTGTTTTCTGTTTAGGAAATGATGTTGTTTTGGATTTTATTTTGTTATTCGATTATAGCTTCTTATTTAATTTCACTAATGAGGGAATGGAAGGTTGATAATGCACAATAATGCACTGGTTTTACTGGTTTAATTTAAATGCCACAGATGGTGATCTGAAAAACACTGAGGTCCATAAGGTGAGTTTTGTTACTGGAGGTGGAACACAACCTCATCTAACTAAAAGCAGACTTTGCTAATTTGCTTTCTTTTGTTGGGTGATGGAAACTGTACCAATGCAAATTTAGCTTAGTTACAGGTTTTGATTCTCAAATAAAAGGAAAGCCACCTGTAGCATGCTGCTAAATCCTTGCAGATGGATGGGGGGAAAAAACGCTCACGTTCGCTTTCTCTCTCCTGCTCTCTTCATCAAGTTAACTCATTCCCTCTCTATCACACACAGTTTTACCCCGAGTGGCTCAGGATATTACCTATCAACTGGAGCTTGATTAATTAGTCCTTAATTGGTTGTCATGTCACTGACCAATGGTGTGACAGCACCCCTGAGGGCCGGGTGAGACAGAGGACACCAGAGAGAGAGAGGAAGAGAGAGCAAATGTGTGTGGAGGAAGGAGGAAAAATGATCCCTACGCTGTTGGCTAAAACACACACACACACACACACACACACGCACACACAGAATCAAGCACATATATTTGAGAAATAACTATTAAAAGACAGGTATGAAAAGGAAACATGTTAACACACTATTGTAACATGTATATGTATGTGCGTATATTATATTATATTATAATATATATACACAAAGTGTACAAGTGTGAGAAGGTCATCGCATAAGAACAATAATGATAATGAGTAAAATCAATACCAAAGCAAATAATCAGTGCTAGGAATCAAGATTAAGTATATTTTACCAAACACAGACAGGTATCTACCATGCACACATATTACAAGAAGTTATTTAATAAAACTACAAAGTACTATCACCTATAAAGCACATTTCCACATGCAGTTGAAGTGAATTCTTTAGCTTCAGCTAAAACTTTATGTTTGGAGAACAAGTTAAAAAAAAACACGATAATGCAACAATGACACTGAACACTTCTAGATAGATAGATTCCTCATACTACTCTGCTGACTGCCATTTCAAATCCATATCAAGATAAACAGACCATAAAGAACATGATCACGTGAGGAGAGACTGCTCTGTGTGTACATGCTGTGTTTATTGGAGTATTGTCTATTTTTTGTCTTTAATCAGTATTTTTATGCCTGTAATGAAAATGGCCCTGCAGGGAGACATAAAGTCTATTGAACTGAATTGAATTGTTCTCTGCGATCTCTGGCTACCAGGCACAGACAGGCCATTAATAAAAAGGCTATTTGTCAGTCTGTCAGCACTCGCTACTCTAATCAATGAAGACTCACCGAGTCTGTAAACGCAACTGTAGGATACACAGTGAGGAGACGACAACAAGACAGGGCCAACAATGAGAAGAATAAAAGGAGAGGTCAACGAGGATGACAGAACATCAAGAGAACATGGAAGGATCAACGAGGAGGAGACAACATCAAGGAGGAGACAACATGGAAGGATCAACGAGGAGGAGACAACATTAAGAAGGAGACAACATGGAAGGTTCAACAAGGAGGAGACAACATGGAAGGTTCAATGAGGAGGAGACAACATGGAAGGATCAATGAGGAGGAGACAACATCAAGGAGGAGACAACATGGAAGGATCAACGAGAAGGAGACAACATCAAGGAGGAGACAACATGGAAGGATCAACGAGGAGGAGACAACATCAAGGAGGAGACAACATGGAAGGTTCAATGAGAAGGAGACAACATCAAGGAGGAGACTACATGGAAGGGTCAACGAGAAGGAGACAACATCAAGGAAGAGACAACATGGAAGGTTCAATGAGGAGGAGACAACATCAAGGAGGAGACAACATGGAAGGTTCAATGAGGAGGAGACAACATGGAAGGATCAATGAGGAGGAGACAACATCAAGGAGGAGACAACATGGAAGGTTCAACAAGGAGGAGACAACATCAAGGAGGAGACAACATGGAAGGTTCAATGAGGAGGAGACAACATCAAGGAGGAGACAACATGGAAGGTTCAATGAGGAGGAGACAACATCAAGGAGGAGACAACATGGAAGGATCAACGAGGAGGAGACAACATCAAGGAGGAGACTACATGGAAGGGTCAACGAGAAGGAGACAACATCAAGGAAGAGACAACATGGAAGGTTCAATGAGGAGGAGACAACATCAAGGAGGAGACAACATGGAAGGTTCAATGAGGAGGAGACAACATGGAAGGATCAATGAGGAGGAGACAACATCAAGGAGGAGACAACATGGAAGGTTCAACAAGGAGGAGACAACATCAAGGAGGAGACAACATGGAAGGTTCAATGAGGAGGAGACAACATCAAGGAGGAGACAACATGGAAGGTTCAATGAGGAGGAGACAACATCAAGGAGGAGACAACATGGAAGGATCAACGAGGAGGAGACAACATCAAGGAGGAGACAACATGGAAGGATCAACAAGGAGGAGACAACATCAAGGAGGAGACAACATCAAGGAGGAGACAACATGGAAGGTTCAATGAGGAGGAGACAACATGGAAGGATCAACAAGGAGGAGACAACATCAAGGAGGAGACAACATGGAAGGTTCAACAAGGAGGAGACAACATCAAGGAGGAGACAACATGGAAGGTTCAATGAGGAGGAGACAACATGGAAGGATCAATGAGGAGGAGACAACATCAAGGAGGAGACAACATGGAAGGATCAACGAGAAGGAGACAACATCAAGGAGGAGACAACATGGAAGGATCAACGAGGAGGAGACAACATCAAGGAGGAGACAACATGGAAGGTTCAATGAGGAGGAGACAACATCAAGGAGGAGACTACATGGAAGGGTCAACGAGAAGGAGACAACATCAAGGAAGAGACAACATGGAAGGTTCAATGAGGAGGAGACAACATCAAGGAGGAGACAACATGGAAGGTTCAATGAGGAGGAGACAACATGGAAGGATCAATGAGGAGGAGACAACATCAAGGAGGAGACAACATGGAAGGTTCCACGAGGAGGAGACAACATCAAGGAGGAGACAACATGGAAGGTTCAATGAGCAGGAGACAACATCAAGGAGGAGACAACATGGAAGGTTCCACGAGGAGGAGACAACATCAAGAAGGAGACAACATGGAAGGTTCAACAAGGAGGAGACAACATCAAGGAGGAGACAACATGGAAGGTTCAATGAGGAGGAGACAACATCAAGGAGGAGACAACATGGAAGGATCAACGAGGAGGAGACAACATCAAGGAGGAGACAACATCAAGGAGGAGACAACATCAAGGAGGAGACAACATGGAAGGTTCAATGAGGAGGAGACAACATGGAAGGATCAACAAGGAGGAGACAACATCAAGGAGGAGCCAACATGGTAGGGTCAATGAGGAGGAGACAACAACAAATAGGGGACAACAGGTAAAGGTAAGCTGACTCTCGCCATTTATCCCCATACATAAGGTTTCCAAAATGGGGTTCCATGGTAATCTCCTCTGGAGATTGGGTGATGAGAACTCCTGTCTCCTACTTGGAGGTCCATCTACCAATCCAACATCATGAGGTGCAGAATCATCCAAAACGGGACTAAGCTGTACCAAAGCTTCATGCATAACCCTCCACTCAAGGGGCATTTGCACATCTGTTAAGATTTACTTAACCCGATAACCTGAACATAGCCATTCTCTAACATATGGTCACGAATACGACAAACTGAAAACTGTCACTTTTTATGACATACCCTATGACGATTTGTGGGTTTTCTAAAACATAAAACAAACCGCCACAAGAACATATTATTGAAGACGTTAAAAACGGGAGCGATCATAGCTCTAAAATGGAGGGACGGACAGATAAATGGAGGGAGCGGCGATGGGGAAGGGGAGGGGGAGGCGGAGGTCAGGGGAACAAATGGTGAGACTGAGAAATCCCAGGAAGACTTTCTCTCATAATTAATAAATGAAAGATGTTGTTAGTGCATCTGATCAATAGAGTTGTTAGGGAGAAGGAGCGATTGATCGGACGACGGGATGAAGGATGGAGGGATGAGGGAATAGAGGTGGGGGTGAAGACGAGGGGAGGGGGGGGTTATGCTATTCGCTCTTGTGGCTGTTTCGAATTTTCACCCTCGCTGAGAACAAAGGAGTCTCCTGAGCCTCATCAGCACTGATAGACACTTAGCACCATCCTGACCTTAATAGGAAGGAGGGAGGGATGTGGGATGCGGGAGGGATGGAGGGGAGGAGGAGAGATAAAAATGTGGAGAGAGGGAAGAACAAAAGGGAGTCATGGGGAGAGAGAGAGAGAGAGATGGGGAGAAAGATGCAGAGAAAAGCAGGGGGAAAGGAGGGAGGAGAAAATTGGAAAAGGGAGGAAGGGGGAAATGAAGGAGGGTAGTGGAGAAAGGAGGTAGAAGAGGATGGATGGATGGAGCAAAAGAGCAGGAGAAAGATGTAATAGGAAGAAAGATGGAGAGAGGAAAGTAAGAGAGAGGGAAGGAGGTGGTAGAAATGGATACCGGTAGTATATAGATGAAAATGAAAAAAAAAGAGAAGGATGTAAAAGAGGAGATTGTGAGGGACAGAGAAGTAGGAAAGGGGAGAACAGAAAAGGGTGGAGGAGGAGAGGAAAAATGGAAGGAAATTGGGAGAAGGACAGTGATGGAGAAGAGAATATTGGTGCGGGAGGATTGAGAGAAAGAAGAGAGGACAATATGTGGGATGAAAGGAAAAGAGAGAAGAAGAAAGTTGTCCATCATGAAAGAAATGTGCAATCTTGTGGTGGTCACACATCCCCTGGGTAGAAGTATAGATACTTGGGTTTAAAAATACTTTTGCAGAAGTTAAAGTAGACACTACAATCAAATTCAATCTATCTGGATAGTGTATTCATCTGGATGGTCTTTTGTATTTCCTGAACAATGAAAACAAGCTGAAAAAAAAAACAGGAGGCCAGTTTTAAAATGTAAAGAGTAGAAGTAAAAATCATCTGAAAAATAATTGCGCCAGTAAAGTGCAGTATCGATACCCCAAATATGTACTTAAAGGAGCCCTATTATGAAAAAAAACACACTTTTTCAGTGCTTGTGTGTAAATATTTAGGTATTTAGGTCTCTGGTGTTCCGGCTAAAACTCAAACTGTGAAATAAAACCACCCACTCGTTTTGTTGCGGTCCGGCCACTTCTGTAGAGTTGTTAAAACGTGGCTGAACGCAAGCCATTTACAAATGGCTCCTGTTGTGATGTCACAACAGGAGCGGAAGTTAACACTGAACTGGACACATGTAGCTGCCTCCTCCTTCTTGATTGTTTGTACGTGTTTTCTTTTTCCCAAACCGACCTCAGCTCTCTGAGGAATGGGACGTTTCTGACAGCGCTCATCCATAAAAACATGCACGTGTTTATTAAAAATGGCCACCACATTTAAAATATTGAACAGCAACAATGGAAAAATGGCAGGTGAAATGGTTATCACATGTTTATAGACGTATGAATGAAGTCTGAATATTAGAAAGTGTTGTAATAATCATTTTCATCAATCTGAATATCATCTGATAATGTATTTAAGAGTCTTGTGTGCAGTATATGTATCGCCACACACACATACAGAGGTGATAAAGTGAAGGCAGAGTAACTCCAGGTTGTTCTTTGCTTTTTAAAAGTCAGAGAATTTGAGCCTCCCTTCAGACGAAGCTCGGAAAACGGCGCCCCCCCCCCTCACCTCACCTTCCCTTAGTTTTCTTTGCACAATTCCTGGACGCCTATGGGCTCATCATTATGTTATTTGATCCCATAGACAAAAATCAAGCCGTCGTTCTCAAGGCATTTATTAGTCTCTGGGAAAAAGTTAAATTCATCGAAACTCCTGTAGGTCTTTGAACTATCTCTTTGCCCGAACACATTCAGGTTATTCTATATGATCTCCCTTTGATAACTGATGTAATAAATACTTACATATTTGTTTTACACTTCCATTACTAACTCCTTAAACTGTTTTGAGCCCCTGTGGCTCACACTCTGAAAAAAACCCTGGTTCACAGAATAAATGTTGAGCTCATGCAGTTAAGTCGAAAATCTGGATATTCATCTAATGAGGTGCTGCAGACAGAAATATCTGTTGGATGACATGATTTTCATAGAAGTAAATATTAGACTTTCTATGTCATATGCGCATAGTAATGCATGGGGACACATGGTTTAAACACAGTACATTTGATTCAATCTGTATAGGTTTAAGCAGACTTGTTCATCCCTTTATCCTTCAGAAGTCAGAATACGACTGCTACTGCTATGGCTGTAACACAATCTGACACAGATCATAACCAAAACACCGATCAAGCAATATCAATGAGAGGAAGTGACATCATTGTTATTATCACACTGTGACAGCCTTTTGAGCGGGTGAACAGGCGTGGACTGGAATTAGATGTAGAGTGAAATAGTAAAATATAATAAAATGATCATAACTGACACAGAATATAATGAAAAGATCAATCCCCTCGCGGGCACCAGTGGATGTCTGGACTCTGGCGCCAACGTTTCCGCAAACGGCCCCGGATTAGACCCATTTAGCTCAGCGTGACATGCGATGAACTTGTACGATTGCTGTTGCCGCACAGCACTAAGGGACTTAGCTTTGTACGGGGCGGAACGTTTTCTTCTCTCGTCGGGGGGAAATTGAGGTATGTCAGCGTCTCACAAAGTATCCAGTAACGCAATAAAGTCTGTGAACCGCTGGTTTAGACCAGTGCCATGCTTACACTCCGCCTCTAGTGGGTCACAAATACCATAATTACAACATGTATCGCTGAAGATGGAACGCATTTTCATCTCGCTAAAACGGATTCTTCTACTGAGTTGAATGAGCCCTCACTATACTGTGTGTGTGTGTGTGTGTGTGTGTGTGTGTGTGTGTGTGTGTGTGTGTGTGTGTGTGTGTGTGTGTGTGTGTGTGTGTGTGTGTGTGTGTGAGAGAGAGACGGACAGAAAGGGGAAGCCTGCAGTGTGGTTGTGTGTTTGTCCATTAACAGCTAATAGCAGCTCTGTCTCCCCATTATCACTAATGGATGGAAGTCTCTGGACACACACGCACACACACACAAACACAAGCACATGCATACACTCGAACACATACATACACACACACACACACACACAAACACACACACACACACATTGTCTGCAGGGACCATTACTTACTCTTTCATTCCCATGCTGTCAAAATTAGCCATGCAACATAAAAACTACACACACACACACACACACACACACATAGCTCTCTAAACATCCCAGCGGACAGGAAGTGAGGGCGTTAGGGCAAACAAGGAAGTGTTTCCCGCGGCAACCAAAGAGCTTCATGTCTGGTCTGTCTGTCTCACTTTGCCTGTAAACTGTGTGTGCGTGTGTCTGTGAGTGTGTGTGTGTGTGTGTGTGTGATGTGTGTGTGTGTGTGTGTGTGTGTGTGATGTAATGATAAGATGCAGTCTGGGGAATCCAAAGTGCCTGTTGACTGTTTTAATTGTTTTCTCACCTCCCTTTCTTCTCTCGTCTTCCATCCCACCTCCCCCTCCTCTGTCTCTTTTTCGTTTTTCATTCCCTTCCTTCTTCTTTTTCCTCATCCATTTCTCCATTTCTATTTTGCCGTCTTTATCCCTCATTTACTGCAGCCACTGGAGAGTCTTGTGTTCCATCTTAAGTTGTCAATCAACCAAAAATCTCTTGAATCCAGTTCAATTTTGAACCCGATATAAGTTCTTTGTACAAGATGAAACTCAAAACTTCAAAACTCAAAACCTTTTGATGATGTTTTAGTGATAGATTTAGACATGTAAAAGATATGCATGTGTATCAATATGTTACTGCAAATTGTTTCTTATATTTTTCAATCAATCAATCTATAAATTTCATTTATAAAGAACATTCAAAAACAACTTGCATTTGGACAAAGGCTGAACATGTATGAATAAAATAAAAGGAAAAAGCAACAATAATATTTAAAATAGTAATATTAAAAATATGTAAAATTACTCATAATGAGTAAATAAAAGTAGGATATACAGTATATATATATTTCTTCCTCATTTTTGTATTTTCTTTAGTATTGTCCTTCATTCCTTCTTATATCCCTCCTTTCCTTTCTCCATTACATCACATCAGTTACATCAGTCTTTCTCCATTAGTATTTTCATCTTTCTCACTTTTATTTAAAGGGTTAGTTCAATATTTTTGAAAATGTGCCCATCTCTTGATTCCCATAGACACAACCAAAGGTGCTTTACCTTTTTTTCTCGATACAAGCTGTTTCCAGACCAGCGGAGCAGAGCCGCGAGCTGCTCAGCTACTACTATGCCGCTAATGGTATTTTTGGATTTTGGTTTGGATGTATTATAAGAACAGGATAAGAACAGGAAAAATGCTGCTTTTATTTCAATGGAAGCTGCTCGCCTGGCGCATACGCTGAAAAACTTCCAGTTTCTACAGTAGAGTCACCCCTCCATGATGTTCTAGGGCTTCCCATCATGCCCTGGGGCAATGAGAATGTGCAAATCGTGAAAAAAAAATCTCACCTTTGAGTCATTTAATTCACAATAATCACCGCTTGGAGCCTCCATTAAATCAACAGGCAGCTTCCTCGCTCCCGCGAGACAGCTGATCCCTCACGTTGACGGATATTTGCAGGATTATGCAAAAAGTTATGCAAAAATTGTGAATAACATTTTATAAGTAGTCCTACAGATAATTTTATGAGAATTGAAGACATCATATGGTCAAAAATCTAGCAGCACTTGTCGTATGAAGAACAACTTTCTTATTAGATCCTGAAGTTAGACTCCCAAGTAGAATGTGCACAATACATTTCAAAGAATCTTCAAATACATTAAAAAAATATAAAAAAAATTGATATAGAGGAGTCTTTTGTGTGGCATAAAAACACAATAAGACATGCATACATTGTTAAACTTTTGAAATAAAATATTGATTTTAATGAATAAACTTATTTGTTCAAGCAGTGCATTTTTTTCTTAAACTCTCACTGTTAAGTCCTACAGTAAAACTCATTCATACTTTTGGGGAAGTGCTTTCTTGATCCAAAATGATTCTCTTTTTTTTTAGAACATACATCACCGCCTCTTTAGCTGAGCTCAATCAATTCCATACTTTAAATGAAAAATAAAGATGAAATGTGATGTTTCATTTCATTCAAATGTCGAGGCCAGTTACACGCGGCATCTTCAGGTATGTACTGTGAGAATAAACATCTGATAAAAATTTGGGATCAATAATCTTAAATGTAATGTGTTGTCAGAATGAATGTTAGTTAAAGCAGTGAAATGTATTTATTTATAAAATTTTATCCAACTCCTTCTCCCTTTCTTTCTATCTCTCTCTCTCTCTCTCTCTCTCACACACACACACACACACACACACATTTCTTCCAGTCCACTGCTCCTGTCTGTCCAATCAATGCAATATTAATGAGCCTCAGCTCAGCTAGCTCCACTGGGCACTGGTGCTCGTATGTGTGTGTGTGTGTGTGTGTATGTGTGTGTATCTGGCAATATCCTTGCATATTTTCATCTGTCCTTATATATGCATGCATGTGTATGTTTCTTTATTTTTGTGCATGTGTTTATTTTAGTGTGTGTGTGTGTGTGTGTGCGCGCGCCCTTTAGGGATTTAGGGAAAATTTAGGATTTTTATTTTTATTTTGCATGAATACACGCCACACTATGAGGACATTTTGAATTACGAGGACAGGGTCGGTGTCCTCGTAATTCAAACAGCATAGAAATGTTTCTTTAAGTGCAAAAGACAAAATTAAAACAAGTTTTTGCAAAAGTCCCTATAGTTCATATTTAGCCATTTTTTGTGTATCAAGACAGCGTCTCCAGAGCTGAGTGGTGGAACTGCACGCCTCATGAATATTCACACAAGTGTAAAAACTTGGTGGTGGCTGGTGTGTGTGTGTGTGTGTGTGTGTAACACTGACACATCTCTAGCCTTAGGCCTGTCCTTTTGCTGGGGGGAATAACTCTGTCCCCTCTCTGTGTTTCATTTATGTCCTTTAAACTCTTTGAGCCCAAAAAATTAAAAAAAAGAGGGACTTGTCCAAAGGGAGACAAAAACTCAAACTGTCTAGCTTGGATGAAATTCAAGCTTTGAAAATGTATCAGCAGCATCATTGTAAACACATTTAGTGATGCAATGATTTAATTAAACAATGTGATACAATTTCACCTGTGTCAGCAAAGATTTAATGCATCAATAATTAGCCTATAGGATGTGAAATAGGATGGTGAGCTCCTATTTTTATACTATTTTCAGATGCGTTAGTTTCTATAAATACTCATCAGATATTGCAGCATTACACACTTTTAGGTTTAACTGGCTTCTGGTTTCACTGTGTTTGAGCACCTGAAACCAACATTTTCCAGAGTTGGATGTTTAAACATTTCTTTCATAATAATGGTTTGAGATCCTGAAAATAGCAGATCACTAGATTATTTACTTAAGGTCAAGCCACTATTCCAATCAGAGCGCATTATGATTGATCATATGTAGAAAAAAAAGGGAAAATAATGAAAAATGTATCTCAAACTATGACCTGCTCTGAATAAAATGATAATTACTCTGGTGGGGAAAGAGGTAAATATCCAGAATCTATGAATATGCAAATATTGTTCAATTAGATAACTGCTAGATACAAGACGTCTCTTTGTTTTCTTTATATGCTCAAGTTTGTGGAAGCTGCTTGCCCCAAACTACACTGAATAAAATTATATAATGTGTCTGAATCCTACTTTTTTTAACTAATTCTAAAATGTGCTGCCCTTATATAAAACAGACTAATTTAACTCAATTATTCGAAAAAAAAAATACAAATTAATTTCCATCTTCTGTGCAGACAAGTAAAATATTCGCTTTACTTCAAATGCTTATTCTTTGTTCACTGCTATATTTATTAAAAGTTAAGATACAGAAAAACAACTAAAAAACATTTTATTTGGATTTAACTTAAATATGTAGGAATTAAACAAAAACACTGACTGATTCTACATAATTAATTTTAGTTTAACAAAAATAAGAAGTATAAGTAATTCAATAAAGTATTTAAGTAGAAATAATGTAAATTCTAATCAAAATAATTATTCTGCAACTATTATCAGTTTAAAAAGATATAAGTACAATCATCATAAAACTATATATCTAGATTTAATTAAATTTATTTTGTACACTTGACATAACAGTCAGTCATTTTCTATACCTGCTTATTCCTCATTAGGGTCACATGGTCTGCTGGAGCCAATCCCAGCGCGTTACGGCGAGAGGCAGGGATACACCCCAGATGGTCGCCAGCCAATCATGGGGCACACACACCATTCACTCACACACTCACACCTACAGGCAATTTAGAGTCTCCAATTAACTTCAGCATGTTTTTGGACTGTGGGAGGAAGCCGGAGTACCTGGTGAAAACCCACACAGACACAGGGAGAACATGCAAACTCCACACAGAAAGGTCCCAGACCCAGGACCAAGGAGGTCTTGAACCATTTGACATAACAGAATTAAGTAATTTCAACAAAACAGTTTTTTTCTAAGCTGATATCACAAATCCTTTTCTTAGAGCTCAGAGAAGCTTTTCCTCCTTCAGCGAATGAATTATATATATATAATTATGTATATTAATATACTATATAAAACAGACACATGCATCATTCTCATACGATGGAAAAACCAAGAAAAACACATTTTTCAGTGGAGGGGAACCTAAGGGTAAACTAAAAGTTTGAGGTCGCTGTTTTTGGAAAATCCAACATCACCGGCTTTTTGACATCTTTGAAAACAACAATCAGTTTTGTAGCTTTTCCTGGTTGTTTCAGTACATTTATACGACTGCAGGTTCACCCTCCATTTATAACAGTTTCTCCCTCCCTCTCTCTCTCTCTCTGCAGTAATCACAGGCCTCTCTCTCTCTCTCTCTGAGGGTCCAGCTCTCCGTCCAGGCTCCGAGCGTATCGATCCGTCCGCTCTCACCAATCTTCAGCCTTAACCAGTCGATGTTCCTGCCGGTCACATCCTGCTCGCCCCGTCTCCCCTGCCCGGCTCCTGGCTTTAATAGACCTGAGGAATCTGGTCTGGAGGCGATTTACCGCTGTCAGGTGACAACCCGGCTTCTCCGCTGTGTGTCTGCTGCGGACCGAGCTTTGTTATTTGTTGTTGTTTCTTGTTGTTTCTTGTTATTTCTGTTGATGCGCACTCGTTCAGAGGGGAAATTAAAGACTGATGTGAGCATGTTTCAGACACGGTGGCATCACGGAATTGACATTTGCCATTTAGCGGAATGAAAATAAATCTTTTCCCCTCCGTTTCCTCCAGTGGACTTTGTCTCGAGGATTGTCAATTTGAGAGGCCTACTGTAAAAGCGCCAAAAGTTTCTAATATTTCCTGTTCTTCAGTTTAGATCAATCAAAGACTTTGGAGAACAATGACTCCAAAACAGCCGTGTTACAAACTCTCAAGTAGCTGCCAAGTGCAATGAGAAAGTGCACTAGATAGACTAGCATGAAACAAGTGTAGGATAATTGCGTAAAAACACTAGTGCAACAAAAGTGCTATAAATACCATTCAGTACTGTAAAAACAGCTATATAAAACATTCTGTGGCTCCAAAGGAGCTAGTTATGAGAAAACACAATGAAATATCATCAGCTTTGAGAGTCATTTGTAACAAACGTCTGCAGGAGGCAGTTTTTTTGAAGATTGACCCATGTTGGGGACTGAGAGTCAGGACATGTGGGTCTCTGCAGCTTCGGTATCGACCAGTCCTACATTTCAGAGTGTTCTGAATAGACTTAGAGTTGCCACACGGTTTCACCTAAATCTTCATTCACATCAAATCCAGCAACGCAGCATGTTTTTGCAGGATTTTGCTGTGAAACAATCAGAAAATAATGTTTTATTTCTCCCATTTGCATTGTTCTGGCCGTAGCTGCTTTCTCTTCGTTCACGCTGTGTCTCTCTTGACCACCGCTGTTCTCTCACTCGTGCTCCTTCCCGCACAGACATTTACAACGACCGCACTGTTTTCGGGTGTAGGTCATATAGAGGCATCATCAGACTGCTTTACCAGTAGTGCTCCCTGTAGCCACTTTAAAAAAGTAGCATAAAGTAATTCAAACTGAAAGCTACTGAAGAATGGGGGATTTCATTCTCTATAAACTGAAAAAAAACGTTAGCAGTGGATTAGCCTGAAAAATATTTAAAGGCTACATGCATCATGATAGCGGGATAATTTCTGCTAAAACACATTACCAGGTCTACCTCCTTTCCCTTGAATTATATTACATAGTACAAGTATATTATAGTAGATAAAGCAGCATGAGCATATTATTCACCCAAGTTGAAACATTTGCACCTTTTCACCACCCTTTCATGTCTTTGCATTGACTCTAATCCCACTATGTGAAAAAAACACACACACTCAAACTGGACTTCCAAGGTTTCCCTCCTCATTTATTTTCCCGTATTTGGATCACAGCCAGTCAGCCAGCTGTCAATCATCCGAGGCGTGATTCCGAGCGGCACCTCAGACAGACAGAGCGGATGCTGCACCACAAAACCAATTCATCTGCCATCAGCTGCTCATAAACTATCCATCAATATCATCACTCAGATCAACTGTGTCCCATTCACAACAACTCGCCATGGTTAGGGAGTAATCTATCGACGTACACAGAAATAAAATATTTATCATCAAGCGGCTCTTGGTTTGGAAACCTGATCAATGGCCGTACCCTCCGGTGTACAAATCGCAGCAGTTAAAGAAGAAACATACGATCGCCTGTTCAACACATCAAACACAAGACTGTATTGATCTCAGATTTCAGATGGAACATGAAACTGATGTGAACGCTCTTCTTTTCTAAGTCATGGAGATTGCAGGTTTCCTGCCACATAAACATATTAGTATCATTTTGTTCTATTCCTTCCTGGAGGGAACTTGTGTTTTTCTGCAGTTTTCACAAGCAGGTCAAAGGTCAAGGTGTTTGTCAGACAACGTAGCTTATTGCATATTACATTACAAACAATTGTTGTCCATCCAGAAAAAGTTATCAGTAAAGAAGGACATTTTTATTAAAAAACGCATCCTTTTAATCATAGCAATCTAGCAGAGAAAAGTTGTTTCTATATTTATTGCTGTTGTTTTTTAATGAGACAATCAGTTTCACAGAAGAATATTTTCTGTATTGTTTTTGAAGGATTCTTATATAAAAGTTCCAAGACAACTCATTGAATTAAATATCTTGTTTTTGGTACAATTAGTCCAATATTAGAATTGTCTTATTCCACTGGCAGATAATTTAACATATTTCAAGTTTTATTTTAATTGATTTTATTCAATTTATTCTTTTTTTTCTAAAAAAAAAACTTGAAAACTTGAAATAAACAAAATTTTCTGCCAATGCAATAAGATAATTCTACTCAATATTTGACTAATTGCACCAAAGACAAGCTATTTTACATGTTAAGGATTTAGTTTTTGCAGTGTGGTAAATGTCATTGTTTTGCATGCAACTTTATTTTATTAGTGTCAGTAGCAGCAATTCAGAAAGTTCATAGCACAGCTATGATTGATGCCACCAGAGCAGCATTATGGCAGTAATCTAACAGCAAACCTTATGTGTATAGCACCTTTCATACATGATATGCAGAAGCATTGACACAACGAAAAGGTTGCAACTAAACACTATATGTACAATATATTTAACATATTTCATACATATAATGACAGAAGTTGCACAGTTTTGGTCTATAATCGGAGAAAACTGCCTCTTTACACATCTAAACCTACATTTAATGGGAGGAAGTGACTGTGTATTGAGAGACAGACAAAGTATGGAGATGCTGACCCGTTCAGGGGTGTGAATGCTTTTTAAAACTTGATTCTAAAATAGACATGGAGCTAGTGTAGAGATGTTGAAATGCTCGGTTTTGCCTGTTTTAGTTTAAACTCTTCACTGTTAGCGTTAAGTACAAGCTGAAAAGTCTATTTATTGAATTTTCTGGGGGCGTCGAGTCAAAAGAGCGTTAAAATAATCAAGACGTGAGATGACCAGGGCCTGAATCAATTTCTTTGTATTGGTCAGTGTAAGATACAGCCTTGTCTAACACTGGGTGTAGACTGAGGGTTGTGTGAGTCTGCCATTGGCTGACTATTTCAATGTCAATGAATAAGTGTTCGTTCAACTGCAGAACATCGCCAAAGTTAAAATAAAATTTTACTTTAGTTAAACACTAATCAATACCCTAGTTATTTCACACAAATCCGCCGTGTCCCGCCATCATCTCATAGCGCAGCCTCACTGGAACCAATCGTACCAACCAACCCACATCACACCAATCCTCGCATCGCCTTCACGGGTTCCACGTACAGTTTGAGAATCGATATCAACCTACTTTTACTTTTCATCATCATAGCCTCACCCCCTCCTTATACCACTGAAGATCTGCAGCCGTATTCCACCTCAAGGTGCCTCAGATCTTCTGATCAAGGTCTTCTATACCTCGCTCCCTCCTCACATCCAAAGGTGACTGCATACGCCGTAAGGGCGTCGAATCGGTAAATGGTTATAAATAAAAACTCAGAACCCATTTCTTCAGATTTGCTTTCCCTGCATGGTGGCTGTGCTCTGTAACTTTGTTTTTTTTGAAGGATTTTTTTATTTATTTTTTTTCCAACAACTAAAAACTACTGTACAGCTAGACCAAACCCTAAAAAACACATATATTTCATCTAAAATGTCAAAATATGCTGTGAAAAATATAAAAAAATGTTGATGTTTCACTCATTTTATTTTACTTCATATTAGTGTGTGACATTTGAATCAGTTTTTATGTGTTGGATTAAACCTTAGTTCTGAATCAGTGCAGCTTGATCTGCTCTAAAGCACCACACTAGTGGTTTTGTAGTTGAGAATGTCAAGAGTGTGCAAATCAGTAATCAGAGCAAAGGGTGGTTATTTAACTAGAATTAAACTAGAATATAAAACATGTTTTCAGTTATTTCACCTTTTTTGTTAAGTACATAACACCATAAACATGTTCATTCATAGTTTTGATGCATTTAGTGAGAATTTACAATGTAAATAGTCATGAAAAAAGAAAACACATTGAATGAGAAGATGTGTCCAAACCTTTGACCTGTGCTGTATTTTAGATGTACACCACAGTTCAAAAGTTAAGGGTCACCCAGACAATTCAGTGTTTTCCATGAAAAGTAACACTTTTATTTACCACCATGAGAGAAACACATTGTACCATTAGAACACTGGCCTGATAGTTGCTGGAAATGCGCCTCTATACACCTATGCAGATATTACACCAAAAACCAGACATTTACAGCTAGAATAGTCATTCACCACATTAGCAATGTATAGAGTGTATTTCTGATTAGTTTAAAGTTATCTTCATTGAAAGTAGCAGTGCTTTTCTTTCGTAAATAAGGAGATTTCTAAGTGACCCCAAACTTTTGAATGCAGTGTACATGTGAACTCTTCAGCTGAACAGAATCACAGCCTCTGGTCTTTATCAAAGCTTCCCCCCATCCCCATCCCCTCCACCCCCTTCCTCTTCATCTCTGCCTTCTCTTCCTCCATCCTCTCCAACTTTATCAACAAACTCCGAGCTTGACGGAGCTAAACACACATATCGTCTGGTTTTTGATCTCCTTTTTTCTTTTTTTTGTTCTCGCTTGGCACTTAACATCGACTTTCCTTCGTATTTTCTTTAAACGTCGACACCGGAGGACTTTGTCCCACGTTTAAGTATGCGCGGATACTTTCTCAGGATTAAAGGGAACTTAGCATGTTGAAGGCTCTGATGGTGATATGTGCTAATGCTGTCAGGAGGCTCCGAGAGAAGATGCGGGCGGATAAGTGGAGCACTTAAAACAGTTTTGTAGGGATAAAGATCTTCACAGGGCTGCAGAGAGTAGTTTAAATCCTGAATCTGAAATTCAAAACATATAAAAAAAAGTTTGATTGACAAGTAAGACAAAACTATACTAGTGTTGTTTTATGTTTGAATCCATTAAATCAAATATACTGTACAATTTCCATCACTGCTGATCATTTTCCAAATCATCCATCACTTTTTAGATTAATGACCTTCCTTCCAGCCAGACATTGATTTCCCTTCATTTCTATGGAAATCACTTGACAATTATTTTTTACTGATATAATGACTTGATGATGTCAAAATGTTAAAAGTTGTTCATAGTGAGTTTTTGATTTTCTGATTTAAGACCCTTTCACACTTAGTTCCCATTAACTGTTGAGACGATTCACAGATGTGAAATGTCAACCAGATTCAGCTATTTAAGCATCCTTCAAAGTAATATTCCGGCTTGTGTTCAAACATGAACTTGTATATTCATTGTAATGATATTAGTCAATTTTATACTACACACATACACAAAAAGTATTTTTACCTGGGGAAAAACATATATACTGAAGAATAGGTGAGTTAAATTCATTAGTATGGAATTTATTGTACTTTGATCATTTAATATTGGAAAACTGATAAAATGTGTATGTTGCCATTTGACATGATAGTTGTAGTAGGATTATTACCAATTAAGTTGGTGTAAACACACTAAAGTAATGCACTTTGTGAGTCCTTCCCACATTGCATTTCATTATATTTGACACATTTTTCTATATTACAACTTTAAATGTTATTACAATGTTATTACAAGTTAAACGTATCTTTTACATTGTTTTCAAAAACCAAAAAAATGTCTTTAAAATTACATTAAAAATACATGGGGAAAAAAAACATGGAAAACATTTTTTTCACAAACTGGCATAAGGATGGCTACCATAGAGGGATAAGATGTTTATTCCTATATAAGTATATGTTTTATGCTTTATTTGTATAGCATGTGCATAGTATAGCATAGTAGACAGTACAACAGTTATTTTACCAACTTAGAACCATTGATAGTTAAGTCTTGAGCAGAGAAACTGCTGAGATTTCCCAGACAACCGACTGGCTGGGATTCAAACATTTATGGGAAGGGCTGCATGTGTGATTGGGGGTTTAGTCTGTATATTTAGAATTTTTGAATTTGAAAAACTTCTCCTGGTCTCATGCTTTAGACTTTAAGGTGACGTGGAATTTTCAGGGTGAATATTATGCTTATGTAGCTATTATGTCATTGAGGGTCCCCACAAGAATAGAAGTACAAACTGTGTGTGTCCTAAAAGAGACAGATGGGTTATTTCACCAAACTCCTCCTTCGACCCCCCAACCACCCCCGCACACACACACACACACACACACACACACACACACACACATACACACACACACATACACCTACACGTACACAGATTGATGTAGTGACACTGTGATGAGCAGAGCAGGGGTCAGAGGTCATGGGCCCCAAGGGTCAGAGGATCTGCGTGGAGGCGGTTCTAAATAGACAGCAGCGCACACACACACACGCACACACACGCTTTCTTTGATTGTCAGGAAATAGTGGAGCGAGAGGGAAATGACATGTAACGAAGGTCCAGGGATGTTTGATTACACGCTCGGAGTTTTGTTTCCTGACAATTGTGACTCTTGTGACCTGCTCACTGCTCACTGATACCAGCCTGACACTGTCCTCACATTAAAGAGGCTGGTAGCAGCTGTGGGTCAACAGGGGCCTTCAGTAACCTTCAGTCAACCAATTGAGTCCAGACAAATAGCAGGAAAAAAAAATCTAAGAAAATCAGAGGAGGCTGATTAATAAATAATGCCAACTGATCAGCCAGAAAATCAGCCACTGAGATAGATAGATAGATAGATAGATTAATTCAGAATTAATTAATACCTAAAGACCCAGCTCATGAACACCTCTGCAAATGACTGGATGAACTGATTTAGTATTAGTAGTAATAGTAGTGATGACTGATTAGTCATTTACTTTGGATTAAAACATCTTCCAAAAATAAATTGTAAAAAATATAGTGAATTTGTAAGTTTTTTTTTTATATTTAAAATGTACAAAATAACATATCAGTTACCCCTTTGTTTGTTCTATGGCGTAATAAAAAAATAAAGGTGCTAATTCAAAGGTTCATCTAATATTTGGAATTGTTTAATGAATGGATTATATTATATCCTATTAAGGGGATTTTAATAGAGTACATGCATAGTTTGAATTCTAATTCTTAACATTAACCAAAATAGCTTCATAAACTAAAATATGTCTTTCATGTTTGGTTGATTGTAAGGGAGCATTATATCTTAAATTCAAACTTCACAGCTTAAATTACCAAATAATGACATAATAATTTATGATATGACCTTTATACTTACACATATTTAAATTAAAATCCATCATTTTATCAATTAACTATCCCTTGACAATCCAATATACCTAAATTGAATTGCATTTCATTCAAAAGTAGAGCATCTACCATTATAACTGTCTGGAAACCATCTTTTTGTTCCTTGTGCTAATGGGGCCACAGTGAAGCTGCAGCTGGAACAAGAGGAACATCCGAAGAAAAGTAAAAACTCCCGGCTCGTTTGGCTGCAGAACATGAGAGAAAAAAGTAGAAGCGGAAGAGTGAACGAACTTTTATTTGGTTTCTTTATCATAAATAACGAGGTCATTCCACAGTAGGCAGGAAGATGGAAACTGCCTTCACTCCTCCCCTTCAGGAGGCTGGTGCTGCGCTCGATAGAGAAAAGCCTTCATGCTGACTGATTAAAGGAATTAAGAGAAGCAGAGTTAAGGAACACGGCCTAAAGTTGCTGCATAAGTAATTTCTGATCAATATGTAACATTATAAAGTTTGTTCTTTGAGGCTCCAGTACCTTTCATCAAGAGAAAAGTATAGTTCATCACTGTACGAGCTCGGAACACTGCAAAAAGTGATGAGGTATAGAAGGATGTACAGTGGTTTTTGATGATTTTGGCGACTGTGGGTTCATTTTTTCAGGAAATTGGTCATTTGTTGGGCACTATTTTCATTGTCAGATATTCTAATGAGTAATCTGACAGCCAGACCCACTGGCACAGAGGATTAAGATATATCACCATGCTTGTTTGCACAATTCATTGCTGGCTTTGTTTTTTTATGGGATTGGTTGGATAATAAGAAAAATATAGAATATCACCAGACTCATGTATACACAAATTACACCTGCACTCAAATCTTACCACTAAAAACAAAAATTATGTTCAAAATGCTATATCAAAATGCTAATCTAGAAAAAACATTTTCATGTCGTAGCTATTTATGATGAACTGATCACAAACTTGAAATCTAATAATTTAGAGATAATAAAAAAACACCTAAGAAAATCAAATGAATGTGTTTGTGTTAATGTGTTAGCTACTCCTGCCTGTGGTGATTACTCTCAGACTGCAAGGGAAGCTCAATTTATCTTAAAATGTAAAAAATAATAATAATAAGTGGTCCCATCCATTGGACACTAAGTGTCTTTGAGGGTCTACGGGGAGTGGGCGTGGCCTTGGCGAGCCTGGAACGCTGAACTTCATTGATTGGATGATCTGCCTGAGGCAGAAATGACTGAATCAGCAAATCTCTAAATATAAACTTGAAAAACGGTCCAGTTGTGGTACTGGACCATTTTTCAAGTTTCTGTTGTTCCAAGACAAACTTTACAAATCATCTTAGTGACCTTTTCTTTCTTATAAAAAATATTAAGCAAATATATAAGCATCTTTTTCCGATGTTATTGAAGTTTCTTCTGGAATTTAGAGACTCTGACTTCTGTCGCTCTGCTCTCACTTTCCCTGTTGAGCAGCAGCTGTGAGGTTCCGCCGTTGCAAAGCCCTCACAGCCTTGCAGCTGCAGCTAGCGCGCAAGCTAGTAAGCTGATAAGCTGATGTAGGCCAAAAATGAGCTTCTTCGCCTTTAAAGACAAGCAGCCACCACAAAAGGTAACCAGAATAACTCAAACCAGTAGAAGCCGGGTAAGTTGCTAACTTGCTAGTTCACCAGTGTTTTCTACTTTTGTTTCAGAAGACATCAACCGGTAACGGCCCAATATTAAGCTAAAGAGCTAAAGCTAAAGGGTGCAAATCACCACCCATTGTGGTGGAGGTGACATGACTTCATCAATAAATGGATTTACCTCCCGCGCATGTATGCTAGCTATAGATAGCCTAACCATATACCTGTGCATGTTATCATACTGATTAACTACCAGCTGTGACTGAAATCCTCCACCATCACTGCCGGGTTGAAGCTAGATGCGTACTGGGATACTTTGCTAACCCCGGTTCACACAAGTAAGCTGCCAAAGCATCCTGGATAAAAACAGGAGTAAGAGGACTTTGAATTGGAATGGCACGTCAAGGCCGTGACATCTACCATCCACCGGAACAACGGCGATAACCCAACTTTACCTCCACTCCGCGGTTCCAACCTCATTAATAAAACCCGGCTTTCGGTCCAATTACGGCGTAAAAAAAACACACGGAGGACCCGTCACTTCTTTGAGTGTTTTTCAAATGTTCTTAACGTGGCGGCGCCGCTCGTTCTCTGATCTCCTCACCTCGTTAAAACACACATCACTCCCTCGCTCCGATCCCGGGAACCCCTGCGTCTTAACGGCCGTTAGTAACCTTAAGCCGCCTCTAAGCCGCAGCGCGGCTCAACACAGAATTGATAATTGAAAAGTAAAGCGGCGGCGATTAATTTTTGACAGCGTTGCGGTTTTAAAGACGGCGGGGCCCCCTCCTCGAGCGCGGGGGGCCCCCTCTGACTCTTGTGGTTCATGTGAGAAACCCTGGTGAATCAAAGCTCCGGATGGACTCTGGGGGGGGAGGGGGGTTCTACTCCACCTCTCCACCTCTCCACCCCTCCATCCCTCCATCTCTCGGCCCGGGTTTTAATGCCTACCTGAGGGACTGCAGGGGAGGGAAGCGAAGGGAAGCCGAGGTTCTCTGACTCCACATCGATACTTTCTCTTTCCAGCTGAGCAGAATCACAGCCTCTCTGCTCTTAACTAATCGAAACCCAACCCCCCCCCCAACTCCCATCCCCCTCCTCGGCCCCCTCATCTTCCTCTCTCCGCTCTCTTCCTCCATCCTCTCCAACTTCAACAACAAACTCCAAGCTTGTCGGCGCTAAACACACATATTGTCGTGTTTTTGATCTCCCCCCCCCTTTTTCCCCCCCGCTCGGCTCTTAACATCGACTTTCCTTCGTATTTTCTTTAAACGTCGACACCGGAGGACTTTGTCCCACGTTTAAGTATGCGCGGATACTTTCTCAGGATTAAAGGGAACTTAGCAGGTTGAAGGCTCTGATGGTGATATGCGCTAATGCTGTCAGGAGGCTCCGAGAGAAGATGCGGGCGGATAAGTGGAGCACTTAAAACAGTTTTGTAGGGATAAAGATCTTCAACGAGGCCGCAGCGAGCAGCAATAACTCTAGAAATCTGAAGATTTGGAAAAAAAAATGGCCACGTCAATGTCAATTAGGGATAGAAAAACAGGACTTAAGGTTCATTACAAACTGTCCATCAGTCCTTAGTCTGATTTCCTTCTTTTCAGGCCAGCCATTGGTTTCACTTCCTTTGTCTAAAATTCAACCTGCAGAGATTTGAAACTTCCACAAAGCAAAGTATTGTGAGGGAGAGTTCAATATGTCAGAGCTGATATTCATTCGCCTGCTAACATGCTAACTGTGATAGCCATCTGGCGTGTTTGGTTAATTCCATAAACTGTATAAATAATGGATTTAACAAGATGTCGGGTTATGGACTGAAGCCTCTAGTTTGGCATTTTGACCATTACCATCTTTTTTTTCCTTCTTTTTTTTGCAGTCAGAAGTAACTATATTTGGAAGAGAGTGTGGAGCTGGGGAGGGAGCTCCCCATCTATAAAACAACATCAGCATATTCTATTTTAATTTATTGTACTTTCTCTCTATTTGCTACAGATATGATAGATATTGTATGATGATTTTGCTTAATATATATATATATATATATATATATATATATATATGTGTGTGTGTGTGTGTTTTCTTTGGTTTAGCCACATTTTTAAAAATGAATTTTTCATTGTTGGACCCCAGGATAAATAGTTGCTGCTGGGGTAATGACTAATGGGGATGTAAAAAAAAAAAAAAAAAATCTGCCCCTCAAAGCAGACGCTCCCCTTATTATGCATAACTTGACTCAATTCCCAGCTACCGTCGGCTCCATGTAGACGTATCCTTGGGCAAAAGACTTAACCCTAAATTGCTTTTTGATGGCTGCTCCATCTGTGTGTGAACGCGTATGAATGTGAATGAAGGATTAGCTTCCTCCTGATGTGTTGATGACGTGTCAGTATGGAGGCCACCACCATCAGTGTGTGAATAGGTGAATGAACATCTGGAGCTTAAAGCTTTGAGTAGTCAAAAAGACTAGAAATCTATACAAATCCAGCCCATTTAACATTTTCAGTGTCACTATCAAATAACTATAGAAATAAATATGTTAATGAAGCACAACAGCACTCCAATTATTGAGAAATTTCAATAGAAGCTAAAAATGGTGTTCAGAGGATCACCAAAATATAGACTGAACCTTTATTTTATATTATTTTCATTAAAAAGACACCACTAAGCTTTATAACAGCACAGCAACATTTGATAAGTTGCCATTATGTGCAAAATTGCTATTGTGTTCTGCATTTGTTTTATAGTGTGTTGCAAATTCAGTTCTGGATTATGAATTTTATTCCATTTTTATAAAAGCATGTATATTAAGCAATATTATACAGCGTTACATCCAGTAGGACCAAAGATGTGGACCGACCAATAACAGATCAAGAGTGCTGATAGTCAAAATATATACAAAAATGTATCTGATTTGAATAAAATGAATTATTAATTATAAATATTATATATATATATATATATATATATATATATATATATATATATATATATATATATATATATATATATATATATATATATATATATATATATAGAAGCAGATGGACATTTATATATAAAAGCTTTCACTTAAAGACTTTGACTATAGCTGTATCTAGGTTGTCTCAGATACTAAAACATTTGGGGATTTTTTTGTATTTCCCCCCCTAAAACTCTCTCCCCCTTCCAGCTGTGAGATCGTATCGATTATAAACAGCCGCAGATCTTTTGATAATCTTTTTATCTCGAGAAGAAAAAGAACACTCGCAGCAGAAACGCAGGAACTTTCGTGAGCATCAATATTTGATAAATACACAAACTGGAACAACACGACTTTCTGATCTCGACAAAACTTTCACATCCACAGACAAACACGCTCCGAAGTGATTTCGCTGGAGGAGAAAAAAAATAAAATAACATTCAGATTCCTTTCACAATAAAAGCATAAAAGCTGGACCTTTGTGATTGAGTCAACTAAGTGAGTAAATTGAAAAACCCTCTACAATTTGATACAAAATTGAAGAATATGTAAATAAGAGGACGGGGGAAGAGGAAGGAAACGAGAGAGGAGTATGGGAAGGAGAAAGGAGGAGAGAAAATGGAAGGGAAGAGGGAGCAATAAAGGCTATAAAGAGTTTGCTTGGCTGCCTCGCTTGGGCAATCAATAAGAAAATCTGAGACCAAAGAGACTGAACCTCCTGCTGCTTTTTAGACTTTTAGACTTTCCTTCATTCCACAAAGACCCCTCAAGGTCAGTATATAGACATAGCTACACATGTAAAAAAAAACAACCTAAAAACAACAACCTAGAAAAACAACAGAAATACAGTAACTGAAGTGGATCAGCCCATAAAGTGGCATCGACTGCAATACTCTGATAGCGCTAACATCATGTTTAGTTCGGACTTGTTTGAAAGGGAAGTTGGAAAATGGTCCAAGGTTGCAGTTGCGTGGGGACGGAGGCAGAGTGCTGTTATTCTCATGCTCGTTCAGCGGCTAGAATATCATCTCTAAACCGCCAAATAACCACAAACAGAAAACTAAACTAAAAGCCTGCGTTGAGCTCAGTGCTAGCTTCAGGCTGTACTTCCTCCGCCGGTTAGGATCGGCCCACTTCTGTTCCGGCCTATGTTGCTTCCAGCGTGCACAGGAACCGTCTGTAGGCTGCTGGGAAATTATGGTTAATTACAGGAGTCGCCTGGTTCAGCAGGGATAAGTGTTAAAAGTTGAAAAGGTAAAATATCTTAGTTTATGTTAATCACGAGTGGTTCTCACCAGAATAAACAGTTCCCAGCTCAAGGAGTGACCCTCATCAGTCAGTTTCCCCCTCAGAGTCTCTGTCATTGCCATGAATTTCGCACATCTATCACCTCTCTGCAAGGCCAGTCCCTGAAGATGCTACACACAGTAACTCAGCCCTGCTGGTCGCCACCATTCATGCCATAATTGTTAAAAACGCACCCTAAAGTGCCTTTTTTAAATGTCTACAAGTGCAATAAAGTGTTTTTTTTTATGTCTAAACATGCATTAAAGTGCTCTTTTTAAATATCTAAAATGCACTAAAGTGCCCACTTCGGTGGTGAAAATACTACTGCAATTACTTTTTTTTAATATTGGATGCTTTTTTGCTATATATTTATATATATAGAGAGAGAGAGTCAAAACTGCACCCCACAGAAAAAGTTTGAAATATCTGGCGCAGGTATGTGTAGTTGGACGTTCAAGCAAGGAAAGAAGAAGAGAAACATCTGGACCTGCGAATACAGATTACAGCTTCTGATTGATACCATCAAAATCGGATGGTGTTCAAGACTGAGAGAAGGAGGGAGGATGGGACATTTTTACATGAGAAAAGAGACCAAAAAATTGTGAAAAAAAAAAAAAAAAAAAAATATATATATATATATATATATATATAGAGAGAGAGAGAGAGAGAGAGAGAGAGAGAGAGAGAGAGAGAGAGAGATAAAACAGAGAGGGTGTGTGTAAATTGTGTCTTGATGGAGCAGTTTGAAGGTCAAAGGTCAAAGTCACCTGCAGGCTTGATCTATGGTCTGAGAAAGGAGAGAAAGAGTGACAGAAAGACACAGACAAAGAGGGAAGAGACACAAATAAATGACATATCACATGTTTTTTTTTTTTAACAATTATAAAGGGCCATCCCACAGATTTTACCCCTTGCAGGTGATCGCTACCCAGTATACAGCCATTGATGTTGTCATAGTGATGTCATCACTATCCATCTAAAGATGAGATGGAAAACACGAACTGTCCTTCAGATGGATAGCCTGATGGGATTTCATCATTTGAAATATGTCCTACAAGTGGTTGCGGAGGCATTTATGACATTTTGGCTCGCTTTTGCTTTCCTGTTGAGCCTCTCGCAAGTTCAAGCATTGTCACAGACTTCAGATTGAGCTTCAGTTTACTGTTGGAAAGCCTGTTTATTTCCATTTTAAATGGCGCTTGCAAATAAGCACCAAATTCTGGGCCCTGTACACTGTTAATGTCAGTGGGTCCCTATTGAAGCAAAAATTTAAATATTAACAAGCAAAAAGTGGTTTTAAGCAATCAGAGGTTATATTCATGATTGGTTGTTTTATTCACCACCTGAACTGATGCTTATTGACGTTACACTTGTCACCGGCCTCTGTCTGTGGGTGGAATAAACCATTTTGCACCTCCAATAGGGGACCTCCAGAATATCCAATATAGCGCTGCGGCATTCTCTCATGATGTTATCAATATGTTTGACACCAGATTAAATTATGACACAGTTTACCTGCAGGGCCCTGGAGAGATATAACAACATGACATGACAAAAAACTTGCTCCAGTTATTCCATATTCCATCCATTTCAATTCAAACATCACTGAATAATTTCTACTTTTTTAATAAGCGTGTGAAGTTATCACCTGCAAACAATGGATATTAGAAAACCTTCTTCAGGGGAGGATGTACAGACACAGTTTGAAGGACAGAATATGGCGGTGAAAAAGGCATCATTGTCTCATTTTAATTTTTATTGGACACAAAGTCAACAACAAGTTTTTATCACAACACGTTTTTATATGATGAACAGTAGATTCAACCTGTGTTACATCACTGGAAGCTCATATACATGCACTACATCACACACACACACACACGCACACTCTCTTAAATATTGAGACTGAGTTTACTGTACTTATAAACAATACACATTAAAATGAAAACTAAATAATAAAGCATTACAATTACATTTAGTGTGAAATTAATAACTTATCTTTACACTAAATACGGAGATGCTGAGTCACATGTGCAGCACTGAATAGTGTAAGCAGACACTCGTCTGTTTTAAAAACACAAAATCGCCCATCAGACATTAAAAAAAAAAAATTGAGTCCTTCATTTTCAACGATCTGAGAGATGGACTGAAGCTGTGTTGAAGTGAAAAGAAAAAAGGAGGAAGGAGAAAGAGAAAATAGAATGACAGAGGCCTAAAAATTCCCATGTACAGTCACTTGAAGCATTTTATCAAATGCTCCAACCTTACAGTTTTTGGAGATGGTTTGAGTTAAATGTAGTTTTATTTTTTCATGTTTGTGCTCGAAGAAAAAAAAAAAAAACAAAGAAGGTTCTTTGAGAGATTTCGGTTCACTACCTTCACCAAAGGCCCCTTTTTTTTCTGGCTGGTTGACCCGATCTTCCTCACTTGTTACTTACTCTCCAGCTCTTCTTCTCTGCCTACATTTTTCTCACCTTTCTTCCCCCTGAGAGGCTGCCAAAAACATATTTTCCCAAACTGTTAAGAGTGGTGGAGAAAACGAAAGATTAAGATCTCAAAGCTGTCTGGACTTGGTGGACTTGATGTTTGTGTGTGTGTATATGTGTGTGTGTTTGTGTGTGTGTGTTTTCAAATCCAGTCTGCTGGATGTTTTTTTTTTTTTTGGGGATCAGGAAGAACTTGTGAAAAGCTTTGACACGCTCGGGTTTACAGGTGTGTAACGGTGTTAGAAGCTTTCTGGCAGCACTAATGAAACTGACAGGAGATGGGGGGTGGGGGGGGGAGGGGAAAAGATAGAAGCACAGCAAGGGAAGTGTCCTTTAAACAAAAAAATCTTCAAAACATACATCTGCCTTCTCCAATAGTTACACAAATCAAAAGTAAAAACATCTAAACTCAGCCTGATTCTGACAAACCTTCACTCTATAAATATATCTGTATATATTTTCACGTATATATATTTCTATCTCTGCATAAAACTCTGAGCACTAAAACGGTGATACCATTTCGAGGCAAAAAAAAAAAAAAGAGGTCCTGGCCAACAGCGAAAAGGTGATAATGTGCAAAAGCGTGTCATCTGTAAAGAGTCATGCTGGAAATCTTCCAAGTCGGATTTAAAATCATGTAGTCAGAAGTGTGCTCTGTCACACCTATGAGCACGGCTAACGTTGATGTCACAGTGTAGCGACACGTCCTGGAGTAGAGTGCACGTCTACATCACCACAGCAAAGGGAGAAGTTAAACCATTAAAACTTTTTAGCTTCTCTCGAGTCTCTCTTTAAATAGATAAGTAAAAGATGTTAGTAACATTCAAGAGGACAGGTGCAGCTTTCTTCTTTACTTCAAGAAATGACAAGCAAGTATTAAACTGTAATTTGTCCTATTAATGACCATTTGATCCCTCAATAAAAGGACAGTGAAGTTCATTATATAACAATTTAAGATGTATATGGGATACTGTGAGTTTTAATTTCCATCCTGTCCTTCCATTGCTTTTCTTATTTTTGATGTTATAAGAAGACATTTTTGTGGCCTTTTAACTAAACCTGAATATTCCTAAATGATTTTCCCCTATTAAAATCAAAGGAAAATGCAAAAAAGAAGTAACTTCTAATTTTCCAACTGCCTGATGGTAAAAAAACACACTAAAACTAATACAGATATTTCACAAGGTCAGTGCCAGGCAAACAGTCAGGTGAGCGACAATAAATACACCAAACAGGACAGATGCTGTACAAGATCAAGACCAGACTACAGTAAACAGCAGCTCTGATGATATATAGATTTATATACTGAATATGTACACATCTTTTATCTGCCCTCCTAAACGTCAGGGAGCAGGTTGAATGACGAAGGAAAAACTGCAAGAAAAAGCCTTAACATCGACCAGTCAAATGTTGAGCGTCATCTGCAAAGAAACGCACAATCCCTCAAAAAATGAGACCCAAGGGGTTTAAGGAATGTGGAAAAAAATAGCAGCCGTTTTTTTTTTTTCCCCAAACAGCTGAACCTCCAGGAGAGTTTGTACATCATGAATGGGATCGAAACTCTGGCAAAGCCAGATAAAGTGAATGAAAATAACCCACCATCATTAAAACAAGAGGTTCATCTTAGAATTTGGACCAAAATATAGACATTAAGAATTAAAGAAACCTGCTTCTACTGAACAAAAGAGGAACGCTAAAGACAACGAATGGACCAAAATTAACCACTTGATAGACAAAACTAAGTGTTCAAACCCAACTCAAAGGAAGACATGAAGCCCGGAAGACCAAGCTTTGTGTTTGGCTTCTCACCATCATGATTTGGATTATGGAAACTAGTTTTCCTCACACTGTGCATTAACTCCACAACTATCCTTGTGGGACAGTTGTGGTTCGTCCAGCACACCGTGAAAATTTAACCTGTAAAATATTTCTTTTCCTTTTGTCTGCAGTGAGTATTTCTGCGCCTCCAGCATCTGTGATGTCTGTGATCGTACTTTTAGGAGAAGCAGTGTGAAGTGAGAATTTGTGTTTACCAGCAAAAACACACTTGGGTGTAAACACATACACACGCATACGTTTCCGCTTGAAGCTGAGAAAGGATGGAAAAGCTTCCAAGGTGCAAGAAGAGAAAAATCACCAAAGTACTCCGACGGATTAACATACACATGCAGTTTGAAATGTGAAAAATGTGTACTGGTCTTACAGAGGACTAAGCTTCATTCTTCATTCAACAGTTTAGAAATTACTTCTTCCAGCAAAATAAAAAAAATAAATTAAAAACTAATCATGTTTAATTGACAGTTTTGAAAAACAATGTCGATTAAGTTTTGATTCACTGTGTTAAATCCATGTTCTACTCTAATCTGTGTTTTACAAAATAAACCATGAATTTCAGCAAAGATTTAGCAAAACTGCTTGAATAAACTAAAAATTAGGCGGGAGGCCAAATGGTTGTGAGTAAAAGGATGACTTAAAAAAAAAAAAAAAAAAATTGGGGACCTAAAATGGTTGCAGCAAGACTCGGCAGAAACAGCTAATAAATAGGAATGACAAGGAGGTGTAAACAACTAAAAATACATCAACGCAAATCATACTGTAAACAAGCCTTCTATCGTGGCCTTTAAATATATCACAGAGTGAGTTTCCTCACAGCCATCGCTGGAGGAGGTAAAACAAAAAACAATCTCCTCTAATATACAGATATGCCTGGACCTGAGCTGGGTTTTTACTTTTCTGAACAGAATGCAGTTGGAATAAATCAAATATTTAGGTGAAATGTGTGTTTTTTTAAGAAAAACCCTTGAATAAATCCCAGTGAACACCGTTACACCTTTAAACTAAAGTGACCATTTGGTGAATTAATTCTGCATCTTTTTCTGCCTCAGACAAAAAGAGCAAAAACCCAAGAACAGGACCAGGTCCAGCCAGGTACGCGACCAGGAGACGGGGATCTGGATTAGACCATGAAGCGGTGCTCCTTGCCGTCGTGGGCCATCAGGATGACGTTGCGGTTGGAGGTCCAGATGAGGCGGGCCAGCTTCAGGTGGTTCTGGGAGCCCGGGGACGCCGGCTGAACCGGAGGGACCTGGTAGGTCTTGATGCAGCGGAGCTGAGGGGCCGAGTTTAGCATCCCGATGCTGCCCAGCAGACTGGTGTTCATCTGAGGGAGGAAAACATCGCGTGAAGCTGAGCTGATTCAATCAATCAGTAGCTGCTTTGTAGCTGCAAGATGTCAAAAATGCTGACCAAGGTCCATCAGTTAGTGGAAAAACTTCCAATGGCAGGTTCCCTGTATCACATTTAAATATATAATATTAAACAGAGGTGGAATAATATCATTATCACAATGTTTAACCTGTTAAAATCCTAGCACTCCCCCCTTTACGGGGGCAGCATTGAGTTTTAGGCATTTATTACATGAGAAATCCTCAGCTACAACACAAAATAAAATATATGTGTAGTAATACACAATGTTACTGTTACAGTATCAATATATATCATCAATATCCACATCATCAATATAATATCAGCAGTAGGCCAACAATTAACGACTATTTTGATATTTAATATAGATTATAGCGGTTTGATTTGTGCTAATTATTTAATTAAGTGGTTGCTTAAGTCCTGCATTCAAAACCCAATTTATAAAAGTGAAGAAGAGGAACAGTTAAAAGTTAAAATTAGATGAGAAAAAAATGAATGTAATATGTATACTTCAATAATACTGATAGTGATAAGTCAACTCAATGGATCAACCCAGCAATTTATTTTTTCAGCTGCTCAAAATAATTTTACTGCAAATAAATATAATTTGTAGACATCACTTATCGGTCTACTTGATAACTAATAATTGGTATCGGCTTAGAAAAAACACATCAGCCGATCTCTACAAATTGTAGTACTGAAGAGTCTGATGTGCAGACGTGTATCATCAGTTCCTGTAAGTAAGCTGCTGAATCCTCTGAGGAAACGTTGAGTTTAACACGTGAGGCTTCTGTCACTGCGTCCTATGAAGAAGGCGAAGCCTGAAACTGGATACAGCTTTTGTGTGTATGTGTGTGTGTGTGTATGCGTGTGGTGTGTGTTCGTGCAGGAAAAACACAGCGAGGAGAAACTCTATCATTTCCTGAGATGACACTGCCCCTCCCTCTCTCTCTATCTCACACACACACAAACACACACCGACAGAGTGTCTGCCATCTCATTACCACAGCAGCCGTCCTGCCGGCGCTCCAGCAGCGGTTTATGCTTACAGTAATGCCATTAATGTGTGTGTGTCTGCAGACAGTCGTGTCAGAGGTCGTAAAGACCTTTCATTCAAATTAACAGTTCTGGGAAGATGATAAGAAGTTTGCGTCTGTGTGTACATGTCATGTGTGCATCATTTATGTGTGTTTGGCTGCCTGAATATGTAATATGTATGATTTCCTTTCTGCATTTTACCTTATTACTTAATAAACAAGACAAACATCCAGAGTAAAGTAGTAGCAGTTTAGTCATTAATTCATATTTAAGACAGTTGCAACACATCCAACTGTGTTCACTCAAACAGAAAAAGATAACCTGTGATACCTGGATTAAAAATGTTATAAAGACCCCTGAAGAATTAATAATAATAAGTGTGCGTTTATGTGTGTGTGTGTGTCATTTACCTGCCAGAAGGAGATATGGCTGTCAGCGTTGGAGTACGTTGCAAGGTAACGACCATCAGGGGCGAAAGAAACGGCTGTGATTGGGCCTTTATGACCATGGATGTTCTACAGGGAGACAATGGAGGACTATTTAAAAAGTGAATCCGACTCATTAAAGTAAATTAACCATTTACAGAAGCTGAATGAAAACTCTTTTATAAATCACCCATTTTTGTTTTCTTTCATAGCACTGTGTTGCAATAATAATGAGATTTTTGGTTAAATGTACTGAAATGAAAAGTTACAGACAACTGTAAGCTCCCTGCTGATGTAGAGTAATATGTGGATCAACATAAGAGTTTTACATGTATACTTTGTAAGAAAAATACATAGCAATAAAAGACAAAACATAAAAAAATAATGAAAATACTTTCTGCCAATGAAAGAGTATCTGGAAAAGGGAAGAAGCAAATATGGAAATAACAAAGTCAAGACTATTAGTAGAATATAAGTACTCTATAATGTACTACTACGGTAAAGTACCACTGCTACAAATACTAATAAATATATTATGGTTATGTATTTACTGCCAACTTCAAAGTGCTTTGTATCAGCATAGAAATGTATGTAGGTGGTGTGTCTGTGAGTAATAAAGGCAACATAAACCTCATAGAAATGAATGGAAAAGAGATCTGGAATAATATAGTTTTTTTTTTATATTTCAATGTTTGCTGATACAAAGTTTGTTCATACATATAATCCATAAGCCATTTAATCACGTGATATAGTGTACACATGTTCTTATTTGGAGATGATGAATGATTCTCATATTTCTTTCAGCATTTCAGATAAATATTTCTTTGTCTAAAGGCTGATGGAGCTCACTGATGAACTGAAACTTTATAGATGAAGTTTCATGATAATAGAAGATGAGACAGTTTGTGGAGGAGCGGCGCACTCAGGCCATATCTTTATTTTGTATTTGCTCCACCTTTTCAGTCTCATTACTGTCAATTTTCCAAATCCCACACTGCCATGAAACTAGAGGCCCACGACTTTTCCATTATGCACTCAAGAGTGTCCTGAACTCTTCCTGCTTTACTCATTTAGCCGTATGTAACCCGATTTCTTCTGATGTCCTCTGTTATTTTCCATTACTTTCCTGTCTGAGATATTCCAGGGTTTCCATGTCTTCGGTGCTAGTGGTACATTACTGACAGGTGCTGTAGAGCGAGTGTGACTGTGCCGCTCTGTATGGCCCTAGAATGTACCACAATTTCATCAGTTTATGAAGTGTAAAGTAGTGTTATTGAGGTTGTACAGAACCTTTTCACAGATGAAAACCTGACATGAACAAATCACCACTTCACAATGTTAAAGTGTGTTATATAAAAAAAAAAAAGCACACTCAAGCACATCTCAGGGAACTTGTCACCACATCTTCCCTCAACAAACGTAGCAACTACAATAGGAGCTAAACTTGACTTTTCCAAATAAATGTGGATCTAAATTGCAGCGGCAGCCCCGGGTTAAAACCCACGCTCCAATAAATTCTGTGATAAAGATGAGATGAAGAGCAAATCTGAAATTTCATCGAGGCGTCTCAGAAAACCCTGTTTTGCTCGTGCGCGGCTCACATTTTTCTTGACAGTAAATGTTTGCTTTGGAAGAGATAATTCCATCAGATGAGGGCAGCTTCTGGTCCGACAGATGCTGCCGTTCGCCTCCAGAACTCAGGGGACACCATAAAGCGCCGCCGCGCTGCGTGTAACGCAATAAATTGTCCCACCAGATGCAGGATGTGTAACGTAATAAACGCCCTCCCAGAAATCTCCGCCCCGCCTCCGCCTGTGACTGGGATTACAAAATCTCACCTCCAGATGAGATTAAGACGCATTGCCTCAGGTGCCCAGACCCTGAAATAATAACCTGTCTGTGGCGGTTAAAAAAGAAAAAGAAATAACGCAATGAAATGAAAATCTCATCTTTTTAATTCGTTCTCCCCCTCCTCCTTTTAGGGGAAATACTATTAGATTCCAGCAGTGTTGGCTGGGAGAAAAAGCTGAATTATTGTGATTTCTTTCGAGCCCTTTCCTTTAAATGCTCTCTCCCCTCTTCACCAATCCCTTCATTCCTCCCTTTAACCTTCTTTCCATCCTTCACCTCCTTCTTTTCCATTACTTCCTCTTTGGCGAGATCCCAAATCTCATTTCCCATCACTACCGTCGTTAACGGTAACAGAGTGGACCCAGTCTGTCTGCAAACATTCATCAGCTCAAACAAAAGGATATTTCAGCTTAAAATGCTTCTCCAAAAGCCTGCTTTCATTATATTCACTCGTTCATTTGGCAGATGCATTGTCCAAAGTAACCAATTTGAGGTTTAATGTCTTGAAAAGGAAACTTTAACATGGGGAGGCTGTAACTGTAATCCTGTTGGAAGCCAAAATGTATGCTTAAGTGCCCTGACGGCAGCTAAAATATGTGCTAAAATGCCCCCTACGATCCAAACACATGCTAGTGCCCTCTTGGGAGCCAAAACGTATGCTTAAGTGCCCTCTAGAAGCCAAAATGTGTGTACAAGTGCCCTTGTAGGAGCTAAAAAGCATGTAAAAGTGCCCCCTTGGAAGCCAAAATATGTGATCAAATGCCCTTTTGGGAGCCAAAATGTCTAAAGTGCCCTTCTTGGAAGCTAAAAAATCATCTTAACATGCCCTCTTGGGAGCCAAAACATGTGTTTAAGTGCCCTTTTGGTAACCATAAGGTGTGTTAAAGTGTGCTCTTGGGACAGAAATCCACCAAGTGTCCTAATGGAAAGCAAAAGCGCATGCTAAAGTGCCCTCCTAGTTAGCAACATTTGTATTACATATAAAACATGTCTAAATGTCCATGCAAGGACATGCTATCTGTGCCCCTTTGCCATTCAAAAAGTCTGCATGTCACTGGAACCTGGCATAGTAGGAAGACATGACACACACAATGTGAGTATGGTGTTTACATGGTTTCTGTCTTAAATGCATTTTAATCGCAATATTATTGTATTGCATGTAAATGTAGCCATTGTAAGAGCTCTATGTACGGATTTAATTCCAAATTACCATATTGGACTGTTTTGACACAATTTTAGAATGTGTGATGAGGTCTTTTGAATATTGTAAGATTTTCTGAGGACCTGAAGACAATTTGGTAAAAGATAAAGGCCAAAAAAAAGGGGAAAAATGTTTATTTTAGAGAAAGAAACAGGGTGCAGTGTAGAACTGTTTAATGTGCATCAAATATTGATGCTTTCATATATATTATGATCAGGGTGTGTGTGTGTGTGTCACGGTGGACTGCCTACCAAATCAATCAGCCTATCAGAGAGCAGTGAAGCACACTGAAACCATTTACAGCACTCTGTACTTCAGTACACCTGACGCCTAGGGATACATGTGTGTGTACGTGTGTGTGTGTGTCTCTCACAGAAAGCTCGTCACATTTTATTCCCATCCCCCATGACTAAGACTGACATCTTCCCTGTGAATGAGGTTTTTTCACAGAAAGCTGAGTCACTCACAGTTTGTGTATCAGGTTTTTATTTTAAATTTTTTTCTGCATCCACTATCAGGGAGAGTTTTAAAAGTCCCATATCATGCAAATAGTTTAAGTTTGTTTGTTGTTTTATAAGGGGATATATAAAAATCTTCCTATGCATCAAACACTCCGAAAAAGAGAGAAATGCACAGAGCCTGAATTTAGAACCTATTCTCTTTCACGGCTTTCTACTTCATATAAAACCTAGAAAAGTGCATTTAATATATAGGACCTGTATTAAAGGCTAATGTCTTTTGGTTAAAAACTCATATTGTTGTTACTTTATTGAGCCTGTCCAAGCTTACAAATAGACATCTTAAACCGTCTGATAAGTGTAAAGTTAACAAAGTGAAGTTGTTTCAATGCGGGGATGTTCACATAAACATAAGAATTAAGATAATGACCAAAACCATGTTTTTGACAGGGCTATAAAATGTTTATTTTTGCAGTAAAATTGGACCTTTTAACATGTGGGTCGATGGGAAATGACTTGCTTTAGGAGCTGACCTTAAATGGCCATTTTATAAACAGCAGGATTTTTTGCACTTCTAAAATGGCTTTATTTTTCAAACCTGGAGGTTACCGTCCCCTACAGAGAGTGTTGCTGCATTATGTGGTGTTTGTAGCTTTAAGTCAGTTTATAGTGAGTTTGTCATTGTCCAGCCTTAAAAGTGTTCCGTTAGAAGTGTTTCTGAAGGCTTGTATTTCTGCTGCTGCAGAGACACAACACAAAGTGTTGGGAAGGTGGGATCATCTTATAATATATATATACCGCTGAATATTAGATCATTTGAAAAACTTCTGGTGAGGCACAAAAGTTGATTTTAAAGAATGGTAGGTTTGCCAATGACCAATCTACTGCTGCTTATGACTCTGTGACCTACAGTGCTAAAGGGGACATTGTTACCTCCTCAAAAATGTAAGCCTGTAGTTAAGTCCTTATATTATACATGAGTCCAGCTTGAGCCTGGACAATAGGTGATTTCAGCTTCTGGTGAGAGGGGCTAACCCTGAGGCACAGCTACACCACCAGTTACTGAATGTTTCCTCTGGTTAGTTTGTTACAGAAAGAAACAGATGTAGAGAGAAAGATCAGTCAGGTTGTTTCTTTGTGTTCAATTAGTAGACTCAGTAGAGTCTGTTAAAGAAGCAGAGAAAGCAGCTGGACACACACACACACACTCTCTCTCACACACAAGGGCGCGCGCAGCTGACAAAGGCCTGTTCATGGAGGCTGATCAAAGCTGTGGCAGATGGTCATGCAGGGAGTAGCTAGCTACGGTTGGACACACACACACACACACACACACACACAAATTATAAACAGAATCATTGCGTCTTCCCTCATCTCCGCCTTTCCTTCCTCTCCATACTCGTTCTTCTTTCTTACTTCCTTCCGGTCCTGGTAAACTTTATTTCCATGGTGAAAACTGGTCTCTGTTGGAATTGTTTTCAGCTGCCATGAAGATAAACCGACTGGAGGACACTACGCATTTCGTTAAGACAACTTTCAAGTCTGACCGAATATCAGTTTCAGATAGTATCAGTGATCAATAAAACATAAAAACACTAACAACTTATTAGGATTGCTATTGAAAACTGCTTCCACTGCTTCTTTTTTATAACTCACCATTTACATTTTATTAAGGCTTAAAGTTACAGATAATTAAGAAGCTACTACTTTTAGTGACAGGTTTCTATCCATTAGGAGGCTGCAGCTTGCTGTTTGCTGGATTCAACTCCCACCCAGCTCCACACTGTCATCCAAATCCAGGAGTCACACCTCTGGCTTAAAAGCTGAGAGGGTGACAGCCACAATTAGGCAATTAGGTAACATCACGGTGGCTACCTCCATTACTTATACAGCATATGTCTACAGATTTAGCATTATCTTTGTAGCTTTGAAGCACTCAACAACACTCTCTTGAGCTTATTTATTAGATTTATTAGACTGCATACAGTGTCCTCTGGATCAGTTTTAATAGTATTTTCCACATAAGTAGTGGTCCTTTAAAACTGATCTACTGATATGAAAGGTGTAGACAAATGATGTAGCTCTTTATGGTATCTATTGTCTTATTGACAAAAAATACAAAAAGCTGTTTCAATATAAAACTATACAACAATCATTAGAGGCTTTAATAACTGGTCTTAATAATAGTTCAGAGTAGGAAAGACCAGACACAGTTAATAGACTTTCTAGTTTTCCAACCTAGTGTTCATCCACCCATTTACACACATTCATAAACTGATGGCCGTGGATGCTAAGGTATAAGGTAGCTCTCACCATCTTACATCATTACATCAACGATACATTGACATGTGGTCTAGAGGAACTCGGAATCCAACCGCCAATCTTCTGATTGGTGGATGAATGTTCAACCTCTGATCCCAGTGGCTTGCTATGTCTAATAACTAGTGTATGCTTCATTGTCATTTATGACATTTTTTGGCAAAATCTAAAACATGATGTACCAGAATCAGACTGAATCAAACCTAAAAGATCGAAAAGATGCAATCCTTTTGATGAAGCTGAACGAAATGCTTCGAAGGGTTTCAACATTCCTGCAAAGCAATTATCTACTGGAAGAAGCTGCTATATAATCATTGAAGATTCTTGTCACCATACGAGTGGTTGTGACAGACGCATCAACAGGGCAGGTTTGGAACACGGAAGATTTTCACCAGCATACAGGTGTTATTATTCTAAATTACTTAATTTTTCAAATGCCTTCTATGTCTTTTTTACTTAGCATCTTAAATTGGTTTTAATTTTCTAATTCTCTTCCCAATGTTTTCTTGTTTTTAATGTCTATTTCAGGTATGTTTTAAAGTACATTGAGTTGTATTTCTGTATTAAAGAGGCTATACAAAGAATATTCTGTATAATTATTACTAATAAATGTTAATCACTGCAATTAACACCCGATGTAAAGTGTCTCTTGCCATTACACTGCACACAGATATAAACACCTACACACACAAATGCGCACACAATCAAACTAGATGTTGGGTGAAAAGGGGCCAATGCTGTTATCAGATATAAATGACCCCCTCCACCAGACTAGACTGCTCAGGTTACTGCAAATCAATACACAGCAAATTACCAGCGCGCACGCTCACACTGAAATACACGCAAACATAAACAGACATAAAGGCCGAAAGCACGCACAAACACATCCACCACACAATCACACACATGATCAAACATAAACGCGTCCAAAGACAAAACCGTGATTAAGAGAGTCGTCGCTTCATCATTAATCAATTACCGAGACAACAAAACTCCTCTCCTTCGCTCTGTCTTCTCCTCTCATCTTGTTTACACCCCTCTCTTTGCTGCTCTTCCCTTGTTTCCTCTAATCACTTCCTCTCTCCCAGAAGATAATCGCTCCTTGTTTATGGACGGTTAAGATTTAAATATAGGAGAGGAACAAATGAACAGATTAAGGGAACGTTAGACAGACAAATGAATCCAATGATGCGGGCGAACGCTTGACTTTTGAGTCTTAAGAAACGTATCTGTTGCTGAGGTTTTCCTTCGCGTCGTGCCGGGTTTTTAAACGTACCTGGCATTTTCCGGTGCGAACGTCGTAGAGGGCTACTGAACCTTGGCGAGCTCCGACGGCGATGCGATGACTGCGGTCACAGTAACCGACCATGTAGAACCTGAACAAGTGAACAACAAACACGTTAGCACTACACACGGAGACTTACATTTAAACGGGTATATGCTAATAATGTGTGAAAGATGGAAGACTCCAACAATAATGGCTTGCAAAGTAAAAATGAACATTCATTAAATTAGTGGAAATGAATCACTGTGCAGCATCACTGACATTGTAAACAATTGTCATATGAAAATTATGAATTGCCCAAACCAAACATCCACCTCCATCCACACGAAACTACTTTAGACCTATAGACACATTTTTTTCTGACTTGGAGAGAAAACGCTAGTTATTTTTTAGCAATTTAGCATTCCATGAGGCATCAGACGGGACTTCAGTGTTCCTGGATAGCTGAATGCTGCCTGACACTTCTTTCTTCATGTTCATGAATTTCAAGAAACCGTTTCAAAAAGAAGGCAGTGTCACAAATGCCCTGACAGCAGTCCAACCCACAACATCCCTCAAGGGAAACATTCTAAACCAGAAGCATTGTGAGTTCCTTGAACAAACTGTGAGCGTGTCTCCGGAGGATAAGCTCGAGAGGAAGCTGCACTGTTTTAATGTAAGGGCTTCTCTTGTGCCTCTGGTTTGGTCAAAAGTGTAGCTTGTAATGAAGTTCAGTGTGGAAAAAAAATGTCTCTGGTTTTGTTCAACTCAGCAAACCTTCCCTGCATGAAAGCTTGCAGCACCACCATTAATGGGTGTAAAGATGTGAGTTTCCAGTGGTTCAGCCACATCCTCTGAGTAATGTCTTTTACCTCTGACCTTTGACAACAGGGGTCAATTTGCCTTAACTCCTCTTAAATTCACACCTCACTAGTCTTATAAGCAAGGGTGTTCTTAATACACCTACACACTTCCACGTGTATGACGCACACTTACTTGCAAATGGCAGGGAAACACTCCTGCAGTCCTTTCTTCTTCACCAGAGAACCTTCAATACAGTACATGATGATATCCATCACCTGAGGAAGAGGATCAGAACAAGCAGATGGTGGTTCTGTCACTGTTTTTTCCCCCGTAATGTCGTATTGCAGCTATGAAAATGAATTCAACATGATGATTTTTAGTTTGTAGCAATATAAAATAATATCGAATGTCGTTTACCTCGACTAGCAGATCCACAACATCTCCGGGCATCTTCTCTATCAGGGTGTCGATGACTCGCAGAATTTCAGTCTTGGCTCTGGCCAGAGTGGTGGTGTGAACGTTTTGCTGTGACTGAGAGTTCGCCTGGGCTGCGTTGAACCGATGAACCTGGGGGAAACAAATATATGTACATGAATCAGGGTTTCTGTCCGGTAATTACTGCAAAATCTGTTGAAATCGGAAACATTTGACACGCCGCAGAGAAACTCCATCTGGAAGCAGGTAAAACAACAGGCAGGAGTCTAATATCAGGAAAAGTGAGTTGGAGTTTAAAAGAAGCTCCATGTATCAGCAACTATATGCCTATATAACTATATGCTATGAAACTTTCCTTTCAAAACTCTGATGTCCAGACCTTTCTATCACAACATCCATATAAATTCAGTTACTGCGCACGATAAATGTCGAAATCTATCAAAAGTGGTGGCTGATGACTTTTTGAAGCTGTGGTTTTGACGTTGCTGCTATTCAGTCTCACCTCTCTTGCAATTGTGGTGATGAAGGCGGGTGGCCGGGCGGTGGCAATGAGAGAGAGGGCATGGCGGGCTGAGCGAGCCGAATCCGCCGGTGGGTTGAGGGGCAAACCCATGGTAACACTGCGGATGGAAACAGAGAATTGTGCGATCAATTTGAGGACTATTGGTCCTCAAATAGTGAGTGGTCACAGCGGTTGAGCAAAATTATTATTAGTCCAGTGAGTTAAAATGTTACACAGAAACAACAAATTTGCAGGAAAAATGTTTGATAACTAAATTAAATACTTTCAAACAAACTCTTGTGTAAACATTTGAACTTTGACCAATTTTCTTATAACTTTTGCTTAATTTCTTGTGGATTGCTGTATTTTTCTTCCTCAAACCTCTAAAACTTATTAAAATTCTCTTTCTAGAGCTTCACAGTATCTACTTTGACAGCCAAATAATTATTTTAGTCATTTTAGAACCAAACATAAAATAGTCAGCTGGTTTCTGCTTCTCAGACATGAATATTCATTGCTGATCAACTGAATATCTTTTGGTTTAGACATAACCGGACATTTGAAGATTTTCCACTAGTTTTTGACCTTTGTACCAAGTCAATAATTATTAACTTATCTGGTTAACCCTTTAGGGTTAACCAGATAACCCACACCTAAAATTAACCACAGCATGTGTGTTCATGGTGGAGCAACACGATTTACTGGATACATACACTATACTTTTTAGCAGGACAAATTCATTGTTGGGTTTGGCCTTTTCAAGGGATTTGCTGACAACAGGAAACACAAAATGTCAAGACTTATCATTGAAAGAGAGAGGAAAATGAGACACGGTAACAGACAATTTTTTAGAGAGAGGAAGAACCAGAGAAAAGTGGCAGAGAGAGAGACAGAAAGAGAGAGAGAGAAAGAGATCGAGCCTTACTAATATATGGAGTGAAGAGATTAGCGGGCAGCTTATAATGTCAAGGCCGAGTCAATGGGAGCCATTCACCAGACGACGGCATAATGGACTCCCACAATGCAACAGGAATTAGACACACACACCCTAACAGCTGGCCACACACCCCTCTGAGCGTGAGTGAGTGTGTGTGTGTGTGTTTGACAGAGAGAGAAAGAGAGAGAGGGCGAGCGAGGCCACCTTGTTAACAAATGACTCTGGGGAGATAGAGGGAGGGAGTGATGGGTGCACGGACAGCCGAGTCGCACAATTCATCTCCTCCAAGTACAGATCACAGCTACAGATCCTATAATGAATACTGGTAATATATTGGCAATATATCAACGATATTGAAATGTTTAATTTCATTTAGAGAGGTGGCTGTAATTGGAAACAGTCATGATGTTGATATAAGGCAGCAGGAGTGCAGGGAGCTAATTGTACTGAGAAGCACTGAGGTTAATAACCAACGTTTAGAACATGTAATGAAATAATCTGCAATCTCATTATAGTCATAGGATGGACACACACACACACACACACACACACACACACACACACAGGCACACATGGACACACATGGACACACACACACAACCAGTTACTGTCCTGCTTCTGTCTATAATGTGACATTTGCCGTGAAATACACTGGAAATTCTCATAATGGAAAAGCTAGATGAAGGTCATGATGTTTTACACCTAATAAATAATCAAATATCAAAACTGTCATTAATGAATTTTCAAGAGACAAAATTGATAATATCCAACAGTCCAAACGAATAAAGATGAGTGATTTCCAGAAATTCAAACTAAAACCAACTGAACTGCACAAACCGGGTTGGGAGTTCAGACTGAACCTGGAGCTGACAACATGCACACACGCAGGGTTCAGTGTGCGTGAACCCGGCAACATGACTGGATTCACAGCCAATATCACACTGACATTATCCAGTCAATACTGAGTCACACACACGCACACACAGTGAGGACTGGAGGTATTGATTTTTGTGTGTGAGGGAGGAGTGAATAACCTCAGTCACATGATGAGAGGCACCGCTGCCAGAAACCAAGACTGTGCAGATATGACTGACTGACTGTTGACCGACTGGCAGGTTGAGGTTCAGACTTACTGACTGGTTTACTCAGTGGGTTGCAACCCGGTGCTGTATCATCAACTTGTGATTGGCTGCAAGCAAACGATTCTACCATCTGGGTGCAAATAGGAATCGAATGCAGGAATTGTTTGAGAAAGTTTTGATACCAACTGGTGTTGGGTTATGGCCACAGTCGACATTCCTAAATGCACAGGACACAGCGTAAATCAGTCCATTCACATTTATAAGTTGCTGATGCGTCATTTGGTAAATGTCTGACACTTAATAACAAGTTGCTAGCTGTCCCCTATGGTTGGCTTGTCAATAAAACAGTATTGTGTAATATCGTGGTTATCGCACCAGCCTGAATCAGAATTTTGGTTTGTCTTGGAAAGAGGCGTAAGATGAAGAGAACTTAATGAGGAACTGTACCTGGTTGGCACAGCCACAAAGCGTGAAGCATGCAGGTTTTAAAGACTGAACCACTTAGTATGTTTACATGATACTCAAGAAAATCTAATTACTGTGTTATCTGACTATGGTCTGATTTTTAAAATGCATTTATACACCATACTCTCATTGAAATCGGACCAAGTTGGACTTCTCATAGTTGAATTAACACACCTGGATAATGCGATTGGAATTTTGATTTTCTCTGGCGTGTATATGTTTTAAATCAGACTAAAGCTGGACAATGCATGATGCTCCACAACAGTAGAGATGGGAGAAAGTGGAGCAGAGAAGCCGCCAGAACCGGCATTAGCGCTGATTCATTCATTCATTTCGTAGTTGCCTGTAAACTGAGACAAGGAGAGAAGTCTGACTAGCAAAAATCTAATTTTGAGCATAGCTTGATTAAGCTCTGCATTAAAATTAGTGACTGACTGCATGATGGGACGTTTATTGTCTGACTGGTATTTTCATGATGTATCTTTTGACTCATTTAGGTATTGATTTAACTGATGCTAATTGGGCATCTGGATGGTTTTAGAACTGGTTCACTGGCTGGTTTAAGAATGGACTGACTGATACGATGGAAGCTTTACCGGCTGAATGAGTTATTGAGCGTAATCGAGTATAAGATCCAGACACATGCACATGCACGGATCGAAACAGCACAACGCTCATATTTTTACTGAGAAGGGTGACCTGTTGTTTTCAAATCATTGGTTGTGTGGTGAATCACCCTTTTGTGTCCTGAGTCAACATCCATGGTGACAACAACATGTACTTATCTCTGCAGCGCGCACACATACACAGATTACCGAAACATTCGGTTACCTCTGCAGGACAAATACAATTTTGCACATACAGACAAAAACAACAAACACACAGGGATGTGTTTAGCCCTGCATGTCAAATAAATACTCTATTATCTGTCTGGCCTGCATGCACACACTCACGCACTCAGCACCGATTGAACCAGAGTCCAAAGAAGGATGTTTGATAAGGTTGAAACTCTGATATAGATTTACTAATGGGAGTTCAAAAGTTTTTAAAGTTCCAAAAATCTTTCTCAACAATTTCACAGGTCTGTTCACATGTGGCGCTGAGTTCATTAAAGTTCTGTCATGAAGAAACGTGATATGTTTCCGCGAACATGTTTTAGCCACATTTAAAGGTAAAGTTTGACATTTTTGAAAATATTACCCATTGTCATGATTCCCATAGTCACAGCAATAGGTGCTTTACGTTTTGTTTTGTTTTTTTGTCGATACAAACTGTTTCCAGACCAGCAGGAGTGGTGGATTGTGTATTTGCTGAGTTTGATGAGGGCAACCAAAAAATACCATTCGCCGCGTAATAGTATCTGAGCAGCTCACAGCTCTGCTCCGCTGGTCTGGAAACAGCTTGTATACACAAAAAACACTAAAGCACCTAAAGCAAAGGTAAAGCAATTTTCAAAGATGTTGAACTATCCTTTTAAATTTGCATTTGAAAAAATATTATATTACTATATTAACAGTGATTTTTAAGAAGGCATAACAATGTGTGTGCTTTATCTATCTTTGTGTAGATCTATCTATCTTTGAGCTGCTTTAGGTTTTATGTTAATGTGATGGCATTCAGTTCATGTAAAAGTGAAGGGATCCCCTTTTATTCGTAGGAAGAATTGCAAATACATTTACCTAGCAATATCTAAAAGGGACTTTTTCTCCAAGAAAAGGTGCCTTGGAAACCTGGTCACACACAAGTGTGCACACACAGTACTGTGCAGATTGGTGGAGGTGTTCCTTTTTGTTGTGGGTCTGAAAGTATAAAGTGTGAGTGAGTCTTCTAGACAAGGAGCTTTTCAACATCTCTGCCCATTGAAAAGGGATTAACAAACACGCACTGAGTCCACTGATGACTGGTTGGGTGCATCATGGACAAAGCACCTCGCTGCAAGTCAGCTGCATGGAAATGCACTGTGTGTGTGTGTGTGTGTGTGTGTGTGTGTGTACTCCCTTGTAGTCAGTCATGCATTCAACTCTTCCCACTCTCCCTCTTTCTCTTTCTACAGCAAAAACTGAGAGAAGGAATATACTGTGTGTGTGTGTGTGTTAGTGTATTCTCTCTCTGTCTCTCTCTCTCCCTGTATAATATACTGATCTGATTATTGTGTGTCTCATTGATCAGCCCTCCTGCTGTTTATTTCAACACCACCAGGAGGTAACAAAACACACCTGCAGACATCACATTATTAATTATACATGGTCATAAACTGTATAAAAATTAAAATAAAAAAAACACAGTTCAATGTTACTACAGCACTACTACCATTACAATAGCAGCTTTTGCAATACTATTAATAATAACACTGCTGCTTTTTATTTTATTTATTTAATCTGATCAAAAAAGCATTGCTATTATAATAACCATAAATCTGTTTTAGTACATTCTGGAGTTTAGATTGAAATAATTAAAACATTCACAATGTAAGATTCTATTGTCTTCAAATGGCTAAATTTGAACAAATCAATCGATTTGATTACATTTACAGCACACGGTTGTTGATTTCAAGCGAGTGTTTTCAAGCGTTTAAGGTGCAACGATGAACGTCTTTGACCACTAGTCTGTTTGTGCAGTCTGTGTTTATTCACCACAAACAGTCGACGTAGACATACTGTACTGTATCTTAAATTATCTGGACTGACCTTCAGCCTTCTGCTATCTCATATGATTTTCCAGTTTCATGTGTTTACTGTTCTGTGAATCTTGCGTTTTACCTCTGACTCTGTTTAACGTTACATCTTGTTTTATTGCTCTCTTCACTTTCTATCCGGCTAAAAATTTATTTGACTAAAATTGAATTGTGTTGAATTCTGTTCCATCCCCTCACCCCCACCCCACACATACACACACACACAGTGGCAGCAGACATATCTATACTCATTTAACCAGACTGGCCCAGCTCAAGTTTCAACCTTAATAGGATCATCTCTTGTAGGCCAGTTAGTTTCCAGCAGGGAGGAAGACACACACACACACACACACACACACACACACTCTTATGTACCATACATGAGACGATGCTTCTGAATTAGTTTCACTCACTGATCTCTGACCTTCACTTGTACAAAAGCTGTTTCAACTTCACTACAGACTCTCTGTGACTGTGTAAAGTCGGCCTTAACCTTTCACTTCTTCAATGCTGGCTATAAGGTTGTGGTCTAACACCACCACTCAAGTTGTTAGGAGTGTGACTGCATAAGACTGTATAAGCAGTATATATATATATATATATATATATATATATATATATAGTGGCGATTTGTGATCTTTCGAACAGGGGAAGCTCATATTTGCCGTACATCATAAATGTGTTATTTACAGACATCCCAAGTTCCAAAAAGTAATTTCAGGGAGATGTCCAGGAAGATGACCAGGAAGCAGTATGGGAATGTACGGACATGTAATTTATTTATTTATGATAAGTAGCTGATTCTGAAAGAACTCGTCTATAAGATGAACATGTTCTAACAGATTTATAGTCAATAAAATGTTAATACAGCTGCACGAATTTGGCCATTTATTTTTTGACAGGACAGGGGAAGTTCAGCTTCCCTTGTAGTCTTAAAGAAATCGCCATATATATATATATATATATATATATATATATATATATATATATATATATATATATATATATATATATATACTATATATATATATATAAACTGGCCTAAAATCCTTCAGTCATTTATTGCAGATGTGTAGAAGATTGTAGAGTGTGTTAGCTGGCACATCTAACTACCTTTTATCTGTATGATTACACATCCCACGCATAAAGACTCAACATTAACAAGTTTTTTTTAGGACTCAGCAGCTGAAAAGAGGTGCATCCTTAACTACTCAGTTAATATAAAGACAAATCACCGGGCAAATGGTTCCCAACCTAGGGGCTGGGACCTAAGGAGTTACCAGATGAAAGAAAGAATAATTAAATATTTCTGTTATGTTCATTTTTCCTCATATTTTTAATTTGAGGGTAATTTTACCATAACAGGCCTTTAAAAATCCTTCAAATACAACAATCTGTGGAGACTGTTGCATTTGTGATGTGACGAAGAGTCATAAGTAGACATTTTAAGCAACTACTGATGACACACACTGGTTTGTGCCGGCACCGACAGATGAAGATCCAGACAACATGACCACTAGTTTTCTGAATAGACATTCGTAAGCTCTGCCGCTTGTGGGGCAAAAAAAAAGAAAAAGACAAATGCACATGAATGCAGACAAAGGACTCACATGTCAGAGCAACGCAGACATCGTTATATCATCATAATGTCCTGCAATCAGATTAAAGCCTGGCTTCCATAACTCAGTGTGTCGGCTCTATAGTGCCTGAGTGTTTGTGTTTGTGTGTGCGAGTGTGTGTGTGTATTCATATAGGCTGTTGTCTGTACTCTGGAATCTGAGCATGAAGACTGAACAGTGACCTGGTATCAACATGCGCCCTCACGAGTGATTGATCACAGGTTGACAGCTCTTTGTGTGCCTGTGCACGGCTTTAAACCGCTGTCTGTGACCAGATCTCACTTCCTATATGCAGATAAATACCTAACATCAATTATGTTTTCCTGGATTCGTGCTGTTCTCGGTCTGTGTGAATGAGGGACGTTTTTATTGTGTTTTTGTTGTAATTTCCGGTCCCACAGAAAGCGGAACAGAGGAGCGACAGACAAACGCTACTGTTGCTGTTATTTATTGTGTCATCAAATGACTTGAGCAGAGAGACCGGGAGGCACTTTTCTACCTCGTCTGCAACATGACAGTTGAGTGGGCGGTCCTTCAACGGAGACCGGGACATATTGGGTACACACTGCTAAAAGAATGTGGTCCGAAGCGGCCCAGACCACTTCCTAATGCGGTTTGATCCATCGATTCTCAAACTGTCCTCATTGCATCTAGAGCTGTCTGCTTGGAATCGGATCGCCAAGAACGGACGTTAATACCAGGTGTGCTGAGGGCCTGCGTGTTCTGCGTAATTCTCAAGTTCTTGCGAGAAAATCCAAGTCTGGTGTCTTGCTAGTCAAGACAAATCAAGAAGTGTCAAAGTGAATGTGAAGCACAAAAATACACAGTTGACCAGCCTTATTTCTATGCTTATTGCATTGCCAATGCTAAGATCAGCATGTAATTGTTATACGATAAACAGCTCTGGAAAAAAATACAGAGACCACTGCATTTTTTCTCTGAAAACAGCAGCTCTACATGTAATATTTTTGTTTGGAATTTGGGGGAAATGTCAGTAGTTTACAGACCCAACATACATACACTTAGGTGATGATGCAATTTAAACCTTTATATATGTAGGAGATACAGCAGTATTTGAGTTTTGTGTGTGTGCACCTCTGGACTCACTTAGCCAGCTGCTTCTCGGCATCGGCACAGAGCTCCAGCAGTCCCATGAGCACGGCTGACACGTCCATATACGGCTCCCAGACGGTGAAGCCTCTGCCAATCAGATCGATGGCGGTGCGGCGGATGGTGCTGTGGGGGGGCAGCTTGGGGCTGGGGGGCTGCAGCAGCAGGAAGGTCAGCGCCTTACCTGCAAACAGTAGAAACATTAGAATCAGATCGGAGCGTGCTCCTGCACATTTTAAGTGATTTAATCAGGTCTTATTTGACCATTTCCGTCTCTCCAAGTATCGCAGAGTCTGCAGGAGTGACTGATATCTGGACTTGAAAAAGGGAATTAGGAATTCAAACTTCAGGCGTTGCCGTTTTATCCGCCGCCATGCTGCCTCTGGTCCTGTCACTGTCCTTTGATTCTTTCCTTTATTGTGTCATTTCTCGTAGTCCCTAACCTCCCCTGCTCCTCCTCAGCCTGATTTTCCTTCCACTCCTGCATTGCATTGGCCTTCAGTTCCTCTCCTGTTCTCCTGTCTAGTCACTGTTCCCTTCTCCCTCTTTAGTTCGGGTTGTTTGAGCCCCGTTAATCAGGTCAGTCATTGTCAGATCACCTGTTCCATTTAGCTTTGCCGTCCCATCCTGTTCCAAAACCGGCAAAGTAAATATTGATTTCTCAGTTCCCGTTGCCTGCGTTTGGCTCCACCTGCTCAACTCTTTTCATATTCATGATTTCTTGACTTTTTTTTTTTTCCTGGAACCGGACATTAAATCTGCCTATTCAGCTTTTAAACACTTATTGATTAATTTAGATGGAATAGCACAAATTCGACCCAAATATTTTATAAACATCAATGAAATGTGAGTTAGTTAGTCACCTATTTTGCAACTGTATTGATACTTATGTTGGAATCTGTGACCATATCAGCCCTGTCAAGAGTCCAGCAGCGAAATGGGAGCAGGTTAAACCAAAATAGATTTTGCATAAAGAATTCATACCTTTTCAAAAAAAAAGAAAGAGAAAAAAACGTTTTTAATGAGATTCGGGGTAAAAATCCAGCATTTGTGCTACACACACACACACTGGGAGGATGTAGAGAATGAGCAGGATGGAGGTCAGTTCCTGGCTGACCCGACATTTGAGCCAGTCTCTGTGGGGACGGACTGACCATTAAGACTCCAGAAAATATCCCCCACCCTTCAATAACACCCCCTCATCCCGTATACAACCCCCCCTCCCCGCCTCCTCCCAGGTGTCTGTCTCTCCCTGCCCGTCTAAACTGCTGTAGCCAGAGATCCAGAGCTTTTAGAAGATTCTTCACAAAATGCTACAGAAAGATAAACCGTGCAAGACAGCTTGAATATCTTGTGTCTGTTTTTCCCCCCAAAAATTAGAAATGTTAACAGAAAGAAACTTGTTTACAGAATATAATTTGAGTATTTTCTCACATCTTAATGCCATGTATCCATTAATAATGTCCATTAATAATGTCCCTAAAGGGACCTTTTATGAGAACTCAAAAGTTTTTTTTCCAAGATCTCGCAATACTTTAATCAATTTATATTTTGCTATATCTCGTAATACTGTGTAAGATCTCGCAAAAAAATGTATGCGAGACCCCTCTGTATAATGCTGATTTATGGTTCTGCGTTGAATAGACCTTACCTACAGCATAGGGTTGACGTAGCCATGTGTGAAAAGTTATTAGCGGCAACAAAGAAACTCATAGAAACACAATCATCAAGTAGTGGTTTGGTGGTGTAATTGCAGAGCAACATAAACCCACAGTGCAGTACGAATGCTCTGAATGGCGTAGGGAATACACGTACCTACGGTGTAGGCTCTCAGATGCACTAGAATAACAGAAGCTTTATCCAGTTCTACAGCTACTGCCAATATCTCCTGGTTACACCAGTGGCTCTTTAAATTTTTTTGCTGGACTGTGAGGTTTTAGACTCTACGTTAGCATAAAGAAAGCTTTTTTTTCTTCCGTCCTTCCTTCCTCCGCTCAACAATCGATACATTTCATTGTATTTTCACTTGAAATGTAAATGCTAAACACTCGTAATATGGAGAAAGATATAATATAATACCGATCATTTACTTTAAGTATTTGTAATCCTGTGGTTGCTCTAAAGGTCCTCTAGTCTCCAGACACACAGATAATCTCATCATCTGTATGTCCTGGCATTTAATTATCAGCACACACACGCACGCACACACACACTCATGCATGCACATACACAGGATTGGGGCAATGAAAGATATAGCTAGAAGCTAACCATGTTACCATTACTGGGTATGACCATTATAATATATACCAGCAGTGACATATAGAGGACTAACTGTGTTAGCATCGTTGCGCTACGTCCTTACAGGCGGCAGAGTGAAAGTGATGGACGGCAGCGCTTAGGTTACGGCTGTTTGATAAATAAATAAGGAGTTAAACATGCAGATCATCTGGGTTAATTGAAACAAGTTCAATACGTCCAGGACATCTTTCTGTTATTTAACAAAATATTGGTGATCTGGAATATCCAGAACTTGCAAGATCAGGTTCTTTGTTTCCCTAAACTAGTGTGTTCATATCAAAGAGAGAATTCAATCTGACCCAAATGCTGTTGTAAGAAGTAAACTGTTTCCTCGCCACGTACAAATCCTGCTGCGTGTTGTTCGCATGTTGTTAGTGTGTTGTGCTGTGTGTTTGTTCAGTGATCGTGACCCTTGACCCTCAGCAGGTGATCGACTAAAGTAAAGACCTCAAATCAATCTTGTTTTCGTTACATATATCAATAAGCATACAAGCAGTGGACTATAAATATCAGCAGTGATGTAGGACTAAATGAAATTTGACCTCCAGTTAGTGTCATCACAAATCTATTTTACTCCCTTACATTATTATTATTATTACTTTATGTTTTCTCCTCCCACTTCTCTTCAAGATGAAACCAGTTTGAATTACTTGACATTTGATCTCATTTATTGTAGTTTTTCAGATTGACCCTATAGGAAGGTTCAGTGTATTTCCACGATTTTCTGTAGTAATTGTGCCTAAATTCAATATTGGCAGTGTACATGTTGAGCGCAGTGGTAAAGTTTCTCTCCAACACTGCAGAGACCTGGGGTTTCATTCCCAGCAGTGGAAACGCGTGTTTTCTAATATGTGATGAGCTTCTGTAAGCTGCTTTTGGCAAAATCCTTGACACGGTCATTCTCAAAACATCTATTCGCATTTTCTCACAGCAGCGTATGCATCCAGTCAGTCTTCAACAATCGCCTGCAGGATTTTTTTGTGTATTGCGAGGGCAGATATCAGATGAAAATCTGACCAGACAGACAGGAATGTCAGGATGTTGGAACAAATTTACATTTTGTTCTTCATTTAAACAAATTCATTGAAATATTAATGTGTTTCATGAACTTTAATTGGAATATTTAGATACTCATACACATAAAATACTCACTAAATAAAACAATATCAAATACACATCTTGAGTCTTTAGTCTGTATTGTGTATGATGTGTGTAGGAAATCAACGACAGCTCCAGAGAGCAATGATTTGTTTCACATAACTGATAATCAATAAATAAACTGGAGGGGTGACTGTGTGGAGGATTCAGGGTCCATGGGGCAAAAGGTCAGCAGTCAAATTCAAACTCCTGAAGTTGTGAATATGTATGAAAGTGAATGAACCGGCAGATCCACACCAACAAAGAAGGATCTTCAGAGGTCATGAGGTCAAAGTTCAATGCTGTGAACGGTGACTGTGGGTGGGTGAGTGTGCGTGCGTTTGTAATGAACCTGACGGAGGTTTAATCTGATGTTTGCACTTAGAAGCCTCTCTAGGTTTTCTCCCCCACCTGCAGATAATTAAAAGATGGCCGTTAACAATCAGCGCTGTAATTGGCCGGATCGAGGCTCAAATTTACAGCCCCTCCCTTCTAATCACTAGGCAGGAAGTACGAGAGGTCCGGACTCGGGTCCATTTCTCACAGTGGACATCTTTGTTTAAAGCCAGGCCCGGCCCAAATGAACCAATAGCTATTGACAAAGCATCAGTCTGCTATAATAGGCTGTTAGTTAGAGCAGTAAACATGTCACATTAACACAGAAAGGGTAATTAGAGCAGCAGGAGGAGGAGGAGGAGGAATCGGATGGCAGGGGAACAGAGGAAGAGAGTAGAGAAGGTGAAATAGTGACAGATTGGTGACGTCTAAAGTTTGCCAGTCGACCACTAACAGGCTTTCTACTCTCTGCTAGAGAAAAGGAAAGAGGGAGAGAGGTGAAAGTAAATCAATGTTGGGGACTTGGTTAGCGGCTGAGAGCCGGATCAGACTGGCTGCAGAGAGATGTAAAAAATGTAAAAAAAAAGAAATATTACAGAAAAGGTAGAAGGGGAGCCGGTTATCTGTGTGTGAGGGATAGTGATATGTTCCCATCGACTTATTTTGACGTGCATTTTGAAGTTGATGGCAACAGAAAAATGGCAAACACAAAACATATTCAATTTCACAGCATTTTTTTTAAGCTCGTTTGAAGTGTTTTCAGCCTTTTTTTGAAAGAGCTATTGTGCAAAATGAGAGCTGGAAACAGTCTGAGGGAGCGTTTAACTCACTTGACTGATTAGCCAGCTTCTATTGTCTAGGTCGTTGATAACAAAAGCATATTTAAAAAATCTACCAGCTACCATTCATAAACAAATTCTGCTAACCGTTAACTATCCCATGATTATCTATTAAAACCATTAATAAGTATAGAATTTAGCTAATAATATGATAAAAATATAAACGTAAATTACAATAAATTACTCTGGATGTGTATAAGGTTTGAGTAAAGAGGTTTGTTGAGAGTTTTATTCTTTCCATGTCCTGCCTGTGCCTAAAACAAAGTAAAACTCAACTTCCAGTCAGCTCTCACGCATGTTTTAAAATGCCACCATTCACAGTGAATGGACTTGTGAAGGGACTCGAGCAATTTTTACATTTACTGTGAGCATTATTGTCCAGAGACTGTACACTGATGTACAGTTTGTCTCTTTTATCCTGTCCAACCGCATCCTCTCTTCCCTCCGTCATGATATGTCCTTCCTTTCTTTCCACCATCCTAAAGCCCCCCCCATGAAAACATCAATCTATACTTTGCTGTATAGACTACTCTACCCTCCCTCTCTCTGGGTGGACAGCTCTCATTCATCACACACACCACGCTGTATGCCAACAACAACGATCCATCTTTCAATTTCATAACAGAGAGAGGAGAGGCAGGAGATGGAGCTTGGATGGAGGAAGAAAAACAACAGGCTGAATGAGAGCAGGAAAAAAAAAAGCTGAGTGGAAGGAAGAGACAAATACTACTAAGGAAGGAAACCAATGACAAAGAAACGGAGCAGAAAGCATGAAAAAAAGGGTCTTTCACTACAGTTTACAGTTGTCTGGAATTGTCAGATGGGCTTTTTAAAAAAATGATAATAAATAAAAAAATAATCAGATAACAGTTTTGTTTACAGGATCTGGGGAATATTTAATAGTCACATTTCAATACTTGATGATTAATGCTAAGTCTTATTCACGGTTTTGCCTTATCCCTCCATATGCGAGTGAGTGTTTTCAAAGGCATTTCACACGAAGAGTTTGAAATCCCCCATAAATCGTTGCAAATCTTTAGCCGGATGGTGGATATTTTGGAAACGGCAAATAAAAAAATGATAAAAAATTGAATTCTTTTATATTCATGCTATTTCAGTTTACCAAACACTTTTTCTTTCATGTGCATACTTCATTATTGACAGTTGGCAACTAGCTTCATGGCTGCCACCCACTGGACTGGTCTTGAATGGTTGCCCCATTACAAAAGGATGAATATTTTGTCCTGGTCACCAATTTACTAGATGAGATCAACAACTGATGTTTTTGTTTCCCTTTCATTTCACTGCCATTAGTATTTTTTTCATGATGCTCAAACAATTCAGCAGTTAGGACAATTGTCACTGTCCAGAAGATGCCCCGGAGTCTCCATGCAGGCCTCTGTCCAGATGAACATATTCTGTGATGATACCTGACAATATATCATCATCCGTAATGACTCTATTCTGTCGTCCTTCTCAGACCTTTCACCCTCACCGCCTCCCGTTTCAGTCCCGGGCCGCCTTGACAAGACACTAAGGCGTGAAACATTTCAAACCAGCCTTGATTGTGCTCTGTGATGACAGGACACTGACATCTGTACTAATATATTCTCTCTTTCAGGTCCTTTTTTTCAGAACTTTTTGCTTGACGGGTGATCAAGGTGACAGGTATTGTTATTTATTGGTTCATGGGTTTATACAAAATGAAGAAAGAAACAAGACACTAAAGAAATTGCCCAAGCACTGAAAAAAAGAAAAATAAAGAAAAATCAATACCAAACTGAGTTTGTTGAATGAAAATAACATAATTTATGCATACAATGAGCATCTGAATGCCTTATGTTAAGATAATGTTTAACGCTGAAGTCTTGGCCAGTTCTTTATAATCTGTTAAATTAAAGAAAAAGGTTTGTTATCATACTACCACAGGTAGCCAAGTGTCCAAATGATTCCCAGCCTAAAGATTTTAAAGAGGTAGAGCTTCACTCAAGGGGATAAATTAAATCTTGAGTTGTTTTCATTTGATGATATAGACTTAGGGTTTTCTGTGGTTGGTGTGTGTGTGTGTGTGTGTGTGTGTGCTGGGTGAGTCCACGCAGGTGAGTTGGCCGCTGTGTACAGGTCCAACTAATAACCACAATACCCTACAGCCTATCAGTGAGTGTGCAGACTCTGTCGCTAGGCGGATCCCCCCAGAGGCAACCAATCAGAGCTCAGGAGCAGCAGGATGGAAGAGCAGCTCTGCTTAGTGCAAGTTTGATGCCCACCAAGGTCTAATGCTGCAGGCGCATCATGGCACAGGCTGGGCTCAGTCAGTGTGAGTGTGTGTGTGCGCGCAAGTGTGTATGTGTGTTCGTATGTATGTGTGTGTGTGTGTGTGTGTAGAAGACAGTGCCAAGCTCCTTAAGGTGTCAAGCTTGGTGGGTGAAAATCAATCCCATCTCTTTCCCTCACCTCTAATCCAACACTGAAGTTTCTACTTTTTCAGTTGTGTAGTTCAGAGTTTGGAAAAATCACGTTTAAAATGGAAGGCAAGCCTGTGAGGCAGCACATAGATGTACAGTACATGAAGATGTATATGATGTTTAATGTTTGAAAACTCCAGGCCAAACTCTTGGCAGATAAAACAGGAATGAAAGGGAACATGAAGATGGAGTCTTTTTCTACTACAGGGAAAAAAGATATTGTGAATCTAATGCACAAATACAGCTTTTACTTCTAGTGTTGAGGCCATTTTGGGGATGGATTCCTGTAAATGAATTGCTCTTGAGATAATACGAGCATTGTAAGTACTTTTATGTGGTCAGTATTGTCCATTATAAAACAGACACAATGTTACACTACAAAAAGTGTGACTACAACAAAATCCATCCTCATTAATGACCATTTCACAACTGCTTCTGTCTAGTCCAGGACAACTAAAAAATATCTTAAGATGTTTATGTTTCCTCTGCTTTTTAGTTAACATTAGGTATGTTGGTCACCATTTATTAACAAAAGATGTGATTCAGTATTGGATCAGATTGCGTGGAATAATGTTAATCCAGTTTTTCATGGATTCCAATCCGGATTTTAAAGCCTGCCGGGCATTCTGCGATTCAAACAATTTATTCCGATCCGCTCCATCACTTACTATAAAACCGCCAGCATGTAGAGGCATGTCTAAAAAAATAACACAGAGTGTGAGCAGCAGAGAGTCAACGTTTTTTTTTTGCATTAAACTATCGAGAAAAAATAAAAATGTCAGCCGTGTGGGAATACTTTTCATCGAAATCCCAACAAAGACAATTCTAGGGGGTTGTTGTGGCATGGTTGACCTGGCATGGGGCTCATGTGTCCTCTGGGAGGGTCTGTGTAATGGTGGTCTGTAGCAGTTCTGTGCTAGACCGACTGGGCTGTATAAGCACTGCAAGTCTAGTTTTGGGTGGTGAAGTGAAGCAGGTGGTGGCATATGATACATGCTTGGATCGGACCATAAATCAAGGCTGTCATATCCCAATCAGATTGGAAGTGAAAAGCTGGATTGGGACATAGCTACCATAACAACTATTGCTATTGGCACTAAACACCAAGTATTACTAAGGCTAACGAGAAAGTTTTCACGTATTTGGTTAAAAGATTAAACCAAAATATTAGAGAAGGCTTATCAAGGGATCCTTTAAACGGTTCAACGTCAATCTAAACCTGGAATTGGTGGAAAAGGCACTGAAGCTAAAAAGCAAGCATGGCTCAACAAGAACAATTGAGAATACGGGTTAGAGAAGCGTTGATCGGAGGTTAAAAGACTGTTTTCAATTCATTAGTTCATGTAGCTTGAATGATTGTTCATGATTGACTGGTCAATGTACATTTAGGATATTCAGAATAGAAATACAGATTGTAAACGGAAATTCTTTCTATTCCAAAAATGATTTGTGCAGCGTGCGTCGTTTCTGTTCTTACATGTGTGTCTGGCCAGTGAATAGTTGGACCCTCCAGTCGTCAGTCCAAAGCCCTCGGGTGCCTGTCCGCCAGCTCGGGCCCTCACCGAACCCTTCGGCGGTTCGATCTCTGCACCAAACTCGGCCCCGATGACCCCCAACAGCACAATGGCGGTGGCCTGTTTGCGTCGCTCCTCGTACGAGTTGGAGATCTTTTTGGCGTTTGGTGGGAGGTTGGACAGACAGCCTGATGGAGAGATGGAGAGAAAACTTAACAACAGCTTCCAAACAGACGAGGAAACCTCAAACACCTTCAAATTTATCAATCTCTGGGGGGAAAAAAGCAAGATGCTTTTGTTTTGATTGATTTAGTGCACATACAGTGTGGACTGCAGCATTTTACTCTTCAAAAATAAGTTTTTTAACCAAAGGGTTTGCAATACAACCCATCTGTCTCCAAGTGTTTCTAAATCAATCAGACTATTTTTGATGATGGAACCATTTTCCTAGATTTTCCAAGAAGTTACTTCATAAACTGAGCCCTTTTTACACAGCTTTTCCACCATAATGGTGCAATGAAGTCCGTGCATTTTACACTACACCAAACAAGCCAGCATTATGCCCCCTTATGTGTGACTTTCAGTCATCATTCCAGTCAGCCAGAATCAGAGGCATGACAAACATGAGGAGGCAACAGCGTCAGTTTCTATTGTGACATACTTTAACTTTTACATTGGCTTAATTAGCAGATTTTTTATTTTTTTGTGTAACCCACCAATGAGTGCCTTCACAGTGATGTGCAGTAGGTTGAGAGTCTCCAGCTGCTGCTGCTAAATGCTCTGATAAATCCACTCATTCTGAGGTAAGTATACCGTTTCAGTCAGTGGTTTATTTAACAACAGTTAAACACAACCTGTAGAGACACTGAGAAGCTCCATGTTCAGTTCTTGCAGTGCATTTCGGGGATTAGAGACGTTATTGACGTATGTATTGTGACTTGTGTGTGTAACATTATTGCCGATGTGTGTCAGCTGTGTGTATATAGTAAAACGTATATTGGAGGATTTATTGGCAAGAAGAGGGTCGGGCACAAATCATGTTGTCAAAACGTCATAGCCCTGTTCCAGTGAGCCGGCATTACATTATACAAAGAAGGCGTACCACAGCTGATCCGCCAGTTCGACTGGCTCCATTCCCATCGTATTGACGGAATAACTCTGACCCCCCATTCTGTCTTTGTATCTTATACACAGCACAGTGAGGCGGCATAATGCTGCCATAATGACACCTTTAACAGGCTGTGTAAAAGAGATTCTTGTCACTTAGTTCTGTGACATGTGTTGTGCGGTAAGATGATTTAAACTCTTTTATTTCAACATAATACACCACATGTGCCTACTCTTTTCTGATTTATCATGAAATGATTGAATGATTTATCATGGAAATGGTTTCATGCACATGTAGTTTGGCTCAAGTTTCATCTTTTCTAAATCCATTCACTAGAGTCTAACTGTCAAACTTAATTATTATTATTAACTGCCGTAGCAAAGCTGATTTATCAACTCGAACAACTGGACCGGGAAGTAAAACACACCAATGGCCAGATTTTAACATTTCTTTCAATCTATTTGAAGAATACAACAGTATTGAATAATAGGATGAACATAAAAATAAATGGAGAAGAAAAGAAAGAAACCAAGTGAAAAATAACACATTAAATAAGTAAAATGTCTAAGAAGTGGCACTAATGTCAAGCTTCATTTTAAAACTGTAACAAGTTACTGCATTAAGCCATAAGCTTCCCTTTGGACTAGAATATCTCCTGATACTAAGTTCTATCCAAGCTCCATCCTTTTTACTGGAATAGGGAAGACGATTAACATTGCATGAGCACATTATGGAATACGGTAATGATTGTTCCAGATATTAGTCAGTTTTAAAGCGGGCGCTTTGAGTCTGGTAGTTCTTTGCCTTCACATTTTACATCAAAAAATCATTAAACTCACAGCTATTCAATGATTAACATTTACTTATATCACATGGTTAATTAATTAAGAGTCAGTTATTTACTTCAACTAAAGTAAATGTTTTAAATTACACTAAGATGTGAATTTGCCTCATTTTCCGGATTTGCCCTGAAAATAGCAAACATCTCTAAAAGCACAAAGAAATCTGCCAACAACGACATCTTATCATTGTCACATGACATAGAAACTTCATTAAAATACAAACCTGCACAATCTTAAAAAGACAGACTTATACCGTAAACATTTTTCTGACAGTGAAAAGAGAGCGTGTGGGGAGACCTTTTTTTCCTCCTCTTTTTTCCATTTCTTTCTTTTTCTTCCTTTTCACGCTGAAAGGTGGTTTAAAAAAAAAAAAAAAAAAAGGTCTGTGAGGCTCCAGCAAGCTGATAACAACTGAACAGGCACACTTCTATTGTCCTGGTATTAACCATTACTCTCACTCACACAGGCACATGCACACACACACAGGCACACGTCTTATTGTCCTGCTGAAAGCCTTTAGTCACAGTGCAAACACACACACACACACACACGTACACACACACACACACTCTCTCTGGAAGGATTTTGGACACGTGCAACTAAAGGCCCTTTTGTTGTGTGTGTATGTGTGTGGGCGTGTCCGTCCATTGTGTTCACCAAGACGACCCCAAAATAACCTCTTTTGTGTGTGTGTGTGTGTGTGTGTGTGTGTGTGTGAGCGTGTAACGGGGCCTACGCAGTAGGGAACTGCTGTAGCTCTGAGAGGAATACATGAGTGTGTGTGACAGAAAAGTGTGTGTCTGTATGAGTATCACAGGAGGAGATGAGAGCTCCTTACACACCTCGGATCAAAGGCCCAGTGTGTGTGCGTTTGTGTGTGTGTCTTCCCACCGCCTACACACTGATTTCTATTTCTTATTTTCTCTCTCTCTGGATGATCGAGCACAGCACTGGTATGGATTTGTATTGCCAGGGAGCAGGCACTCACTAACCATACCTACAGAGAGACAAACAAACATAGATAGTGTAGAGAGGTCTTCACGGGTTCTTTTGGTTTTGAAGAACCAAGACCAGGTTCAGACAGGGTCAAAATTAAACTATTAAACAAAAAGCGTAATGAGGTTAGAATGTTGGCTTTTGTCTATTATTGACACAGGAGGTTTAATAAGAGTTTTCATTATTATATGTTTTTATTTTATGTGAGTTGACTTTACATTTTGTTCATGGAGAGTTATTATTATTATAATATTATATGGCTGCTCTTTCCCATCATGGCTGCTTACACCTGTAACCTGATTTCTTGATGATGTGGCCAAATGCCAGCTTCTAGGGGAATGATGGGTCTCTATGCAAATATTATAAGTGTAGTATGCTGATGGTTATACGAAAGATACGTTTTAAGAGTTATCACCTAATTTATACATGTTTCATTTGTCTCATGTTTTATGGACCATAGTCTTTGTGTGTTTCACCTCCCTGCAAGTCAAAGAAACATCTGAATTTGAAAGTGTGATGATGTCAGTAAGTGGAAATAAACCAAAGTAAAAACATAAATGCATTAAATCGTATTCGGATTCAATCCAGATACAAAGGGATCCACACCCCTTTGGGCTGCGAGTGGTGCAGTTACCTCTGTCCCTCCCCTCAAATCAAACATGTTTGATATTTGCTGTGCGGCCTCAGATTTCTGTCATTCGGCACAAATGACATTTCAGATTCAGCGGTGCATGGAATCAGCTGTGTGGCCGCCGCTTGAATGTTGCTCAGAGTTTCAGCTCATTGAATTTGTTTATTTAGAAAGTGGCCACAATGAAATTCTAATTCAGACAGGATTTCCATTGTGTGATGGGAGGATGAATTGGGAAAGAAACAAAAAAATTCTTCGTGCTGGCTGTGTCTTGTAATAAAAAACCCTACGTCTTACTGTAGCTATCATACTGGATCCCCAGAGTGAATACTGATGGGGAAAGATGACGGAGGGGGGTCATTTTGCATAGTAGGTGAGCAATAGATCGACAGAAAAGTGTAAGTCATCTTTAAGAACTGTACTGCGGTGTTACCATTACATTCATTTTCAATAATTAACAGCATATGTCATTAGGAAAAAAATAAATCTATACATTTAAAATATGATTGCGTTATAATATTTTGTCCACTGTGCGTTACTCACTCCATTTTTCAGCCCCCCCCCATATTTCCATACTATATCCTGGCGCATTTTATAATGAGATTGCTAAAGGCCAGCTGTCATTTGGAAGAAGGCCCAGTGGCCGGCTCTGATAAATGGATTACAGAAGGCATCCATCCCCAGGGCCAGACTGGGCCAGTAGATAACAGAATTAGAGATAGACTCTCAACCAGAATCACTAAAAAGTTCAGATTTTACAGAGAAAAATATAAAGTAAAGCGAGGAAGACGACGAGACAGAGACAGATGGTGTATCTGCGGGTTCGAGAGACAATTTCAAGACCTTTTAAACATTTAGGTAAAGGTTTAGTTCTAGCCGTCTGTATGGCGGTTGATTGACAGCTGTCAGACATCAACTTGATCACATGGTTTCATCTTCGCCGTCGCAAGAAAAAGGAACACAAAGACACAATTACAGATCTCAGTGAGAAAACAGTTGACGATACTGTGCTGGCATCTCCATGTGCAGAACAGAAACGGGATAAACAGGTTGGGCAGATTATCTGCTCAGTGAGGGACAGTAACAACAGGTGTGCATCATTAGCTGCACTGAGCTCTGTCAAGTTCAGGTACGGTAGGTAAATGATGCTCCGCTGCAATACTACATAGTGCTACTACTACGTATACATACATATATACTCAAATTAAATATTTTTTTCTCTAGGCTTTACAAATAAAATTGACTTTACAGAATGCTCCTTTGTTGTGTTTATTCATTACAGTGAATAAACAGAAACACCGACTGTTCTGTCACACCTTATAACATCTGATTGGATGATGCAGAAAGAAACAACGGAGCTTTGAATTGCAACAAAAGTGCTGGGAAGCAACGTGAGAAGAAGCTGTGATATGGAGCTTTCCTCTTTAACTGAAGTCCTGCTGCAGGGCAGCGTTGTGATACGCAAGTCTATGGGATTTTAATTGTTAGTGATAATAATGATGTTTGGAACATCTATCAAAAAAAAATAAATCCCCAAAAAAGGATGTACACCATTGTGCCATGTGCAATCTTTATACGAAAACTGAGGTTGATCTGACAGAGATACGCGAGTCATAAACACACAGATGCTTTTTGCTTTATAGACAGATTTCACTAATGGCTGAAATATACAGTTTTCACAGCGTGCATGCCACTGTTGTAAGTTCCCCACTAACTGATAGCGATGTGACTACATCAGTAGTAGTGATTGAGTAGTTAGTTAGTAGTTAATGAACAAAAATATATCTGCTCCAATTTACAGCTGTATGTGTGTGCTGGGGTGGGGGGTTCATGCTGCTGCCTGTATGTACATGTGCATATTTGCAGGACAAACTGTCAGTTAACTCAAAACTAACTGAAGTAAAACCACAGAAGTGAAAGAATAGAAGCGGTTGGCTCTGTCTTCAGCTGCTCATCAGTAAACTCCTGGTGTTCTGCTCCTGCAGCACGAGGCAGGCGTCCAATCAAGGATCGGTAAGTGACGTCATCGTCATGCAAAGGAAGCGGCACACATACAGGAGGTCTGTGTGTGGCCGTGACATTGCTTGTCTGATTCCTATTCTTTCTTTTTTTTTTTTTTATTTCAGACCACAGCGGAAAGCTCCACTTCAGCTTCAGAATCGCTCAGGGAAAAGCGGTTTGTGTGGTCGCTATGGCAATAGTTGCACACACGCTACTGTAAGCTTGCTTAAAAACAAACTATTCTTTGTTTCAGAGACTCAATTTCAGAGCAATAGCTAAAATTCTAATTAAGGTCCTAAAAGTTACCAAAGTTTTTGGATTCACAGATAATGACAACCTTTCAGTTGAGGCAGACCTTTTAATGATCTAAGAGCTTTTACAGACAACCTGAACTTCCATGATTCGTGAGATGTGAGGTCTACTGTGGACAGACGGCAGGTAAAGTAACGTCCTGTGTGTATGTGTACCTGCAGCCGCTCAGCCTGCGCGCATGGACCGATTGATTTTTGAAGCCTATCGATTGGTTTCCTTCACGACCGGCAGATCTATTATAATGACATTGTATCTAAATCCTATTTGTTGGCCAACCTGCTCCCAAACATAACCCAATAAACTAAAGAGGGGGGACGGACGAGCTCTCCTCCCCGTTCGCCTCCACTCGGCTAAATCTTCATAAAAATGAGGTAGGGATCGGGATAAACAGGCTTTCTGGATGAAATGACATTATCCATGAGGGAAAAAAAATCTATTAAAAAAAAAGGCAGTATGGTTTAATGCAACAACCTGTGGAGTTCATGCAATTACTGTAAAATATGGACATGTCATACAAAAGGACAAAAAGAAAACAAGAAACGCAGTAATATGTATATAACCTTTACCAAAAAGGTTTTTTTCAATAAAATATAACCAATATTGTTGTTTTTCATTCTTAAATGATTTTTATTTTGCATTTTTATTCGTATATCCTAAGGTTTGATTTAATTCTGAGATAAGAATTGAAACAATTGAAAGGATTTTGTTTAAAAAAAAGATCAAGATGACGAAAACAACGAGGAAGAGATGGAGTGCAAGGGAGAGGAGGAACAAACAAAAAAAAACCTGAATGAAAATGGAGGGAAGGATGAGAACTAGAGCCGGAGAGAAAAGAGACAAGAGGGAGAGAAGGCAGGTGCAAAAAAAAGGGAGGGGGGGAAGAGGGGGTGACATTGAAGGCTGAAAGAAATGGTGAGAGAATTTTGAAAAGACGTGGTTATTGGATATATTTTGCGTAAAAAAACATGTTATAGATAGTTTATTACATAGAGACGACTGCTGCTGCTGCTTTGACTGTGTGAAAAGTTTTAAAAAGTGTTGAAATACATCTTATATATAAAAGGATTTGAAAAACGTAAATCCAGTTTTAAAAATCAAGTAAAATTCATATACTCTTTTTGAAGAATTTTTTATAAAAAATGATATCATGACATCCTTAGATTATCACAATACAATCCATTAGAATTCATTAAGAATACTTATTTAAAAGAAATTATGGTCAGCATCGGGGATGATTATTGTGTATCATAATCTTGGCTGTCAATAAACGGTGTTAAATTCATTTTAACACAGATTAATCACACTGCGATGCATTGTTATAAAGAGATGCAAGGAGGAGAATAGGAAAGGTGCAGAGAGGAGGAAAAGAGAAGAAGAGAAAAGAGTAGAGGCCTCTGTCTTATCTATTAAGAAACTAATGCAATTAACGGTGCGATTAACACTGTGTTTTCACAAGTCTCTCTTCTGGTTGGCTGATTTTCACTCGGGAGACTGAAAAAAAGAAGACTGGTGGGGGCAGGTGGGCCACGCTGGGAATCTCTGCAGGTGGAGGGAGCTGTAGCCTGACATCACAAAGTCAAGGAAGTAAAAAAAGGGCTGTGAAAGTTTCTGCATTTCTCCAACATTCTGAGCATTTGATGTGTGAGACCTTATCTGGAGTGATACAAAAAAACCCCCCCAAAAAACATGAAAGTGTCTATTTGCAAGATATGGCCTGTAAATGCTTCACACGGAAAATATTGATAAATGCGATTAATGCAGATTAATTAATCACAAAGCATGTAATTAATTAAATACAATTTTAAATTTGCTTGAGCAACCCTACTTACTGCGATAATTATCTAATTTATACATACAGAGATAAATGTGTACATATATTTATGTCTCCATGATGATAAAAACAGTAAATATCAGTTTTTGTATTAACCCTGTTGGGGAAATCAAACCAATAACCTTCCCAAACCTCCCCTCAAAAGCTGCAGCCCCACAATCTTCCCATCATGCACCTTGGCTCTGCCTCCATTGGTAATCAATGGGAGACTGGTAAAACCTGATCATCAGGGACCGAGAGAGAGGGATCAATACCAGCAGGAAACTGATGTGAGAACAAAAAAGGAGGGTGGGAGGAGAAAGAGAACGAACGACAGATGGAAAAAATGCTGGGAGAGAAAAGATTCAGTCCAAAAAAGAACACGTACGAACTAATGAAGATAAAAAGAAAACTAACTCTAAACAATGCCCGAGACAAAGCCGCACATTTCTCTGGATCAAGAAAAAGTTCCATGAATCGGAAGAGTGGCAGTGTTGTGGGAAGAAGGGGGGACCGGGGGGCTAAATGCTGTCCTTAAAGCAAATGTCAGGAGACAGAAAATCTGGGGGAAATAATTGAAAACACAATTAAGTCGATAGATAAAAAAGATTTGAGTCCTGAAATGGCCGCTGCCCTTCCAACCGGCCCGAGTCCATCTGAAGGTTAAGTGTATTTTAGCGTTTTAAGACACAGACGGAGGAGCTATCTGCGTTCGCTGGGAACACTTCAATTAGACGGTACTGGCGGGGGGGATACAGGTTTCTACGACAAGGAGACCAGATGCAAGATGCTGGTTTAACTGGTATCTTAGCATACAACATATCCTGTTGACTTCACATCGCTGCTGATCAATTTACAAATCATCAATCACTTTTTAAATTAATTTGCCGCCTTCAAGGCAGCTGTTGGTTTGCCAAATAGCCTTTGACTAAGGTCAGTAACCCTAAGATTTGCCACTCCCTCAAGATCTAACATCATATAAGCATCCAGTATGTAATGAAAATATATTTAAAAAATGCTATTTTGGAAACCTTTATGACATTATCAGCAAAGTGAATAGTGTAATACGTTTAGTGCTACTGTTACTGGTAATATATATATATATAAATAAAACAATGAATTGGTTGGACATAATTTGCCGGAATACTATGCAAGTTATATGATTTCATCTTATTCCTATTCATATTCCAAACAATATAATGCATATAATATTAAAATAGGTCAGCACCAGTAACTTTGTTACTTTATTTGTACTTTTAGTGCTACTATATATATATATATATATATATATATATATATATATATATATATATATATATATACAGTGGGGAAAACAAGTATTTGAACACCCTGCTATTTTGCTATTTCTCCCACTTAGAAATCATGGAGGGGTCTGAAATTTTCATCGTAGGTGCATGTCCACTGTGAGAGAGATAAACTAAAAAGAAAAATGCAGAAATCACAATGCATGATTTTTTAACAATTTATTTGTGTGATATAGCGGCAAATAAGTATTTGAACACCTGAGAAAATTAATGTTAATATTTGGTACAGTAGCCTTTGTTTGCTATTACAGAGGTCAAACGTTTCCTGTATTTTTTCACCAGGTTTGCACATACTGCAGGAGGGATCCTGGCCCACTCCTCCACACAGATCTTCTCTAGATCAGTCAGGTTTCTGGGCTGTCGCTGAGAAACACGGAGTTTGAGCTCCCTCCAAAGATTTTCGATTGGGTTCATGTCTGGAGACTGGCTGGGCCATGCTAGAACCTTGATATGCTTCTTACAGCCAGTCCTTGGTTTTCCTGGCTGTGTGCTTTGGGTCGTTGTCGTGTTGGAAGACCCAGCCACGACCCATCTTCAATGCTCTGACTGAGGGAAGGAGGTTGTTCCCCAAAATCTCACAATACACGGCCCCAGTCATCCTCTCTTTAATGCAGTGCACTCGTCCTGTCCCATGTGCAGAAAAACACCCCCAAAGCATGATGCTACCACCCCCATGCTTCACAGTAGGGATGGTGTTCTTCGGATTGTACTCTTCATTCTTCTTCCTCCAAACACGCTTAATGGAATTATGACCAAAAAGTTCTATTTTGGTCTCATCTGACCACAAAACTTTCTCCCATGACTCCTCTGTATCATCCAAATGGTCATATGCAAACTTAAGACGGGCCTTGACATGTGCTGATTTAAGCAGGGGAACCTTTCGTGCCATGCATGATTTCAAATCATGACGTCTTAGTGTATTACCTACAGTAACCTTGGAAACGTTGGTCCCAGTTCTTTTCAGGTCATTGACCAACTCCTGTCGTGTAGTTCCGGGCTGATTCCTCACCTTTCTTAGAATCATTGAGACCCCACGAGGTGATATCTTGCATGGGGCTCCACTCTGATTGAGATTGACCGTCATGTTTAGCTTCTTCCATTTTCTAATGATTGCTCCAACAGTGGACCTTTTTTCACCAAGCTGCTTGGCAATTGCTCTGTAGCCCTTTCCAGCCTTGTGGAGGTGTACAATTTTCTCTCTTGTGTCGTTGGACAGCTCTTTGGTCTTCGCCATGTTACAAGTTAAAGTCTTGCTGATTGTATGGGGTGGACAGGTGTCTTTATGTCTTTATATGTCTTTATAACGACTTCAAACAGGTGCATCTGATTAAGGATGATACATGGAATGCAGTTGGACTTCTAATGGGCGGACTAACAGGTCCTTCAGGGTCAGAATTCTAGATGACACACAGGTGTTCAAATACTTATTTGCCGCTATATCACACAAATAAATTGTTAAAAAATCATGCATTGTGATTTCTGGATTTTTCTTTTTAGTTTATCTCTCTCACAGTGGACATGCACCTACGATGAAAATTTCAGACCCCTCCATGATTTCTAAGTGGGAGAAATAGCAAAATAGCAGGGTGTTCAAATACTTGTTTTCCTCACTGTATATATATATATATATATATATATATATATATATATATATATAAAAACTTACATTACTCGTTGCTCTATGTATTAGTCTGGCTTTAGTTTAAGTACTCAGTACAAGTTCAAATTTTGACTTCCTACCTCATAATTTAGATTTCACATCATAATTTGGACTCAGTATATCATCACCAAGTCATACGACTCAGTACAGTAGTAATGTAGGACAGATGCAGTATAAAAAACCATCTACAGCAACTTCTACCCTCAATCACATTAACTCCGCTGCACTTCATAATTCAGTAATACTGTATGAAGGCATTGATTGGCAATATTGAAAGCCTGAGGTCTTATTTTTTCATCCTCCGTTATCTTTTATGCGTTTGCTTTGCAGTTTAATTTACGATCAGACAGGTTTTTAATACAGCCAATGTTTTCGTCGCTCTGCGGCTGTCAGATTTGTGCCGTTAATGAAGCGGTCTGAGAAATGACTCTGGATATTAATTTCCCTAATGCAGAGACAGCGGACGGCCTCCATCACACCACTTCTTCATAAAGAAAGAATTATTTTTATTACAGCCACCACAGCTTAGTCACACGCTCCTCTCGCTCACAGATGAATCAAAGCCGTCTGACAGAATTAGATTCCAACCCCAGCGAATGAAAAGCATAGCGACGTAGACTGGGGGAGAAAAGAAAATGATCTTGGGTGGAGTAGGTATTACTAGTACCTATGTATGTCAGTTTTATTCATTATTCATATTTTGATGCATTTATTTTGAAAATAGTTTATTAGTAGTATTTTATTTTAAACTAAGTGGAGCATTACAGACATTACCGAAAATAACACTAAAGAGACATTAAAGAGAAAACGATCTTGAAGATCTTGAAAATATATTGATGAGGAAAAGTTAATGTACTGTTTTCTCGATTGTTTCTTTCCTCTCTTCCTTTCCGATTGTTTCAACACAAACATGGACTGTTTTTTTGTAAATTTAACACAGTTCTGGCCTGGTCAAAAAGCAATCTGGTGTTGGTGAAAAGTTACCATAATGATTTGGTGACTTATTTCAGGGAAGAAAACACACACTAACATTACAGTTAAACGATCAGAGTGTGAATCATCTGTGAGCTGGGAACTGGGGTCCTATAGCAACCAATCAGCTGGACCTCTAGCCAGTTAGCAAACATGTCAGTCAACCAGCCAGTCAAAACACCACAATTCAGTCAGTTAGTAATCAGGCATTCATCCAGTCACCAGGAAAACCAGTCAGTAAAGCAGAGAGTCAGTACATCTATGGTCAGACGAAGAGCAAGCACGCACACACATGCACACACACACGCACACACACACACACAAAACCCCAAGGCCAGTGCTTTATCTTTGTGACACATTCATAAACCCCGCACACACAATCACGCACATTTTGCCCATCCCCCCTTCATGTGCACATTATCACACTGTCTATTCAACCATATGACAGGTGTGTGTGTGTGTGTGTGTGTGTGTGTGTGTGTGTGAGAGAGTGTGTGAGAGGGAGAGAGTGTGTGAGAGGGAGAGAGGGAATGTGAGTGTCATACTGTGAAAGGAGAGGAACAAAAAACTGATATTGCAACAAAATGTGGTGGGTTACAATTAAGCAAGGGGCAAAGTTCTGTGCTGAGCAGTGAGTCCAATGGAACAATGGAAGTCCCTTGGATGGCTACAGAAACAGGTCAATTATCATAGACCGCCATGTTAAAATGCTATTTACAACAGAAATAAACATGTTTAGAGCCTGGTACAAAGAATAGTTTTGGTCCCAGTGGACCTACATCCATTGTTTATACAGTCTATGGTTTCCTTTTTTTGAATTTCCTACTTATTATATTACTACTTATTATATCATTATATATACTGACTTATTCTATGCAATACTACAACACATGATGCTACACCATATGTACAATACCAAAGCATGCTATACTACACAGTGCTACAGTATAACATGCATAGTCTTATTTTTGTTTTAGGGACAAAATAGCTAATTCATTCATTGTTTCAATGAGTTTACACTTTCAAAATAGTTGTTAGTTGCAGCTCTATACAATAGAATATAAACTGGGGCTGAACAACTATATTTTAATCTGTAATTGTGAGTATTTTGACTGATATATAAATTAAGTAAAAGAATCTGATACATCATTATTCTTCTTACGGTGTGATTTTTGGAGGTTTCTGTCACAAGAGAATATGATTTGTAGATCAGGACATTTCTGCAAAATGCAAATGTTGGCCACATTGCAATTTCAATAAGACTTTAATTAATTCAGCCCTAGATTAAGCATTACACAACATATATACACACACATACACACACACATTGTGCAGTAGCACACTGTCAAATCGTATGCCTTATTAGACCACAGCATACCCAACCATACTACATCATACAATACTATATTAATTGCACTATAGCCTATTACACATCACCATGCTATAATGTCTTGTACTACTATGATAGACATTTTTGTTTCTGTACCAAAGCCACTGGAAATAACATTCCTGTACATATATAATATTTGGGACAATAACTTCACTCTTCTGTCTGTAATATAATAATGTCCCCATACAACAGCTGGGCCCTTGGCTGTGTAAAACAGCAGAAACCCAATCATCACAAACAATCAAGAGTGTTCAGAATTGCAGCTCTGAACATTCATCTCTCCATAAGTTCAATCTGTTCCGAAAGAGAAATGTGATCTGACCCAAACGACCTCCGGGCCTCCATATTAGATTAGCCGGGGAGGCTAGCGTTTCAGCTAACCAAATCACAACTGGTCTAATGACACCGAGAGGTGAGGGTCAGCGTGACCTTTGACCTCTGACCTCTATCTGTGCCGCTGCGGACGCCCCCCTCACGTGGGATGAGAGAGGGAAGCGGAGAAAGGAAAAGGGTAGAAAGAGGTGAGAAAGAAATATTCATTTTCATTGTTTTCCCTCATTACTGCTTCCCTTCCTTCCATCTAACAGAATGATTAACTGATGCATAATAAAAAAATGTTGATGTGTAACTTATCACATTTTTATTTAGCAAAGTGTGTTTTACTTACAAGTAATGATGCAGACATACATGAATTTGTAAATGAGTGTGTACTGTAAATATATATATATATATATATATATCAATATTATAAAGATGCACTGTGCGTTACATCTGCAGTTGAAGATGGCATCTTGTTTGCTAAAAATGCATCAGCTGATAATGTCTGCCTGAAGGAGACAAAATGCCTGCCGGTGCAGAGAAAATGGATGTGTGTGTATGTTTGTGTGTTTGTGTGTGTGTGTGAGTGAGGGAGGGGGGTGGCGAGGCTGTGTCCAGCGGGGACCTTTGACCTCCCCAGGGTCAGCCCCTTCATCAGAGGCAGAGATGAGATGCTCTGTCAGATTGTTGGAGGCAGTCTTCCCTCTAGCGTAGGAGCACATTACTGTTTCACGCTGATATGATCGGGTTTCAATGCGGCTGCAGATATTTTGTATTTAAGTACACTGCAGTGACTAATGTTTTTCTCCTGAACAACAGCCCAACACACGAGGGAAAAATACAAGCATTAAAAAAAATACAACTATATTTGACAAAAATTTTATAAAACAGAGAAAGCCAGACAACGTCTAATTTCGGAAGCTAATTGACATTTTTACTTCAGTTTTATAATGATCTAAATGATAGATTATGAATCAAATAATTACTTGTTCAGTTGATGCTACCTGTGCAGACGGCTGTTCCTGTTCTAAACAATTCACCCTGGCCAGGATACAACAAGAACAAGGCTACTGTCCTTCAAGTATTAGCAAATACCCCTGAATAAATAAGCACAAGCTGCAGTCCACTGCTCACCGATAGATGGACCTCCAGGGATATAGAGAGCTCCTTTACTGTAGAATACTTGAAAATACAGAAAGCCTTGAGTTTTGCTATGATGGATCATTAGGACTTGATTATACTATAAAAGAACTAGTTTGTACAGTGAAAAGTGTTTATAGATTTTGTTAAATACAGATTAACAGACCTGGAAGGCATTCATACTGTTGTACACTTGTTTACACACACACACACACACACACAAAGTGATAGAAGTGAGTGCACCTCATTCTGCTTAAAGACGTACTGATTAGATGAAAACTGAACCAAGAACAATGGTAAAGACTTGTGGAGCGCATGCCTAGACATATGAAAGCTATGATTAAAAATAAGGCTTAACACATCAAATACTGATTTCTGAACTCTTAAGTGTATTAGTATTATGTTTTTTTTAAAATGATCTTGTTTCTTTGCATTGTTTGAGGTCTGAAAACATTGCATCTTTTTTTGTTATTTTGACCATTTGTCATTTTCCACCCAAACACAGACCTATAAGTAGTAAAATCAGAACAGAATGAAGTTAACAGAATGTTAAGCTCAAATCCTGCTTAGTTTCTTACCTCAACGCACCTGTCTGATCACAGCGATTAGTCCATGTCCATTGCCTAATGTTGCAAGATAAGGGCTTATAATTAAGTAGAAGTCGCCTTTGATGACATTTCTATATGTTGCTCTTATTGATCATAAGCCAACAATGAATTATCGTTGAATATTTATTTTCTAAAAACATTACTTTATTTGTAGTGTCAATTCAATTAGTTACCAGTTCAATCATCTGTGTTTTACATTTCTTCACTGTGTGTGTGTGTGTGTGTGTGTGTGTGTGTGTGTAGGGGGAAGGTGCTATGGATCCTAATGACATCCCCTGACACTACTAGGGACATAATTACAGCCCAGACACAGACAGGTTTTTCTATGTGCGTGTGTGTGACAAAGGGATACAGTAGACTGAGGTGATGGGTCTATTGCCGTGGTAACAGCCTGCAGCCAAGTGATTCTGTGGCTGTCGACATCTCTCTTTTGTTTCCTGTCCTTCTGCCCCCCCTCTTCTTCCCCCCCCCCCACACCTTTTTCTCATCCTCTCCCATTTTTATCCCCCTTATATTTCAGTTTTCCTTTTCTCTACAGAGGAGGAACGACCGGTAATTCCTTCCATGTACATATGACACGAGCGTTTTATTGATACATACTTGAAAAAGTCTGGCACTATCTTTTAACAGAGCTGTAACGCGATTACCTGATGAGCTCGGCCGCTGACCACAGCTGCGAGGCATCAGACTTCCTCTCTGACAGCAGCTCAGTACGTCTCTCTCTGTCTTTTGATTCGTTTCATTTGTCGATCAGAAAAGATTAAAAAAATGTCCATCAGGAAATGTCCCCAGAGCCCAAGGTGACATCCACAAATCACATCTTTTGACCCCGTCCACAATCCAAGGATATTTCATTTACAATTATACAAGCAGCACATCCTCATCACATCCTGGATCCAGAGAATCTTTCCCTTTGTTTCTGGATAAATGACTTTGAATAATTAATTGATTATGAAAACTACACATTAACTCCATTGATCAACTAATCAATTAATTGACCTTTTGTCTCTGTAATGCTTAGATTAGTTAAATGTTGAATTAGGCACTATTGACTGTTTCAATACCTAAGAGTTCTTTATTCAGTTGCTGTTTAATCTATTTGATCCGGTGTGATGATACTACTATGTTATTACTTATTAATCATTTAACTATCAACCAATTTGTCAAATATCCTCTAGCTACAGCTTCTCTGGTGTGAAGATTAGCTTTTCTGTGTTTTATATAACTGTAAACTGAATGCCACCGAGTTTGGACTGTTGGCCAGACAAAACAAGGCAGTTTTTTTACTGTCTCTTTCATTTTACTATCAAAGCTCTTATTTGTTTAATCAAAGAAAAACAATTATAAACCGATAATGAAATATGACACATCTCCAATTGAAACAATGTGTCTTCCTCAGCAAATTGAGATGTAGGCAGAATGACTCAGATAGATTTGGTCTACAAAGCTATTTTTGAGGGTTAAAGGTGTATAAGATATTCGTTTCTGCTACTTCTTTGTTGTTAATCTGCCGTTGGTTTGTCAAAGTTACTGTGAAACTGTCTTTCACTGTTTTTTTTTTAAATTGTATTTTAGTTTTTCTTTAACTGCTTCTGCCTGTTCCTTTTCAGTCACTGTCTAATTTATACTGACAGAAGAGTTTATATTGAATTGCTTAATGACTGAATACAACTAAGACAACTACAATACATCCTTGTTTGAGATTTTAAAAAGAAATGGAGTTCACACAATGGCGAGCGGAGGGGGGAAAAAAAGTGAAACAAAGAGGGAGAGCAGAAAAAGTTTCACAACTCCCTTTTTTTTCCCCTCCACAGAAGATACAATTCAGACTCTGCTGCATTTTAGGCATCTGCTAACAGATTAAATACCGCAGAGACGGAATGAAAAAAACACTGCTGTCAATAGGAGAAAAATGAGCTGTGAGAAATGATAAATTGTCAGACACGTCCGTGATATTGACTGGTCTTAGAGAAGGATGGAGGGAGGAGGAACAAAGGGAGCGGGGTGGGTGGAAGTGACAGTGAGAGACTGCTAAAGCCATTTTATTCTGTAAATGCATAACTTCAAAAAAGACTTGTGTATGTGTTTTCTACCTGTACAGTAGGTGGCAGTTGTTTCCTGGGGAAGAGGGCTTCCCTTCTTATTGTCTGTGTGTGTGAGAGAGATATGTGAAGTGTGTGTAAGAAGAGTGTGTCTGAGAGAGAGAGACAGACATCTGGAGCGTGTGTGCACTAAACACCAAACTGCTTTTAACACTGTGCAGGTCACAGTAAACTGGTATTACATATAGACTGTGCGGTATCAAAAAGAAAACCCACACACACTATGCAGAATCTACATTCACAGTCAACACCTCAATTTCTCAGCACATAAATGATAAATGAGTTTTTAATGTATGTTTGTTTTCTTTTCTTTTTTTTTATATCAAACCAGGTGAGGCTCCACAGGTCACTAGGCAATAATCCCTTTATTTTACACCATAAACAGCCTTAAAGCATTACGCAAAACTCTGCTTGGACCCTCCATTCCAGCATATTTGAAAAATGCCTCGGAGAAAACATTTTGTGCATATTCTTCGCTTTCTTTTTACAAAAAAATAAATCAAAAATCGGTGTTACATAGAGCATAGCCAGTATTGGCTGCATGTCCCTCGGCCCTTTTCACATTTATCAGCTGCTTTTTGCTTGTCATATAAAGTTGATATCTGCCACATTTGCAGTCTTTAAAAAGACTTCTTTCACTGTTGAGCTGTAGCTGTAGTGTAGTAACAAAACGAGGGACTTAGCCAATAACAAAACTGTAATATTGAAAGATATCTGCTTGATATGAGCCATTTGTTTTGTTGAAGCTTCATATTAGCTTTAGATCAACGTTTAACTGTGAATTTTTTCTTTCATCACTTACATTTTACTATAAATGCATTATGACGAGATCTACTAATGGCCAGTATAAAGCGAAGGAATTATTATGCAAGAAAAACCTATTTCAATGTTCCTTTGGGGACATGACCAACTAATATTTGAAAAATTGCGAACCTGTCCTTTAAGACTTTGAAGACCGTTACAAAAGCTTCACATTTTCTAGTGTTTTTAGAGTCATTGTCCTTAAAAAATACCCCATTTTATCCAAGATTTGACCTTCTAGTAGCCAGTTTGATGTTCTCTCCGTCCGCTTTCTGAACACAGAAAGCAAACCTGCCCAGCCATGATCCCACCACCATACTTGATGAAAAAAATAAATGTTGCAAGATCACATTGATTTGTTCATACCTGCTGTAATGTCGTCATCTGTGACATCCATTTCCTCCTCTGGAGCCTTGGTTTCTATTGGCTGAGCCTCAGGAGGAGGCGGGGCTGGAGGGGAGGGTTCAGTAGTCGTCCCAGCTAAGGAGAGAGAGATGTTTAAGTTAATTTTATTATTATTCATTACCACTTCAGGCAACACAGCTTTAACATATTAAACAATTTCAATTAAATCTATACAATAAAAATTATAAAACTAAGATTATTTTTGTTTAATATTGAATATTTACAAACATCATGTATCATCCCATCATCTTAAACATATAAAACCTACCCCAGAACCCATTTAACTTCCTCAAAACCAGTAAAAATTAACAAAAACATGGAAAGACTAAATATAACAAAACAAAATACAACTTAGCTAGCAGTAAGTCAAACTCTTTGGACAAAGATTAAATATCAACTAAATTAACTAAATAAATACTTCTTAAAATTGTGAATAAGACTTTTTTACAAATTTGTAATGACCTTAATTTTACCATAAGCGATTTATCAATGTTTTAATACTTACTTACTATACTTAAAACACAGTGGATACCCTGGATTGTCACAGGAAACCCAGCGAGTACCTGTGTTAGCAGTAATCATGCTATCGCGTGTGCATGTGCGTGTGTTCGTTCGCTCATCACACCAGGTTTCTACGCTGATCCTTATTATCAGGGTAACTGTCCTGGTTAAGCAGCTAATAAGGGTTTATTGGGCCACCTTGTTATCTGTAGAATTAATGGAAACAAACACACACACATAAACACACACACGCACACTGTCACACACACACACACACACACAGCTACACACTCTATATTTAGTGTTTTCATTTAGCCGTTATCTCTCTATTGCCAATTAAGAGTGGCTTTTCATTAGTGTCCAGGCTAATGAATGCTGCTGCGCTAATGAATGCAGGGAATAAAGGTAACAGAGCCACGGTGGGCTAATCTCTGAGAAAACTGCCTAATTAATGAATTACACACTTGTATACACGCACCCACACACACACAATCACACACACTCCTATGCTCTCAAATCACAGTGTTTCCAGACAAGAAGCCTAAAGAAGCTGAAACATAAGCAGGAAATTATAACATTTTGGGGAATAATACAAACCTCACATCATCTATTTATCTCACACGGTTGTTGATTATCTGCTCATGCGTTTCAGTGATGAAAAAAAAAACAACCTGATTGGACTTAATTAAAACATAAGTGATGGTCCACTGTGATTGGATAAAAAGCCCAACTGATCTCTCTCTCTCCCGCTCACTCTCCCTCTTGATTTTCAATTTTAGTTCACAAGAGCTTTACATGAAATACAGCAGTGTTTAGTACCGGAGCAAAACAATAGTGAAGAAAATTCAATTGTGTCAAAGATGCATGTTTTATATTTTTTCTGAGCAGGTGCCAGATGCCACACTGCTCACGTCTAGATCTTATCAATCCAGGTTTATTAGTCTAGTTTTTCCAAGATGACTTCATAATCTACACATTATATGTCATCCTCTATTTTTACAGCATTGATTCTGATGAGGAATACCTGTGAAACTAAGAAATCTTTGAATATTAAATTTTTCAACATTTTTTTTTACCAATCGTCATGATTCCTATCATGATGGCAATAGAATGTATCCTTTTTTGTGAATTTTCAGCTCACAACTCATCCGTCACAGCATTTGGGAGTTATTGATTGTGTATTTGCTGAGTTTGACGAACAAAACCAAAAAACATCAGGGTTTCCCACACATTGACCATTGTGTGGCGCTGCACCACACAATGAAAACCTAGTGCCACGAATTAAATCTGCCTCGTGATGTCATTCTCGCGCATACACATAGACAGTGAGTGAGCAACGAGTGAGCGAGCACTTCACTTCCTCCTGCTCTTCATTCTTGTTTGTAGACCACATTTGCTGTTACCATGGTAACCATAGGTGTCACCAAATCAACCAGGACTGAAACCTATCAACATGCATGAGTGGGGGGCGTGTCATTAGTCATTTTGACAGGAATGTTAATATTAACCTGCATAAAGTTATTATATTACTATTATTTAAACATTTTTTCATGGCCTCTGTGGCATGGTTGAGGTGAGGGAAAATTACGTTAAAATCTAGGATATAGGATTGTGGTTAGAGGACATCAATTGCAGGTCTGTGACAGGACACCGGCTCCAGTTTCCTGCACGAGGGTCGGACAGGCTACGCGCCCGTCCAACACCTCGACCTCCACTCCCACGTTTGCCACCTGGCTAATTAAAGACACAGGCCAGGCCTATAAACCCCGTAACTCAACTGTCCTGCTCGTGGGGGAACGAGAGAGCTATAGAGGTGCTGGGAAGGAAAGGAAGAGATGGAGCTTGGCGGAAAAGGGGTGGACGACGGGGTGGGAGGGAGGCGGGATGGGGGGAGGGGAAGGAGGCGTTCTGCCCTGCTCCAAGGTCAAGCTTGTCATGTCAGCCATGACACATAGCTCCCAGCATGCCTTGTTAACCTCTAGGACCTCCTCCTCCTCTTGTCTTCTGTCTGTTGCTCTCTCATCCTCTGCTTAAAACACACTTCCTTTCCACTTCTTCCTTTTTGAATTTTTTTATTTTTTTTGCTTAGTAAATTTAAGAAGTGATTGAAGGTTGATATGATTGTGATGATTATAATGATGATGTATTTATTATATAAGATGAGTGGCGATGGGGTGCTTGTATTAGTAGTATTAAAATGTATTTTGATTTTTGTATTATTTTCATTATTATAGTTTAGATTTTCATCATTTAAACACACAATTCAGATTTATTTTCCATCTTTTCCTATTCATTTAAGGAAAGTAGGAAAAGAATTGGTGAAGAAATAAAAAAGGTAAAGAGGAGGAAGAGAAGGAGAGAGACGAAGCTGTGAATAAAACACGCAGGAGGAGGAGAGGTGATGAAGGAAGGAACAGATGTTTAAAAGAAAAAAGGTCAGGAAGAGGCTTGAAGGTTTGGCAGCAGCAGGTTGATGAAGGCAAAAAAAAAACTGACAGGACTGGACGATCGTTGGGGTAAACTAAATGCAGAGAGAAAGGAAATGGGGACTGCTGTTGAGTGATCAAAGACACAGCTGCCCCCCCCAACACACACGCACACACTTTGACCCTGAAAACTGTGTGTGTTCACGCGTGTGTGAGTGTGAACAATGATAGAGGCTTTGTTTAATCAAGTGTGTGGGAATATGAGTGTGTTGCGGTTGACTCTCTCTCTCCCTGCCCAGCATTGCGCTCCCTCTCCCGGGCTTCCATCGCTCCCTCTTCCTCCCGCTGCAGCTCCGGAAGTCCACGCCAAAGGTTATCGCTTCACCCTCATGTTTTATTGTTTGTTCGCACTTCTGTGCAGTGTGTTGGACGAGTGGGAGTTGCCAGGGATGATCAATGCACTTGGCTGTTTGCAAAGAAATTGTTCCGTTTTAACTACTAAGCTTTAGAGAAGTTGGTAGTCTAGCTGGTTTTTACTCCACTCCTGCAAAACGGTAGAGACAGCAGCATTTAGTGAGGCTTTTGTGAGTTTGAATGTGTTCGCAAAATGTGCTCGTCTTCAAGGAAATCTCTGGATGCTTCAGAGGTTACTAACAATATAAATTTAAGTAAATTGATTTGTTAAAAGCCATCAGACCATCGCTATTTCAGCAATAATTATAATGTATCTTACCCCGTAAGTGGTCACATAGTTTAATATTTAATGTTTCACAACAGCGCTTGTGAAGCGGCGTGTTTCACGGATAAAAGACGCTCCTTTTGTTAGAAAGTTGTAAAATACACTCCGATGAGCACTGCTGAACCGATATTGTGACCGATATGATTTAACGAAGGTTAACACAGTGAACGGCAGTGTACTCCAGCTTCAGATGTATCACCATATCAATTGACATCAATTGACAGCAGCACTCTACTGTGCCTTTAGATGCTGCAGGAGCTTTTTCATACAGGATTAAGCAACTGTAGACCACAGAATCATCCACGTTCCTTTATAGATCAATGCAGACTGATTTACTCATTTTACTGCTTTACAGATTAATCTTGTGGCCGTTTGCACCTTCCCTTCAAAGGTATTAAGTTTAGATGCAGTCTCCATCTCAGAAATGGTGTTCCAGACCAGTAGATCGTAGTGCTACTTTAATCTATTTTCATTTTCTCCTACCAGTTTTGTAAAGAATTGCGTCTAAACGACCCATCTTAATTATTCTTTGAGGTCAAAGTACTAACAGGATAAAACATTTGAAAGTTGCAGTCTGCACAGTTAACAGATCATTTTTTTTACATTGCTATTGTTCTTATACATGCAACCCTCTGTGGCTTTGGACCAAAAAATCATGCTATTTTTTATAAATACTGATAATTAGACACAGTGGTGATGATGGAGTTGGTGTGGACAGCTTATTTCGCTCTTTCTCTCCCACTTGAGTGCAAGTCAACAACTCCAGTTCCCCCTTTCCTTTTGTGTTAAAACCTTTTAAACGCTGCCAGGACAGCTGAAAGGTCAGCCATTGCCACTGCTGTGGGTCTGTGTGTGTGTGTATGTTTTCTAGTCAGCCCATGTTGCGACAGTAGGGCTCTGTCTCAGACTCAGTGACATTTCCTCAGCACTAAAAGCTAATGGATGAATACAGGTGTATTCCCTCAAACACCAACCACTCTGGTGTTGGAGAGGAAGAGTGTGTGTGAAAGAGAGAGTGTGAGAGAGGGAGAGAGAGAAACACTCAAGAGGACTATGGAGTGCCTATTACATGTGTCAACAGTGTCAAATAAGACAAATCACTCCACTTATGTTACACGCATCCCATATGGAAGGTGTGACATGTGTTGTTGAGGACAGTAAGTCTACACTATAGAAAAACAGTGTTATGTTGCATTGTAGTTCAAAAATAGAACACAAAAACATCTGTTCTATTCTCATTTGTTATCCACTCAACTGAGGACTCACTTAAAGTCTGCAGTCTAAACTGGGAGCAGAATGAGGTCCACTCTGACAAAATTGAATTTCTCAAAAACGGCTTGAAAACTAAAAAGAAAAAAAATAAGTTGTGAAAAATAAGTGCCTGTAGGACTCAAACCAGTTCACCACATTGTTGTAGCTCTATTCACACAGGATCAGGTCAAGTGGAATTTAATTCCTGCTCATTTACCAACTTTCTTTGTACCACAACTCTATCTTTATTTAACTCCTAGGCTTTTTTATGCCTTTATTGGACAGGCCTTCTGCCTGGTGTGGGACACGAATCGGGGCCGTCTGCAGTGAGGATTTCAGCCTCTGTAAATGGGGAGGCTGCTCTGCCCGATGCTCCACTCACCACCCCCTTAAGTCTAATTTTCGTGTTTCACCAGCATAAATACAGTGATTGTGTGCTCGAATACGAGTGTCTTTAAAATGGAGGTGACCTACACTCAGCACTGTGCCTGCATCCTGTATAGACAAAGAGAAAGGACCAAAGTTGCCGCTGCTCATGCTATGCATGCTACAAGAGCACCGATATGACTCGACTTTCATCAGGAGTTCCAGTAATGTGTAAATCTCCACAATATTGTAGCTAAAACCACATAAATTTGTGTATATGTTGGGAACTTATCAGCTTGAATGCATGAACACTTTAGCAGAGCTTATGTACCACTGACAACACAATTCTCATGGATTTATAGTTTACTAGACATCGATAATATACTATACTCTGTTAAATTGGACTAAATCACAGTGACAATAATTACCTTTTGAACTATTATGACTGACGTTAGTCGTTATTGTATCCTTATTAGAACATCCCCAAATAAGGATGTCTAAATGAGTCAGTCTTTAGAATTAATTCAGTTCATGAGATTATTTTTGTTTTGATCAAGTTGGGTCACTTCCTGTGGATGAAATCACGACCAAATCTGAAACCTGAAAATTTTCAAAGATTAAGCACATATAAATAGCTTTTGTTAGGGTGATGGTATACTTTTCTCTACCGTACTGTGCTCCGAGTTAGAAAAAAAAAACAATGTGGAAATGTTAGCGTCAAGGTTCAACTGTAGTGAACAGGGTTTTCACATTTAGAATGTGACAACCAGAACGTGTAGAGACACTCTGATTCATAGGAAGGAAAAGGTTGAATTTTGACTTCAAGGCGTCTGACAATAGAAAGACCCAAGTACAGGTTCAAAGGAGTTCTCCTGAGGATTCACTGCATTCCCCTGACTTCCCCACAATATTCCAGGTTTTCCAGGACCCGCAGGAGTCATCTTTCTCTCTGTTCCAGTCCTGCTGTGCTGCACACAGATCAAATTCAATGACCCTTTAACCTCGCTCTCTCTCTCTGTCTATGTTCCCTCCCCCCCCCGCCATCCACCCTCGTCCCCTGAGGTCACCGGTCCATCACTCCCCCACCCCCCCCCTCCTGCGGTACTGCTGTGGTAACACAACACTGACCAGTGCCCGTTTCCATGGCAACTGCTCCCCTGAGATACACCCCCCCCCAGCATCCTCAGCAACCACAGGGCGACTCTTGAACACACACATACACACACAGACACACCATTTTAGAAGGCAGTTTCTAGTAAAAGAAGGTGGAGATTCACCTTTCTTCCCATCAGCAGGTCTATCTATAGACGGAGGGAGAGAGAGACCGGGGGAATATACAGGGAAGCAGACAGAGAGACGGACAGTAAATACAGAAAGGGAAAGAGATAGAGATGGATAGAAGGATAGATAGAAACAGAGATTTGTTCAAGTAAGTCTTATGTTGGCCTCAGTGGTTGCTGTTTCCATGGTTAATAAAAAACAAGAAGCCAATCAGAGCTTTGTAGACTACAATAAAAATGAGAATATCATCTTCACAATTCCATACATCCATGAAAAATAGTTAGAAAAAGGGCCACAAAAAAGGGAACACCTACACATTTACATTTTTGTTTCATTAGTATGAAAAAAAATATGTAAACTGCTCCTGGGATCTGATACCATCACTCCTGTATCAACTGGAAATTGCTGATATTTCCCTCTGATAAGGGGTCAGTTAATTGCTAGTGTTAGCATGCTAACCATAGACTACTACAAATAAAGGATGAAGCCAAATGTTGGTTTATGGACCCCATTTTAAAGCCTTTAAAGCTAAACAGTTTAACCGATGCAAAGTTGTTTTTTGAAGCCAGAACTTACCATATTTGGATGAGAGTATGGATCTGGGGAGGAGCTTCCCACCTATGGTTAACCTCCTAATAGCTAGCAACCTGGCCCTTAAAGCAGCCACTCCCTTATTTATGTGAAAATTGAAACCTTTATAAAACTGAATTAGGTGAATCATTTAAAAATGTGCCCAACATACAGTAGGGTGCACTTTGTAGTAGTACTTTATTTCTACTACGCTGTTAACATTTATTTATGCTGTAAATTTGTGTATTTTAAAATGGGGGTCTATAAGGATTGACACTCTTTTGAAGCCAACCTCAAGTGGCCATTCCACAAACTGCAGTTTTAGGCACTCCGGCATTGGCTTCATTTTTCATCCCCAGAGGTTGATTCATAATGCTAACATGCTTGATAACATCTATGGTTAGCAGGTTCAACTACTGTATGTTATGTGGGACATGTTAAAACATGGTTTTGCATATTTTCCCCCCATTCTATCCTACTGACATACTCATATTGTTATATAACGTCTGTTGCTTGTTAGAAAGCCTGCAAAGCATTGTTTTATTGATATGATTTATTACATAACATATGATATGCTCATAGCTGCTTTAGAATGATATACAGTGCGAGGAACTTACGGGAGCTGACAGTGTCCACATATTGAGGCAGGTAGGAAGCCCACATGTCGATGGTGTCCTTACGTCCAGATTGCCCAATCCTCCTCAACTCAGCCAATAGGAGAGCTTGTGCTGCTTCTCGAACCTAAAACCGAACACATGGTATGTTATAACGGAGCAGAGATTCTGATTATAATGTATAGTCTTCTATGGAGGGTCTAGCGGAATGCTAAGATGCTGGATTTTTATTTACAATTGTCCATATTTTTTTTTTTGCTTCAGAGGACAGAAATGGCATGGTTCATCCGTATGGTAAATTGTGGGGAAAACAAATTCAATACATGCAAAGTAAAAGTGGTGCAGTAAAAGTTTTATAAGTTCAGTGTGTGTGTGTGTGTGTGTGTGTGTGTGTGTGTGTGTGTGTGTGTGTGTGTGTGTGTGTGTTACCTCCAGACAGCGGTCCTGCCACCTCCTCGCCAACATCTCCAGCAGAGGAGGTCTAAACTTGTCCAGGCCCAGGAGGTCAGGGAGCATCACACAGTGCATGGCTGCCAGCTGGCTCCAACCTGCACACACACATGCAAACACACACAGGCACACACACGCAAACACACGCAAACACACACACACACACACACACACAGTCAGAGACTGCAGGGTGGAGCAGCAGAGATTTCTACACACACATGCTCATACACAAACCTCACTGCTGTCACATAAAAACACCTTTTCTTTATGTTTTAACCCACTATAGAAAGGAGTAACAACATACTGATGACTTAGATTGTCTTACTAATCATATTATTTCTATTTATTTTAAATTATATCATATGTTTTTATTTATAAGAACATTTTAGAGTAAAAGTGGAAGTTGGTGGGACTTGAATTGTCAAGGGAGGGTCACCAGGAATAAGTATTTATCCTCTGGGAACCAAGAATATCCACAGGCAATATCATAATAATCCTGGTTAATTTATTAATATATCTTATAATACCCAAAAGTTAGATAGATCATCCGATATCGCAACTAAAGTGAAAAGTTAAAGAACTTTAGCTGAGAAAAGCTGAAAGAGCAAACGCTTTGCCTCACCCTACACTATTTGTAAAGTGTTTCATACCAATACAGAAATGTGAGATTGACATCCATCCTTTTAATTTCAGAAAGATTAACCACAATAGGAGCACATTTCTGAAATTTCTTTAAAAATGATGAAATCACAATTATTTTAAGTAGACTCTTCTAGCTGAAAAAAAACATGTGCGTTCCATATGACAGCAGCGAGCCTCTCACATCCTCACACACTGACTTTGTCCTTATGAAATATAAAAAAAACACACCAACAACAGTAAAACACAGAATGGGAGTATATTTGACATTCTACATTATCTGCAGTCTTGGTTAGAACAAAGGTATTGTTTCTGCTAACCAGAGCCTGAGTGTAATTGATGGAGTTCAACAAGTAAAAAAACAGATATACAGCACTGCCTGGTGGATCAACAAACGCCTCATAACGATACCTTGGCACGATGAAGTTAAGTGTCTTTGATTTCATTCGGCAACACTGCGTTACAGTGAGAGAATTTTAGTCCAAAGCTAAAGAAAACATTCGAAAACCCTGTAGGTTTTCAGATCGAGTACACAACTCGTTTTCCTCAGTTGTGTTATCCTGAATGACTGATGAAGAAAACTAACATTCAAAATGTCTTGGTATCGCTTTCACAGGGTTCATATCTCAGCTGTATCGGTTTGAGACAGAATAATGGAATATATTTATATATTACACCACACACCAGATAAATATACACAAGCTCTTGCATGTCTGTGACAAAACACGGACTGAAACGTTAATTTGCTGATACTCGACATAAACCAAACACCTTATTCACATATATCGGTCCAATATATGGTTTTGTAGAGATAAAACATGTATGCAATGTGTGCATGTATAATGGACACTAAATGACTGCTGCAAAGAAATTCCATTAAAATTTCTTTGCTGGGGGCACCATGTAAACTTACCTCTGCCATTCAAATAAAGACAGGGAGAACTCAAACCATTAGGCATTTTACATACACACATACTGCATTCTTAACAACTTCTTAATGCAGAAGGCTGACAAATTTATAGTGTCCAAAGCAGACACTTGTAAGCACCATCTGTCTCAGTACCGGTGATCAGAAAATATTTACACTCAGTCTCTAGCAACACATTCATAATTGCCTTGTAGGAACCTCAGATGCTAAAAAAGATGAAAACAAACTACTTTTACCCCTGTTGCTACTACTCATTGAGGTTGAAAAACATCTTTTGTTTGCCAATAGCTGAAACAAATAATATTATACTTATAAGTTAGAACTAATAACTAACTACTATTCCAGAAAAGATGTCCAAATTTTCACTAATCATTCCTGCAGCTAACAACTATTCCTACTGTTGTTGCTGCTACTGCTACTGTTGTTGCTTATAGTACCATAAATTACCAAATAATAGCAAAGTTTCAATTAACCGCAGTCCCCTTTAAATACTGTGTGCATGTGTATATTTTAATAAATAATAAATAAATGCAGTCTAATTAATTAAAAAAAAATCAAGGAAGAAGATATGACCGGTGATGCTGCACTTTTTCCTCCTTCCTTCTTCTCTCATGTTCAAATGACATTAAAGAACACCCTCTTGGGTAATACTGCTTTATTGTAGCTCGCTATGGCTCCGGTGCATTGACAAAATAAAAAGTATGACATGAAATCCAAACTTTCGGTCATAAAATGTGCAGAGGAAAACTCAGACGTTTAACTACAGTACTGTAATCTGACTTATGAAACATTTAAGTGATAAGGTAGTTTAACAAAAGAATTAGAGTAAATTAACATATTTTTTCCAGTTTTGCTGAGCAAGACTTTTGTCAGGAAAAAAATAATCTCCTTTTCCAAATTGCCACATGATCTCAAATAAACATCTGATCTATGAGGTGATTGAAAAAAAATAAATGCCCCTGGTATTATTTGGTAATTTATGGTATTACTGTTGCTTCTACTACTTTTGCTGCTACTAACAACTATTCCTACTGCTACAATTTTGCCTGCCACTGTTGCTAACAATGATTATGGTTATGGCTTCTATTGCTTCTGCTATTACTGCTACGTTTGCTGCTACGGTTTTCCTGTTGCCATTAATTGATCATTTAAAACCTTGTGGACATATTTTAAAGTTGCTGTTTATTCTCACAGAAAATTAGATGAGATTTTAGCTGAAATATTCCTACATGAAAGGGGAAGGAATGAGTCTCTGTGTGCATGCTTGCCACTTACATAATCCTGATTATCAGCTTTGAAAAGGCACTTGAATATAGATTTCCCTGTAGAAATAGTATAGTTAAATAATTTGAAAATGCATTCATTGTATGGGTGGAGCCGCAAGCCTCCATGGCAAAAGCAAACATCCTGTTAAAAAAACATTAATTGCTGTTTAAAAAAAGAAAACCCAAGATTAGGCCCTGAGATGGACACCCATAAAATCTTTTATAAAAAAATCCTTACTTTTGTGACTTCAAAACACAATTTTCGCAACGTATCCTTCAAAATTTTATGGGGACAGCATTAGTCGGATGTGCAGCAGATGAAAACAGGCTGACAGTTATAGGTCATAGGAGTGCAAATTTAAGTTAAACTTTAAGTTGAAGCTAATTTAAATTTAAATTTCATTGGATTTGGTTGATTTTGGTAAATGATTTTGTTGTTGCTGTTTTTTTTCCCCATTTTTTTTTCCAGGTAGAAATAGCAAGCATGCAACAGTGAGCATAGAGAGACACTAAAAAGTCAAAACATTCAGACAGACAAGTAGACAGAGACGGACAAAACAGCAGGATTGCACTGTACTGCACAGGAAACAAAAACTAAAAAAAAGAGAGTAAAAGCCCAGGGTCTGTGGTCAATGCACTCTCAAATGTCAGTTCCAAATATCACAGTAAAGTTTGATTGTTTGCCGATGACACAGCTCTTCATCTGTGACTGTCATTATCAAAATGCTGGCATATTAAGAGTGTTCAAACCAGCTCCAGTGGAGTATTTATTGTGATTATTGAGTGGATTGAAAGTGGACTGAACTCAGCTGTGGCAGACAAACAGATAGACAGACAGTACTGGAGACCAAAACAAAGACAAATACACAAACTGGAGCTAGACACCTGAGATGAAAACCTAACCCTGTCTGCAGGGAAAAACAAGACTGATGCAAGAGGAGAGAAATGAGGTGATAAGACTCAAGAAAGGAAGAAACAGGAAGAGTGAAATGAATAACTGATGTGGAGGGGTTGTGGGGGGGGGGGGGGGGGGGGTCAAGAGAAGAAAGATAAAACTAATGGGAATGGACAGTAAAAGAAAAAATAATACAGATGGGAAGGAGAGAAGAAACAAAAGCAAAGACACAAAGAAAGGAAGGAGCAAAAGATCGCCAAAGACAAAGCATCTGAAGAAAGACTATGGCTGCAAGACTCTCCCAGTACCCGGCAGTTCAGTCAGTACCTTCATTGACTGAGTGGATGTTATGAGAAGCAGGACGGAGGCTGGGGGAGCCAAGGGCCCCCTGAGGAAGGCCTCCAGGGGCCCCTGGGGCCCCAGCAGTGGTAGCAGTGCTGGTGTTGGCTGTGGCAGCTACAGCAGCTTGTAAAAGGAAGAAAAAGGAGAGAAATAATCAAGGAGTCCAGGAAGAGGTTAGGAAAATATAAATGTATATACAATACCAAACGAAGAGAAGAGACGAGCGGTCAAGCAGCCGGGAGGGAGAAAATATTTTTTACAATAATAATAATAAAAAAAAAGAACAGAAATGTAAAACACTTATGAAAAGAAAAAGAAGAAATATGCCATCACATAAGAACAATAAGTTTTAAAAAAGAATATGTATTACATTTGTTTTCCTAAAACATCATGTTGGGTTTATATCCAAACTGAAAAGCTCTACTTACAAATGACCAGGATTTTTTTTTTTTTTTTAATGTTCAGTGCCAATGAACCAAAAGGAAGAATTAATATTACGATTATGGCTAATAAACCAAAGTAGAGATTAGAGAAACACTGGTTATAGTTTAATTGAAAACTTTGAAAAAAAGAAAGAAAGAAAGAGAAAATGAAAAAAGTCCAAATCAAAAGATTAAAGTATCCACAAGCTGCTCAAACAGTCAAGGACTATTAGGGGTTTATAATTAATATGATAATATTATACAAACTTTGTTGGCTCGCACATGACAATTTTAGTTTTAGACTCTCCACAGAAATATTGTTAATATTAATATGGTTACAGGTATCATATTAATAATTATGGAAGTTAAAACTACACCAGCATATAAAGTGTTTAGTTTTTAAAGATACAGCACATAAATCAGATAACATACTAAAATCACTTAGTAGTAGCTGCTAATGTTAGCACAGTTTCCCATAACAAAAAGAATCATGGCACAATGCAATTACACACTTCTGTTAAGACCATCATTTCACATATATACTGAATTTTTATGTGATTTTATCAAATAACAGAACTTTATCAGTGTTCTTAAACTTAAATTTAACTTTTGATTTGGACTTTCTCCTGATCCAAACACCTACAAACCAGGTCAGCCTTGATCTAGTTTAATGGACAATGTTCTCGAAAGTAAATCAAATAAGTGAATCAAATATGTTAATATGGTCTACTCGCAAACAAATAATCCACAAAACTAAAATTAAACAACTTACGTTTACTTAAAAAAAAAAGACAAACACAAAAATCAACCCAAGGCAGAAAAGGAGATTTCCTATGAGGAGAGATGTGGTAAGATATAAAAAGATAAGTTTATAAAAAGGCACATAAAATGTAATAAAACCCCAGTTAAACAATGACATTTTCCAGCAAGCACTTGGTAGAGAGATTTAAAAAAATATCATCTGTTAGTTTGAAGACCAACTACACCCAAAACAAGCCCAAAAATGCTAGACTAGGAAACATTTTAGTGTCCAATACTGATTGAGAAACTATTTAAAAAAACAAAACAAATGGCATGTCCGTAAAAAAGAACAATTCTGCACGGAAAAATATTACACACTAGTTCAAATTGTAAAAAATAATCTAGATTTGATGTTTCTACATTCTTAGTCTATAAATGTTTATTTCTAAAAATCTCTTTATATAAATTTCAAAATCCCATTAAAAGGTATTTTGACTACAAAGAAACACAAGAGCAAAATCATGTCAATATAAAATACAACTAATGACATTATTGAGATTGTTTGCACTGAAATACAGTCATAGACAGTACATACACTCACTGTTTACACAAAATACGCTAAGCAGCAAAATGCAACAGGTACAAAAATACAAACATGTAGCTCAGAGACAACAAATAAAACAGTAACAACATTACATTAGTTGGTGGGAAAGAGAGGAAGAAAAAAAGAGAAAGACGTGCACGTTTCTACAAGGAAGACTGAATGGAAATGGAAAGAGTGAAATAAATATTGAGAGTGTCATTTGTGTGACAGATTTTTTTTTTTTTCCAGAGAATGGGCAGCAGGCTGAAGCCATGCAGTGAAACGCAGGTGAAGGTGAGAAGAGAAAGGAGAGAGAAAGAGAAACGAGGGAGAGGAAGAGAGAGAAGATGGCTGAGGGCAATCAACAGCAGTTCGTCAGCATTGATGTGTATAATGATCTATGATGAAGTTAAATAGTCTTTAGTCATCTTATGCGGCCTAATTTAGCTACTGGGCCAACAGCTCGACATTGCAGGAGGGCTCCCACTAGAAAAGGCTTTGGATGTTGGAGGTAACATGATAAAATAATAATATGAAGATAATACTTTAATATTCCTATACAACTTGAGGATTCATAACCCACAAGCAACTAAGGACAAGTAAGGAATTTAAATATTAGGTTAATGTATCATAAAAATTCATTACAAGATCCCCATGAGTTCTGCATTAATTACTGCACTAAATAAGATATAGTGCGATTTTAAGGATTTTAATATGTGTGTAGACTATAGGAGTAAGCTTCAAACTTTTAATACTGGAAGAAAACAATAGTACAAAATGCTAATATTTTAGAAAACCAACATAAAATATAAAATTTTAAAGTGAGACTTACAAATATGTTGATTTGAAGATTGAATGCTGAGTGGTTTTTTTTGTTTTTTTTTTAGGTTTGCCGTGTTTTAGGCTTATCTTTATTTATGAAGGATAGCCAACTGCTTTATTAATGGATGAAAGTAATTATTACTTAATATACTTCCATTTTTCCCCTCTTGCTGCTCACTGTGGACATGAGGACAAATTTTCCAGAATGGTCATACTTACGTTTTGGCTTAAAAACGGCTTGAGAGACATTTTACACAATGATGAAAGAGTTCAAAAGACGAACCTGAAATCTGAAATCGCTTCATATCTCCAGAGGGGTTTTCCTAACCCCAGTGTACCTGCACAATGGCTAAACTTTGCATTATAGCACCTTCTGTGGAACAGAAATAATCCAATATGCAGATGATACTTTCATATTCATATCTTGACACGAGGAATATGTTTCCATCTAGTTTGCATTAAAATGCAAAGCTGCAACTCCTGGTGGCCTCAACATTCAGATGATGTTCACACTAATGCAAATATTATATTATTATTCTTATTATCCTCACTGCAATGCCAGTCAAATATTAAACAAAAGATGGTAAACCAAAAGAGAAGCAGCCTTTGCTTTAATCAAGGCAACACCACCAAATTATGTCCAACACCACCAAATACACTAGCATGGTCAGTCTAGCAGTGTTTTCTCACTCTATCCATTAAATATGTGCTAAATTACAAGGAAGTGTGAAGTGGGATAAATCACAATTTTGACAGAGGTAATTATTATTTAGGCCAAACCACAACAATGGCTGCTTCTTCTTCTTTTCTCAGCAGCTTAAAGGTCCATTTTGCTTCTTCAGACACCTATTTTTATTTTTTTTGTGTGTTCCATTTGACACATTTACACAACAAGACAGTACAATTTTATCAGTACTTACAGAAAAGAGGGACAAATCTATGAAACTCAGCTCATCCTATAATCTCACCCTTTTAACATTTCTGTTGGTGGAGATTGCTGGCATTGTGTGTAGAAAAAAAAAAGGCTAAACCAGGGGCAAATAAGAATATTTTTAGAAACGTGTCTGCATTAGTGTGGACATGATTGTAAAATATTAATTGCATAGGTGTTTTAGGTGTTGTAAATGATCAGCAAACACCCTGCTCCTTCTCCTCATCTCTCTGTAAATGCTGAAGTATATTAGAGGGGCCTCCTCATTTATTTCCATGAGAAAAGAGACTGAGCAGGGTTAACAACACTCTTCTTCACAAAGCCTCACACACACACACTCACACACACACTCACACACGGTTGGAGTAGACGGGCTGAACAGAGGTCATGGCCGAGCGTTCCTTCTGAATGGTGGTGAATAGGCGTGTGGCGTGAATAAGTCCACACGCTTGTCACGCTTGGCCTCCATTAAGGCGTGACAATAGCGCAAACCCCCCAAAACACCCGAGGGTGCCACCCATGGCACATGTGCGTGTGTGTGTGTGTGGTGTGTGTATCCACATGAACTTGATTTTTGGTGCGTGTTTGAAGGTATAGCGCTTGCTGTATGTGTGACAGGTAGCTGAGAGTGTGTGTGTGTGTGTGTGTGTGTGTGTGTTGTAGGCAGATGGTGACGGCTGGTTAAAATGTCCCCTACAGTGAACCAGTGTGAGTTTCTATCTGCAATGAAAGACAAAAAAAAAAACACCTTTTCTCCCCTTCATTGACACAAAGTAAGATTTTGGATCCCTCCCCATTCTATCAATTTCCGTCTTTTTCTTTCTCTACAGATGTTTCCTTAATCCACCACTTCAATAGGTGTGTTCCATTTTATTTCCTTTAACCTTCAAAAATAATTACAGTATCAATAACAATTTTACAATTCTTATTCCATTGTATTTCCAATTCACCTCATGTTTTCCATGTAATGGTCTTACTGTTTATAGTTTACCATATATATTGGGGCCAACAATACCTCTAACTTATTGTGTGTGCATATCTACTGTATTTCCCTATTGTTGTAAGTTAAAAAAATAAAGAAAAAAATAAAGAAGCATCATTGCAGTTCCTCATGTTCATTGTCATAATGTGTGATTGATTTACTGCTGCAAAACACTAGTATGCCCATAACAACTTTATGAAAAAACAAAGCAAAAAGAAAAAGAAACAAAAAAACCCCAGCAGAACAGCCCTTTATAAAGACTGCCTGACCAAAGAAACAGCAGCAACTTCCTCCTATAATATTTCTAGGTTTTTTGTCTTTTTTTTTGTTTTTAAACTTTGTGGGTTTTAATGCCGGTGGGCTGCATTATCAAACCCCTCCACCCTCCGCCCCCCCCCCCACCCTCCTACAGGGCCCCAGGGATATGTGAAGCGAGCCCCTCCTTTTGTAGTTACCTTGTTTGATCTGGGCTTGTAGCGCCGGGTTGGAGGGCTGAGGGGGGGCGGCCGGCGTCCTGCGAGGAGTCTCCGGGGTTCCTCCTGGTCTGGGAGGCCTGGAGGAAAGATCACAAAGAGGAGGCATGAAATATTAAAGGAGGAGAGAGGAGGGCCGGGACACACACACAAAAAAAAAAAAAAAAAAAACACAAAGGCCGAGCACGCGCCTGTGTGAGTGCCTTCTCGGGCTCCAGCCTATTGAATTTTGAGTGGAGGACGCAATCCTGGGTCTGAACAGACCGGAGGCGACGAACTCTCAGAGACACACAAACACTTCCAATACAACGATCGATACGGCGATCAATAACGGTTGCCAGGCAACAAATCAGTGCCAGAGAACTCTACAACCAGAAGTTGTATATAAAAAAAAAAAATGGCAAAATTGAACCGAGAGGATATTTTGAAAAGCAACAGGAGTCAAAGTGTTAGTATGGAAGTGAATTAATGTCTAAGAGGAGGATTGTTATTACAAAGACGAAAATGTGTAAATGTATTTTACCCAGGTGCAAAAACTGTTGAAAAATTGTAAAAAAAAAAACCAAAAACAATAGTAGATGTCAGAGGTTTCTAATGTCATCAGTGATAGCCACAACCCCAGCTGTTATTTCAGGCGTTATCTTCTAAATAGCTACTAGAGCAGGGTGGTATGAAGTTATGAAGTTATGAAGGTATATACCGTGCCACAGTAGAAAAGCGTCCAAAACACACAGGAAGTGGAAGTGCTGAAAGCGCAAAGTGACGCAAATTCCTTTCGGCGCCCATGTTAACTGATCTGTCCTTTCGGACCGCAGTCGGCTCACACTCTGCAGCATTATTTTCTTATTCAGTCCACATTTTTTTAAATTTATTATTATTTTTTTAACGACTTGATAGAAGCTGCACAGGACAAATCGCACCAGACAGGAGGTTATGTGATAGGAACAGAAAAATGCCCTAAAACATTGTATGGAAGTTCCAAATAGGAGAAGAAAATATAGTGAAGTTAATTGAGTTTAAAGAATAATTATTATATCGTGATATATACCATTATCATTGCATAAAATTACTTATATAGTCTTATAAGACTTTTTGCTATATTGCCCAGCCTTACAGTACTGGATACATTTACCTCCTCAGGACTCTCAACAAATCGACACTGAGCTACAGTGTCAAATGCTTATATCATCACATACAAATGCAACATTTCTATATGAATATATATTTTAGAAATAAAAAAGTAATAAAGGAATCATTTGGCAGTGTTGTGCGTCATTCGGGAGATACTGTAGAAGGAAATTCACCTTGAAATGAAAATCTTGGAATGCACCGAACATCACAAACCGACAATGCATGCATTTGTTCACACTTTTCCAAGTGTCAAAACACACGCGGGCTTTATTCTATTTCGAAAAGGCGAGTGAGACCCATTTAGAGCAGCAGACCATAATGCACCTGCATGTCCCCCGCTACCACACACACAATCTCTGCCTTTCTCTACAACACACACAAAAGGAACAGCTCTGAAAGCGTCACCACCCCCCCCCCCCCCCCCCCCCCCACACACACACACACCAACACACACCTTTGTGTCAAAGTGGCACACAAAAACACAAAGAAACACACACACACACACACATATATATATATATATATATATATATATATATATACAGTGTTACTGACAAACAACAATTCTGTGAACCACAAATTGATTCACTAACAATTAATCTGATTAAAGGATAGATTCCCATTTTTGTTGGAACAGAACTCGTGTCATACAGTATTTACATTAAGAGAGATATTGGTCACTGTAATCATTCCTCCCGTCAATACTGGCCCTGAAAGTTGATTTATGAATTATGACAGGCCAGAAACCTAATTTCACTCTTCACACTCCTTGTGCTAGTGAATTATAGTTGATAACGGACTTTATTGGGCGAAATTATTTCAGTGCGCGACTCGTTACTGCAGCTCACGATGTTATCAGAGAGCTGCTTTTTCTACCCGCTTGCTTAATATGTGTATGAGCTAGAGAATGAAGCTTAGGGCTGTTATCTAAATAAAATCTAAATCCATCCATTTTTGTAACAAAAAAAAAAAAAAATCAATTCAAATCACAGGAAAAAAAAAATCTCCCCTGAAAATTCTGTACTAAGTGTTTAAATCTGTCTCAGGTGTAATTGGACGTTCAAAGTTTAAGCAGTTAAAGGCTGCAAAACTTTTTTTCTCTGTCGAGAAGTGAAGGTTATTGCATTAACATGGAACAGAGGGCCAGACAGGTGGTGTATGTATTTATTGGATTGTATTCATTGAAAATCAACCCATTTGGACACTTGTAGATTATGGTTCTTCTTCTGTCCTCTCTCCTATCTTCAATCTTTTAACAGCTGCTCCACAAGCATGAACCGCAGCTATTTCAACAAGCTTGATCCTAAAAGAAGTCATATTTAAATAACCCTATTAAAATAATGCCCTAAGTTTTTGGGAAAACGAATGCAGAGAATATTATATATTAGGTTACATTAAAGAATAATGAGACTCAGGCTAGTTTTTTAACATTCTAGTGTGAATTTAACCCTGGCTTAAGCTTTCCCAGGTCTTCTTATCCTGTTTTTTATTGAACGTAACTCAGTTTTGACAACTTATTGAAATCGGAAATGTGGCAAGGGCACCAACATGTTTAATGGACCGAATATCATGGAACTTTGTTGCTTTCTTTATATTTGGCTACATTTACTGAATTTATTGATATGCACACTGCTTAATATATTAAAATATAATTAAAGTAATAACTTGTGAAATTTAGACTAAATTGCTATACAGCTTTAGAGCCTATAGCCTTTATCACTCACCGGTAGAAACTGATTCAAGAATCATGATTGGAGCTTCTTCTTGCTTCTTAAGGCAGCCGCCATCATGGAAGCTTGTTATATTGGCATTTTATCCTGATTTGGTCAAAAAAGGCTCACTTGGAAAATGTATGATTCTTTCAACTCAGAATTCAGGTGATTTTACCAGACCTGGCAGCATCATTAGGCCAAAAACATACTTTTGTCAAAAACTTAAACTTAGGCCCTTATTTTAATAGGGTGACGATATATAAGCTCACAGGTTTCTTAAATGCTGTTTACATTTAATGTGCTGGAAAAGAAGGAGCTTAATATACATAATATTACAACAAAAAGCAGCTTTTTTTTCCCCTTTCAGGCTGAGGTTTGAAACAGCTGCATCCCTCATCCCGGAACCAGGGTGATGAAATACCAAAACACTCAAGAGTTCATTTCTTTTCAAACTCCAGCACACTGGGAGGATGCTTTTCTATTGTCATAAATGTAAGATGGAAAAAATGAAAAAGCCAAACAACTTCAAATATTCATAACTGCTGGTTCGGAGCGTACAGGTGGAGACGGAGCGAGCTCCTCGTTTGAGTTTTATAAAGGAGCCTTCGGCTTCCATCTGTAGTGATGACCTGCTCCGATCAAGACACACCACAGAAGAAGAAGTTTCTAAGAAAGTAGCAAACGGCTCTGAAAACTTTTTTTCAGGCTGGTGTCGTCGGTCGTCTCCCGCTGATGTGAGCCTCCTCTCTGATGTTCTAAGTTTTTCATAATTTTTGACAAAACAAGATTACAGCAGGAGAAGTGGTTTCACTGTTTGTTGCCTTTAAATACAGGAAACATGCTTCCCAACATCATTGACAGTGGTCTCAATCTGGCACCTTATTGTCCTAAGATGTTCCAAGCAGCAATCGGACAAGAAAGACTGGACAGCAACTTGTACATTTCTTATAAAGACTTAATAATCTCTGTGAAGCAATAACAAATGTGTTCCGAGTTTGTCACATCGCAGAAAAAAGCCTGGTATCACCCAGCCATATTTCAATGATTAAGATCCCCCTCCGTTTTCTTCTTCATGCTGTTACAGGTGAGGGTTTGAGCTCCTCCGTGCAGAATGATGTATGTGCGGAGTCTGACGCTAGGAGGCTGTTTTCACATTCATTAGGTATAGATGGGAAGTCTCTCTGCTCATTGAAAATCCAATTTTAAGGGGCGGGTGTACGAGCGTGATTTGTGATATCACAATTAGGTTTGGAAGCAAATCCTGGTCCAATATTCAACCTGTGTCTGATACCAACATAAAAGGTATTCCTTCGCATTTCTATATACAAAGTGGTGGTATTTGAAAACTTAGAAAGGACATTACTGTTCTACAATGTTTCTGCTGCTGTTTGTGTGTTCATATTTACCCATTTTTCCAGGTAAGTGCTGACTGGTTTTAGTAAAAATGTAACTTAAATAACCAGGTAACAAGCAATCCGTCACCAAAAATTAAGCTACACAAGATTAACTTGATATGGAATTTCTCTACACCCACAAAGGTTATGTACTTAAACCTGGTATCAAAAGAAATCTACAACATTTGAGGTGAGAAGAGAAGAGTTAGAATATTGCAAAAAAATAAAAAATAAAAAAATAAGACCAAGACCTTCCAAGCTAAATTATCTAGAATGCTAAATTCAATGATACATAAGAATTCAAAGATCAAAGACGTAATTAAGTAATCACACAAACAGCTCACAACTAAATTAAATATCAAAATAGTGGTTATAACTACTGATATTATACTAAACTATTTTATATTGATACTGTAACAGGAACAATGTAACATCAGTATGTTTTACACTATGTTTTGCAGCTGAAGTTTTCTCATGCGATATATGAATAAAACTCAAAGCTGCCATTGTATCAGGGGGTTTAGGATTTTAACAGGTTAAACAATGTATTGAATAAAGATAATTAAAAATAAGGGGAACTGAATCATAGGCTGGAAACAGGTGAAATGAAAATTAGAGGAGGCTGATAAAAGAGAAACAACAATTCTCACCACCGCCTCTCACTTTACACTTCTCCCTCTCTCTTTGAGTCTCTGACTCTCTCGCTTGCCCTCCCTGCAGTGTTATTGTGAACAGGGTTGATGGAATGATGAAAGGTTATGCTGCTGTTGCAGCAGCAGGACCTCAACCTCAGTGTTAAATCTTTAAAAGCAAAATGAGAGCTCAGGCGGACTTAAGAATCGGACACAGACACATACACACACAAACACAGAAAGACGCATGCAACAGAGTGTCTGTTCCTGTGCTGTGTGTGTTCGGTTTCTATTTCAACTTGTTTGGGTCGTTATTTGGTTTCTCAGTTTGAAAATAACAAGAGAAGAAGCGTGTTCTCCCTGCCTTGTGATATTAGATGTGTTGAATTTAGGTTAAGGTTTTACTTTTTTTCTTATTGATAAAATATCAACAACTACACTCTGTCCCATTCAGGAATCACAATGATTTTAGTTCTGATTTGGCCTTTGTTCAATCCCCCACTAAGTTCACCTGCTAGTCATCAACTTAATCTGTGTATTTATCAGAGATTCTTTGCTGAAAACAGCTGCCTGTTGATAGAAATGAGGTTGATGAAAGTATTAAGACCGAGTCATGCAATCGATGCGGCGTAAAACCCAAACTATGTGCTAAAAGAGATTCTGCAGAGCTGGAGAGTTGGTGAGAATCCTTGCACTACAAGCGACCTCTTTCACAACTCATATACTCTTTGATTTATTGTTACCTCCATGAGGAGATATAGCTTTTCACTGACAATCGTCAGTCTGTTCGTTTATCTGTGAACTGGATTACGGAATATTTACTTGGCCGATTTTTGTAAAAGTCAGTAGTGTGCATAATTGACTCCTTAAATTTCAGGGCAGTTATGTTTGGAATCAACGGTCAATGTAATGTTAATATTTAAATGAGCAGTTGATAAAATTCCCCCCCCCCGGTGATACTATCATGTCACTGAAAATATTGTATGAGTAACGCAGAAAATGAAAGTCATAGACTTCTGCAAATACAGTTGCCAGTGGGTTGAAATGGGTTAAGTAGAAGATTAATATTAGACTTAAGTTTATTTTTTCAGTTTGATTAAATTATCAATTATCTCCCGATTAATTGAATAGCAATTTGTTGATTACATGTTGTTTTACAGTGCTTTGTTATCTGCAATAGCTGCTCCTGGGTAGCGCCTCTTTAAATGTTGGTGCATGGGGATGACTTCCTTTTAATTGAAAATATTCCCATACCATTAATGAACGAGCCCATGTTTTAAATTTGAAAGACTTGGAAAAGCCACTCGCTTTCCTACTCGTCCTGGCCCTTATAATCAGATGTGTGTATATACATATATTGTTTGCTCGTTACCTGGCCGGTGCCTTCTTCATGTGCTCCCCAACAAAGGTGGCGTTGGTCATGCCCATCAGTGTGTTGGCCAACGAGATGACAGACAGGAGGTGCTGCGTGGTGACGGCCCTCGACAGGCCGTATGTTCCCTTCCCGACGATGTCGGACAGTGTCAGCTTCCTTCCGGTTGCCAGGGACAACTGCCGCAGCAAGGACTCCTGGGAAACGGAGGCGGACAAATGAAACGGGGACAGCTTTCGTCTTCTACTCCACAAATGACAGTATACTGATTACCTTTCATTTTATAATAACTTAAGTCTTGAAAATGTCAAAAACTACTACTACTACAGTTGTGTAATTTGCACAGAAAGAAAGTAGGACATGTTCACACCTGAGCAGATCAGTCAAAATAAACAATCCTTCATGATTTTTATGTGGATTATTCATTTAGCTGAAATTATGAGTTTTAATCATTAATAATTTTGTATTTAGGGGACTTAGTTGACTTATTAAAAAAATAATAAAGATCATCCAAGCCTAATTGGACCTAACGTTTAAAATAACACCTGGTGATTAAACAGTGAAAACATTTATGTTTAGCCGCTGATCCGACGGCCCGGTACCTTGAAGGTGGGCAGCATGAGGGACATGTGACCTCCTCTGGAGATCAGGCCGAAGGAGATGGGGCAGTGTGGCCTGAGCATGCCCAGCCGCTCCAGACAGATGCTGTCCAGCTGCTCGTTGAGGCCCCAGGCGTGCAGGCAGGACATGAAGAGTTTGGCCGTGTCCATCGTCAGGTTGTACTCCAGCAGACTCAGCGATTTGGACTTCTCCTCGCGCCTCCTCATCTCTTCCTCCTCCTCCTCGTCTTCGTCCAGCAGGTGCTCCTTAATGGTCTCTTTCATCGTCTCCTTCACCTGTTTTTTTTTAAAAAGTAAAACCTTAAAAAAGGCTACTACTATACTACAACTATTTGACTTCTGTTGCTCTGGAGGAGTTTTATCAAATCTGAGAAAATGACCCAAATGATGCGATGGTGATGTCTCGGTTTGGACATGGGGATATTTGTAAGAGAAGGTCTGAGTAATAAACTGGAGACACAGCTTATAAGACACCGTTTACTGGGCAGGAAAGGTCTAATGGAACCTTTTATTAAAATATGGGATCCCACATATTTTGGAGCTTAACTCATTCTAGGGACTAAGTCTAAATGTCTCTCAAAAGTCCACAGACTTTATGGCGTTACTCTTCAAACATAATCTATTGTATATTAAAGTGTAACATAAAAACTGCTAGAAATAAATATGATAAGATCTTATGTAATATACATGTTTAGGTTTATATAAGGTGCATCTATTTCACATGAATTAGATTGACCTTTGTCATTATGCATGTATGTGTGTGCCAGGAGCAGCAAAGTGCTTGATATATAATATTTGCAGTATGATACAATATAGTACAGTGTAGTTTGGAATAATATATGCATAAATAGTATAATATGAACAAAATATAATAGCAAGTATACAGGTATGCTATGCGGTAAAAGGACAAAACGCTAAAAGAGAAAACCGATAATAGAAAGAGATAACAGAGGGTAAATAATTATATTTATAGGTAGTTTTCTCCTCTTCCTATTCACTGACCTGTTTGAAGATCTTGTTGGCCAGGAAGGACCCGCCCTTGTCGGCCCCGGCCTGGCTCTTCTGCAGCGTCTCTGGAGACACCAGCGTGGGGCTCGGCCTCTGGGCCTCCTCCGTCAGCAGCTGGATGATCACCGCCTCCACGTCGAAGAACAGCACGTGCATGTCGGGGTCCGTCAGGTTGGTCTTCATCGCCTGCACCACCAGGGCGTTGTGGGAGTATTTCGGCAGGTTGCCCTGGGGAAAGAGAGCGAGGATATTTTAAACTAAGGGAAACGCTGGGGAACGTTAAGACCGTCTTGTGGGTCGAAAAAACAGAAAGACCAGCCATTTGTAGTGTATAAATACGTATATGTGATTTACCACAGATTAAATCGCCTGTGTGTAGAATGTTTAAAGCATCTTTGATGGCAAAAAAAATGCTCTAAAAGAGTAACTGGCTACTCATGCATGAATAAATAATTCACTAAATAAATAAATCTCTAGACTCTCAAAGCCTTCATTATTATTATTGCTGATTTCCAGAGTATGGGATCAACTCATTTTAAATATTTGGGTTTTTTTTTCCTGGATGTGAGTGACAGATTTCAAATGCATTTTAAAAAAATTATAAATATCATACATTTTTCAAGGAACATATTCAAATTCAACCATATTCCCGAGCTTAAAAACAGTTAACGTTAAGCATTATTCTGACTCTGATGCTTTTGGACAGATCCTTCGTATCACTGAAGTTGTTACGATGAACAGCAGCGAGTTTATTGGAGCTGGTTTGTAGAAAACGTGGCTGCTGAGAGCTGTGAGACTGAACCCTTCAGTAAAATGTGCCGCAAAACCAAAACTGTGAGCTAAAAAGGCTATAAAGATGCCACAAGGGACAAATATATGATCAATTATTGCTATCAAAAATATTGATTAATATATTTTTAATAACCAAATGTATTACCAAAAAAAAAAGCGTTGTTACTACTTGGAGGAATAATGATTTAAATCTATCATCCCTCTAAACACACGCACACACACACACACACACACACAAAATCAGCTGTAATTGCCACCAATACAAAGACACCGCTCGATTTTAATTGTATTAGCAGAAGCACCTGTGCGGAGCTGTATGTAGAACAGCGCTGTTTGTTTACATGTTAATGACCTGATAGCTGCAATCAGGCCACTGTGATCCTGTTAGAGTCCTATTCTGATGGAAGAGGAAAGCCAGGGGAGGAGGGAGGGAGAAGTGATTAAGAGAAGAATGAAGAGGGCAATAGAAGAGGGGGGGGTGATTTTAATCTAGATGTGCGTTTCATGAAAAAGCGTCCATTGGCTTGCTCTAAACTCGTTCGGCACAGCAAGGAATTATAGGTTTAGTTGTTCCTTGCAGTGTCTTAGTTAAGTTTCAATAGCCCCAAACCGCATGTATGTTTCCTTTGTGGTGTTTGCCTTCATGATTTCTGCATCTTCTATCCGTGGATTCTGACATTTCTGCCAAGATATATTTAAATGGCATCTCATCTCCTGGATTGATAAGCGAACTCACTTGCTAACTTAGCTAACCTTACCCGTCTGTCTAAAAGGGATAATTTTGAGTTAAGCTGGCTCGAGAATTGATTAGCTAGCTAGCTAGTAAATCAAGTCTAATAAGACTTTCAGTTGAAGACACACAAATCAGCGAGAATTCTAAGCAGGCAAGATGAAAATAACGAACGATAGCTGATATTATAGATAAGCCTCTAATTGATAATGGATAGCGGAATTCTGTTTTAAAGTATATTGATTGGTTGAAATTTATCCTGTATGATTAATCACTTGACATTGTGCAGGCAATTATTTTTGTGTGTTGCAACTATAATTTTGTGATGTCAGTATTCTGCTCATTTTACACATTCCACCTTTAAGAGTTCTTAAGACCCCTTTAAGGACATAAAATACAATTTATTAAAAAAAAGTATGGGCAATATGGCCTCTATTAATCCTTAGTTGTAAATAACAATAATCCCTAATGATCGAATGAAAATAAACCTAAACTTTTTAATAAAACTGACGCTTGCCCATAGGAAATGCGACTGCAACGCCACAAAGACAAAAAGAAAACAAAAGCCACTGTAAAAAGAATACCATTTCTAGATTTTAGATGTATAATGTCTCCTGAGAGAGTGTAATCAGAGACGAAAGAATTTAATGATTAACATTACTGCCTGCAGCTGGCAAGAGGAAATAATTTGTAATCAAAATTAAACCCTTTCTTCTGTTAATGAATTCTGCAGGTACCTGGTGTGTCCGTTAGCGGGAGTTCATTTCTCAACTGTACAAGTATCGTTTTTTTCTACCAAAAATCAAAAACGCAAATTTATGCAGATTACAGCGACATAAACCAACTAATCTTCACATTTCAGAAGCTTGAAGGGCTGCTTGATTATGGAAAAAAAAAGTCATTATCATGATTATTTTGGAACCACAGAATGTTTTATCCTGCTGTTTTGACTTGATTGACAAATCATTTAATTGACTAATTTGTCATTTAATTGACTAAGTTTCAGCACTAATCATGTTCACACTGCAAACATACGGATTTAAAGATGATGACTACCACATGACTTTTAGGGACAGGTTTGCTTCTGTAAATACTTCAGATTCCAACTTTTATTTCTATATATTATCACAATAATTGTCATTTATTAAATAAATAATTAAATGTATTATTTTTAACCATTAATTTTACATTTGTTATTGTTAATCCTTGTTAATTTTACATTTTGGCAACACTGTTTAAACTCAGTGAATTAAACTGAATGTGACTGTGTGAGACAGATAATAGAAATAGAAAAATAATCCCCGGAGGGTCCACACCGACCCAAAAGTCTATGATGTTTGTGCTCTTGATTTACACAATCGCACTCTTTGGCCTTTTTTAATCACTACATTTATGTGCAGTTGTGGGTTTGTGCTCATGATTCTTCACATAAGCATGTAAAAGCACACATGTGGCAGTGTTTTGGACCAAGACATCAAGTAATTAATTTATTCAAAGTGCCATTTTACTCCCGCTCTTTCCCAAACGTGCTATGATATACATACACGGGTGGTGAAAGCTACAGCTGAACATTGAACCAGACACACTAACCATAGTTTGTGTGTGATAAGACATCATGGAAATACAACATTTGTGTTGTGCCTCATCTAATTGCCTGGGTGTGTGTGTGTGTGTGTGTGAATTTTCTGGTGGATGAACACTGCCATCTAATGGCAGACAATCACATTACACACAATACAAAAGACAGACACTTGAGCTGTTAATTGGGCTTTGTGACCCGATGTTAAATATTTTCTGAGGTGAAAACACACAGAGACAAAAACTGGCTATTAATGACTTTTGAGTCTGAAACTTATTTTGGCATGACAAAAACAAAAAATATATATCATGCTGAAAATCAAATCTAACGAGATCTCTTCTGTAGATTAGATATAAAATTGGGAGAAATGAAGGAGCACATTTATTTTATGTCTATTGCATTGTTGTTTTTCTTAAACTGGCATTTCAATCCTTATCTACACTTCTTTATCTCTCGCAAACACACAAGCGTGCACACACACACACGCACACACAGTGTCCTATAGCTCCTGGGCAGCAGGTATAAAGGTCATTGTCCTGCAGGGCCCCTGTGGCAAACAACACTAGAGTCCAACACAGACACACACAAATCACAAACACACACACATCACATGTAGAAATTTCTCTCCTGATCCTAATCTTTGAATCCGGTAGATAACTGCACAATATCACACAATTTCACTTGTGTGAATATGGAACATTAAAAGGTGGGAGAATGAAGTCATGCAAAAGGCAATAATAAAAATTAATGTGAGGAGAGACAACCTGATGTGCATGATTCAGCTCCTTGAACATGGATGGTCTGTAGCTACAGACGGTCCCTAACAATGAAATCACAAAGTGATCCTCATCCAAAGAGATTTTATTAAATCAGCCCAATTGTTTGTTTTTGTTCATCTTGCTTATTCAATTTCCTGCAGTCTCGACTGTTTTTTTTTTTTAGAGCTGTCTGAGTTGGAGGAAATCTCAGATATGGAGTTTGAGCAATAAAGTCAAACTTTTGTACTCGCACTCAAGAAAACCTGTTTGTCTTTGTGTTGTTTGACTAAGATAGAAAAGTAGACTAATAAGAAATTCTGAGTATTAATCAATGAGCTGATCACACATATCTTATTCCTCGGGTCCATTATTGTTAATAAATTATTAAAAAATATCAATGACATGCTTTTCTGTTACTACCAACATAGCTTATATGTAGGTGGGAAAATGAGAGGTAATGACTTCATGTCACGTCACCTGTAAACCATGTTCAGTTTTCAATGATATAGAACAAACCATCACATTAGAGAAGCTGCCACCAGAGACTGTTTGACATTTTTAGTTGATCAAACGATAGGACTGTTTAATTGATTAGCCGGTTAGCTGGGGCTAATTCATGCTCTGTTGATTGACTAATCCTTTCACCTTTAGTTATATATATTTTTTTCCCCTCCGTGCAACAAACACTTTCACAGATTGGCAGGTTCAGCAAAACTGCCAGAGGACAAACTCAAAGTCACACGAACAAACAGCAAACATACATCAGCTGTGTGTACACACACACACACCACACACACACCACACAACACACACACACACACACACACAACACACACACACACACACACACACACACACAACACACACACACACGGCTGGGTGTAATGTTTGGGTTGATAGTCTGACATTTCATTGTCATTATCTGTCATTACACACAGCAGGGGAGTACACACACTCTCTCACACACACAGGGGAGAGTGGGTGGTTTGACCCATAATTTGAGTAGATATGAGAGAGAAATGACACAGTGGTGGGAGGCAGAAAACGAGAACAACAGTGATGTATTTCTGATTGAACTGGGAGGAGAAAAATTGCAGCTATTGTACAGTGGCCCTTTTAAGAGAAAAAAAGCGCTGTGAATATGGGCAGTTACGGCAGGAAAAACCTGGGAGACACCTACGATAAACGCAACACACAAAGGGTAAAAAGAAACGACACAAAAGATTACAGGAGGGGGGGAAAAAAAAAAAAAAAAAGAGTCAACCCAAAGACGGGAATAGATGGGACTTAAACGGAGCTTCTCTTGGAGCCAAATGGTTTCCAAGTCAAGCTGTAAAAGTCAAACTGGACCCGCAGCTGAACTAAATGCTGCTCATGCACTAAATAATTCACAGCGTTTGTTTTCTATGCTCGGAGGCCCAGGCGGGCAGGGTTTACTCCATCAAGACAGATCAGATCATCCGAGTCTGACAGGTGAACCTCTGAGGGATCAACCCACAACCTACAAGTACTGGATTTTGAAGAGTATTATCTTTTACAACTCTAGCTGAAATAATTCAAAATACCGTATTATCTGTGACAATACGATCAAACACTTCAGAACAGTCAACTATCGAAGTAAGTCAAGAGTAGATTTTCATTTAAATGGTTGGTGTGGCCTGACTCCACATCCACTGGACACAGAGCGACAATATTTTTATTTTATTAAGGCCTAAAATTATGTATAACTAAGGAGTTACAACTTTGAGTGACCACCAGGGGGCTGCAGCATGTTGTCTAGGAGCCTCAGCTCCCTCCCAGATCCCCAGCCTTGTGGTTATTAGAATTGGAAGTGAATTGGAATCATTTTTTTAAAATAGACTCAGTTTAACAGTCATATAAAGAAATAGATATTGAATAGTGCAACTTTTGGCTGAACACTTCAGCCACTATTTGACTCGTATCTGTTAGCTACACCAAATGGGAAATAAATCTGTATACATACATATATAAATTATTCTTTTTTTATTTTAATTCGTTTATCTCTTTTTCCTTTTCTTATATTATCATGCAACATTCTTTATGTCTTTCTCTGAAATGTAGATACATCTTTGTATTATTATTTATATGCGTGCACGCACATGCAATATTTCCTACTCTCACATGTATGTTTTCCCACTGTGTAATGTATTTGTTTTTCACTAAAAAATTCTTTAGAAATAAATTAAAAAAAAGGAAATTAATCTTCTGTTCATATTAGACTAGAATTCAATGATAATATAAGTGTATTTCTGTGGAAATGTTCTAAAAAATTGTTTCAAAGAGATTCTTAACATAAGGGAGTAAAAGTAGAGATTCTAATAATAAATTCAATTCTATAACAGTGACTCTTTACTTTCTGCAGACTGCTCCTTTAAAGCAGTCGAGCTGTGCTCTGAAAATTCCGGTTCAGACGAGAGAAAAGCTGAACTTCTTTTTATCCCATTTTGACATTTAAGATAGTTCATCCTTCGCTGGGAGACACCGGTGGTCTGCTGTCAACACACATACAAAACGGCTGTATTGTTGACCTTTGCTTCATCTCCAGCAGAGTTTTAATTGGCCTGTGACTTCAGCCGGCTATCTGATGGAGACTGACCAGTGGGTGTGTTGTGTGCGCGTACGGACACACACACGGACACACACGTGGGCGGACACGCGGGCGGACACACACACACACACACGGACAAACACACGGACAAACACACGGACAAACACACGGACAAACACACGGACAAACACACGGACAAACACACGGACAAACACACGGACAAACACACGGACAAACACACACACTTTTGTATGAGACAAAGAGCCAAAGAAAGAAAAAATACAGAATATAAGAAAGAAAAGGAGATAGCTTTCTACAGAAATCCAATCTGAATAAATTCAACCTTTGCTTGTTTTGTCCAAAGACAAAGTTTACAATTACAAATCCTCATTTGTCAATCTATAAATCATCATTTGCCACATGTGAGCAGTGTAATCACGGTAAAATGTAACTCCATCAGCTCCTTCAATTTGTTCAACGACTCAAATCAGGAACTATAACTAATGATAATCACCACATGTTTGATTGAGGGGGGTGAATGTGGACAGGAGTCATTCACCAAACAAAGATTCCCTTCTAGAGAACTGTAACCGTTAGCGAGTACCTTGTCAGCGTTGTCTGCAGCCAGCAGGTTGGTGGCGAGAGTTTGCAGTTTGTGCTGGGCCATGTTCTTCAGCGCTGCCAAGCTGCGGCGGGTCATCGCCTGCTTCAGGTTCACCGCCGAGTGGCTGAGAGCGTCCACGGTGGCTGGAGCCAGCTCGTCACAGGCGTTCAGGATCTCGACCGCCGTTATACCCATCACACAGCGGTCCAAGGCTCCTGAAAACACAAACCGGTGAATAATCTGTTTCACGGCCTCAAGACAATTGCTGATAAGGAATGAGATTCATAAACAGCTGCTGTCCAGGTTAACGTTATGAAGATATTCATGGTCTGCAGTGGATGATCCCTTAGGATTTAGGTGACATCCTGAAATTTTCTCAAGTGACGCCATCTGGACATGAAAAATATCAAAGTCTATCAGGCAACATATGATATGAGTTGCTCAATCTGGTTTAATTCCTGCTCCACAGAGGATGCACATTTTTTGTATTTATTTCAAAACATTTGGTTTTGATGTCAAACTGTGTAAATGTTTAAAATTGTATAGTGAAATTGTATAGTGATGATCAAAAGTATGTTGGTTTCATTTAGGATAATTTTAGCAAATTCCCTCTTCAGTATTTTCTCAGCTTGTTTCTTTGTTGTGTGTGAAGTATAGTTAAAAAAAGAGGGAGTTTAGCACTAAAAAAAACTGTAATGTGAAAAGATATGTACCTGATTTGCCTCATTTGGACATCTGAATCTCCAGATACCAGTTAAAATAGAGTTTTGCACAAAAGGACAAGTGCATGACAAAGGCATCTTGTAACATCAGTATGGGTGATTACAACATGTTTTAATGTTCATTTGGCCTCATATATGCTGTTCCAGCACAGACCTGAACAGCTGTCAATGTGTCCTTTAACGCTACAGCATGTGACATGGAAAACCGGCACGTACAGTTTTATTTCAGCTTGGTCCGCCTGTGGCTTCTCTCTATTTTCCATCATTTCGATCACATATCTTCTCTCTGGATCAATCTCCTTCTCCCAGTCCTTGAACTTTTCTACTGTTTGTATCAATCTTCCTCTCACACCACCTCCCATTTATCTCAGCTCATCACAATATCATTATCATCATCATCATCATCTATCTATTGTCTCTTGAATATGATTCAGGTCACAGATGGAGCTTTCTCCGTGTCTGGCTACAACAATTCACAGAAAGAGAGAGAGGTTAAGAGAGACATCATTACTGCAGACAGAGCTGACATCAGTATTGGCTCTGAGTATTGAGTGAGAGGAGAAGTGGCACCATTATACCTGTGTGTGTGTGGACTGTGAGCCATGGCCCTATTACATGTCGAACGCCTGAGTACACACACACCTTCCTTAATTTCACACTTAGCTACCCTGCAATCTCCCAGCACTACAGCTCATTCAGGTCCCCAACACACGCACGCACGAGCGCACTTTTCCAGTGGCTAGTCATCATTCAAGCTAATGTTGCCTCTATACTATACCGCAGATTGCGTTGTCATGGTAACGACTAAACGGGTACCACCGGCCACAGGAGTAATATACGTTATGTTTCTGAAGAGAGGAAGAGAGGGGTGAGATTTGAAGAAATAGTTCAACATGGTCACTATTTTTCCCCAGAGTCAGATGAGAAGCTTGATGTCAGTCAGAATTGGATTCAGGAGATTTTTAGTTTAGCTTAGCTTAGCATAGCATACAAACAATGCAGGGAAATGCTAATCAACCGACTTGCAATTCATAATTTCTTGAATTTTAATCCACATCATCACGATCCCATCCAGTCACGTTTCATGACATAAAATTATGTGTATATGTCTTTTCCATTTAAAACCTTACTAGTAAAGGATTCTTAAAATGACACCTCTTCCTTCTGCCTCATTAACGATTCTAGAATCTCTGAAAATAAAAATATTTCGTAAAACTTTACTTGGCGAGTGAATTTTTATCATATTCATAGCAGCTGTCATAAACTGCACTTAAAGCATGCATCACTGTGATAGCAGAAAGAGCTCTGAACTTTTAACTCAGTTTGGAGGCAGATTTCTGTCCACACCTTTGGACTATTAGACAAGAGGAGTCAAGCTGCACTGAAAATGGAATAAAGAGAGCAGTTTATTTTTTTCTTTAGAAAAAGCTGAGGATTATGTCTGCAACGGCATGTCTGCATTGAGGCCGACCCGATTACCATATTTTGAGAATCGCTTATTATCGATCAACAGACGGTGGGGGGGTGCGGTGGTGGAATGAAAACCAGTCACCACAAATTGATTCTGCCTCTTTTTTCCCCCCGATGCGATTCTGGCATTCTCGCTTCCACACACAGAGAGTGAGAGAGCTCAACAGCCATGCATACATGTCGATGAGCCTACACTTGTACTGGACTGATGTTTTCAACAGACCCATGCACAACGAAGACAGACATCATGATCGATTACCATGGCAATGACTGAAGCTTTGACGTTTTGATTGGTTTTTTTGGGGTCAGCCCTAGTCTGTATCATATCTCTTTTAACTTCCAGTGGTTCAACAATTGCCCAACACCTTCCTCCCCCCATCCTGATCAACCGGTTCTCACCTGTGTCCATCTGCCATACGTAGACGGATCCGTCGGAGCATCCGACCACCAGGTAGTCGTCTGCCGGACGCCACTTGATGACCTGGATTGGGAAGAGGTGTCGTGACGCCAGCATGATGCACTTCCTCTCCCTGAGACTGAGCAGGCCCACGGAGTGGTCGCTGGCCACCGAGCAGACGCAGTGCTGCACCCGAGTCTGAAGAGGAAACACAGTAACAGTCAACCATGTTCATCTAAAGAAGGACAGACTCACAGTAAGTTTTTTATCCAAAAACTAGAAACTTTCATTGATTTTCCTAATGTGAAATGATACTAAACTTCACCTGTCTTATTAAGGTGTGTATGTGTATATATGAGTTTGTGTGTGATAGGTCAGACACCGACACAAAAGTATTAACCTAATTTCCATGGCAACAACACAGTAATGACCATTTTATCTTAATGTCATTTAAAGAACACAAATCATTCTTCTCTATGTATCCATTCTGTTTGATGGGCAACTCTTTGTGCGTGTGTTGAAAATTTGACCAAAACATCACAATGTCATTAAGACCATTTCCATAGTAACAACAATGACATCAACCCCTGTAACATTTAACATCTAATGTCTGCAAAAAAAAAAAAAATCCCTTTCAGTATATTCACCACACACACAGACAAAAAGAAAAACAACCATGAAAAAAACAGAAAAGAACTTGTGACAAAAAAAGGAAATAAAGGTATAAGTCAAAGGTCAAAGGTCCTACGCTGCAGTTCTCTGGTGGGACGATGAGTTGGGTGATCTCTCCTCCGTGGACACAGAAAATATGCTTCATCTCTCCGGTAAAAATGTCCCAGACGATGACGGAGAAATCCACTCCTCCGGACACCAGCGAGCGCTGGTCGTAGCGTGGCGAGATCTGGTACGGATACAGGACGCACGTCACCTTGTTCCGGTGACCCCGCAGGGTGCGATGGGGCGGCCAGCCTGCAGCGTGGAAGGACACAAGACAGATACCAGATAAGGATGATGGGAGGAACACAAGGACTATTTCATGGGCAACAAACACCGCAACTTGATCTTAAGTGGGCCAGACGAGTAAAAAATTAAGTATAAAATAGTTTCAGATTCCTCATATTTAATACAACTAATTAACATTCAATTTACAAAACAGTAGAATTGACTTAAGAACAGTGTTATGTCTCAGTTATTCCATATTCAGTCAGTTTACTGTTGCGTGCATTGAAAACATGAAAAATGTACTTATTGAATGTTTTTTTTTACTTTTATAAGAAGCAGGTGAAGTTATTTCCTGCCTTACAAACCATTCACAAATCAAAACTGTAAATACTTCAGCGGCCGGATCGGATGCATTAGCAGGCCGGTTCTGGCCCTTGGGCCGCATGTTTATCACTACAGCCTTCTCACCCACATAATTTAGAGATTGATTAGATTAGAGATGTAATCCCCCCCATCCCCTTTTATTTGTCATTTCTTTTTTTTAATGTCTGCTGTTGATTTTGGGTTTCATGTACTGCTGAACTGTTTTTCTCTGTTGGAAAAAAGGGTGTTTGCCTGTCTGCCTAAAAGTCTGTGATCCCCAGAGCCCCCCCTCTCTATTTATAATGCTCCCAGTCTCCCAAAACACCCTCCATCACGGGAATAAAGACTACATTCCTGTCATCTTTGATCATGGACTTCTTTGAGAAACTGGTGTTGACCCACCTGGAGGACCACACTGCTGGGTCCCCTGCAGTTTGTCTACCAATCAAACAGGTCAGGACATCCAAAAATACCTACTTCCTTAATATAATAATAGAGCTCTACATAATGAAACCCATTCCAGCGTTTGTATGCAGTATTGTTGTGTTTGTGGGTGAACTCCATATGATATATATATGAACTCCGTATGACATCAGAGAGAAAACAAACACATATAAAGCAGTCAATTACAGCATGAGCAGAATTTGATTTCTCCATGAGTCCATGTAGCTCTGATTTACATTTACTCCATGTGACTAAATGTTTAGAGTTCTTGGTTCGTTTTCATGTCGGTGTGTCACAAAACAGCTGAATAATTATAAAAAACAAAATAACTGGACCAAATGAAGCAAGCGAACTAGCTCCTTCCTCACCTCTCCTGAGCATGTGCTCTCCCTGCAGCAGCTGGACGATGGCGGTCTGAGTGGCAGGAACCAGGATGATGCTGCCGTCTTCTCTGCCGCACACCAGTCGACCCTGAGAGGGGATGTAGACGCTGGCCGTCACCTGAGGGAGCATAAGACACACATGCCGATTCCAGGAGATGATGACAAACCTATACCAGCACTGACAACGCAAATGAACTTCAACCCCAGCAACAGTTTTCCAATTCACTTGGTACTAGCCTGTTTTTAAATTCTGAATCGGTGAAATTAAAAATAAAGATTGCATTCCTCAAAATGGCTATGTTGTCTGGATTCAGACCTTGATGGGTTCGTCTTTGCCAGGCAGGACACTGAGCTGGTCGATGATCCCTGAAGACACAGGGGTCAACTTGTCAAACGCCTCCTGGAGACTGATGGTGGAGGACACCTGCAACTCTGCCGTGAGAAAAGGATACAGCGAAAGTCAGAGAAAAGGTAAGTCACAAGTTAGCGAGTAGCCTTTCTGTAAGGTATCAGGATAAATGTAAATATTTTTTGAAAGGATAAACCTGCTGCTCCCAAAACACTGAACAGAGATTGTATCTGTTTTTTGCAGCCACTGTTGGTTCTCCTGCATGTTCCACCACTAGATGTCGCCAGAAAACTACACACTGTACCTTTAAATAAATACATTTATAAACTAAAATATGAAATTTAGAACAGAAAAAGAGGATGTCACATTAAATGTGTGGCATTTAAATTAACTTCAATCATTTTTTGTATATATATATAATCCATCATTCTATCTATTGGATGTTAAACCGTATTTTCTCCAATGAAATATTAGTAAAATTTCAGTATTGAAAAGATTTGATCAGTATCATTTAGACTAAGTATCATTTATTCACTAAGTATATAGACCTAATCAAGAAAAAGAGGAATGACAGGTTTGTAAACCATGCAGGAAACAAAAGCTTTTTTTATGTTGCATTGATATTGAAATATATAACATTTATTTATAGTTTCAATGTATACATCTATAATTATTTTAATGGATAAACAAGGCAAAGTGTTGCCTCTTCTTTTATTATCCTGACCTGCAGCAGTGGACAGCGGCTGCAGAGGTGAGGTGTCGGGGATGCTCCACAGGGACAGTCTGCCCGCTGAGTCGCCCTGGATCAGCAGCTTGTGGAAGGGCTCCCGTCGGCCAAAGAAGAACCGAGTCACAGGAGGACAGATGAGGAGCTGAAGGACAGTGTAGGAGAAAAGAAACACATCAACACATGGAAACATGAAGAGCCAAGTTACCCTGATTAAGCCTGGAAAATAGCGTTTTGGGGGAAGTGCAGCCCAAAAATCAATCTGAGCACTTTCCTTTGGAATTAAGAGTCTTCCCTGAAAGACCCACTGGAGTGTTTTTGCCCCATTGCGTTAAACAACAGGACACTTTCATTATTTCATACCATATTGGTTCTAAGCTTGAAGGCCATGTGAAACTGTTATGCTTGGTTCTGCTCTCTGCTTGTCTTTTTAAAACTCAACAGCACACAGCAAACTGCAGGGAAACAGAACCACACATCTCTGATTTGGCCTGGACCTCTGACTCCTTTATAGGCTGAGAAACATGTTGAAATCTTTTCATAGCAAATACTGACTGATTCTAACATGCTGTTAAAGTTTAGCTGGGGCTTTCATTACAAGTAAGGGCTGAATGTAAAGCGTAACGGCAAAGTAGAACCACCGTAGAAATCCACAGATCCACTCGACTTATTGGAAGGACAGGTGGGGGTAAAAATACAGGTACTGACAGGGTGAGGGTCATGTGACTGAATATACACGCCGTTAAATTTCAGACTTCTACAGGTTCATTACTTTGGAATTCACATTTTTATTTAGCAAAACAAAAAAAATCTACATCTTTGATTAATTTTGATTCAGTCTTATCCTTAACTTGATTCTGTTTCTTGTTTTATAAAATGGTATTTGTTTGTTCATTGTTTGAATTTTGAGTATTTTATTTTATTATTTCCCTCTTCAAGCTTCCTTAAATACATCTTTATTTAAGATCTTTATTTAACGATCTGTGACCCAGTAATTTAACTAAGAACAGGGAAGTTCTAGTTTCCTTTCAGCTGCCTACAGTATAAGAACAATTTGGGCAGGAAATGGCAACGATTTGGGCACTCCTATCATTTTTTCTTATGTATTCTGATTTAGAACCAATATGTCAATTGAGTTTTTGAACTACACGTTCCATTATGCTTTGAATTATGTAAATTTGCTAACAAGTTGGGTAACGGCCAGCTAGATTTTGCTGCACCAAAAAAATTCATGCTACATTTTCTAATAGCAGCTCCTGTTGCAATGCCATGGATATACAGAAGACATTCGTTGGGATTACTGTTAATACTAAAGAAAACATCCGGACGCAAGATCTGAAGTTAGCAAGTGCCTTTGTGTATGATTTTATTCACTGAATTTTTAGATGTTTATCTCTGATCTGATCTTCAGACCTTAAAAGAAAAAAACTACTTTCTTAACCATACAAAGCCCTTATCAGTCACATGATCTCCTTCATATGTATCCCTCTGGCGTCTCCATAAGGAGCGGATCAGGTGTCTTTCACACTGGCTGCTACTGTCCATACAATCGGTGGGTTTCCCTTCTCTCGGTTCAGCAGCACCATGAGGTGTAACGTCTGTCCACTGAAGGAAATCATGGACAAAATCAAGAGCCATAGACAAGGACAGTTGAGTCAAATCTATCACTCTGGATATATGGGAGCCTGACGGGTTCAAACATGACGGAGGGCTCACGCCACGGCTCCATCGCGAGAGGAGAACTAAGTGAAAGATGCGCTCAGTTTTGTCAAGAATCAGCAGCCTCAAGCCGTGACATTGATTTACATCAATGATGATGTAATGATTTTCACTGTCAGCTGTGTCTTGGTTAAAATTTCTGAGCCCATTCAAGAGTGTGATGCGTCATAGATCGCTGATCTTCATCTCTACTGAAAAAAAAAAAATATCTATTGTTGAGAATTCTAACATTATTTCCATGGTGTCAACATTTTACACTTCTACATGGCTAGCCCAGGAGGAATAATGGTGGAGATGGGAGCAGGGCAGCATAACCTTTTTGCCATAAAAAGGGACAATCCACCCTAAAACAGAACTAACTTGCATTATTCCCAAATTGTAGCTTTTACTCAGTGGTTACTAGTTCTGACAGCAAATAAAATGACATTCAGAAAACACAAAAAATTCAAAATATCGACACAATAGATTTAGAATTCCTTGGAATTTGTGTTAATGTTTAGAGTTTCACGATCTAACTTAGCAAAAGTTGTAAGAGCCAATGTCACTCTCAAAATATACAGAGTACATACAGAGTACTATCATTGTAGCACCTTTTCACTCCAGACGTTAAGCTTACTTTTTGTCACAGGTTTTGATTTAAATGTTTTCTGTCTGCTTTAAAGACATGTTAAATTTGTACAGGTAGACATAAAAAACAGATCATAGCTGTGACAAGATTGAAAGTAAAAAAAAACTGTGTGCGATTATCAGATTTTCCATTTCTGACTGTTGACGGTCTGCTTTTTAAACCATGCCTTTCTGATATGTTACGGTTTGTAAAATACTACAGGAAAATCACAAGGAAGAACCTCGTACCAAAGCCTTAAAAGGTTCTTAAAAGTTAAACATTGTTGAGTTCCTGCAGTGGAAAAGCGTGTTTGACCAAATCAAATTGACAAAAGCGAAAAGCTTACTCCAGGATGACTACTTCAACACTAAAAGACAAATTAAAACCCATCAGTTCTGCTTCAGGGTGAATTGATCCTCTAATTCTTAATCAAACTGGATTTACAATCCTGTTTGCGGCTGGACCCCAGCCGGGGCAGTGGGTTAAATTGCAGTTGGGAAAACCATGCTGTGGCAGCGACTGATAGTCTGTCTGCTTGTAATCAAAACCTCAACATTTACTCTCCACTTGTTTAGATATTCAAACAAAAAGGTCCTACGGCTGTGTTATAAGTATCAAAACAAATCTCAAAATATGTCCTATTGGTCATCTTTGCCAAAATATGATGGGCATTTTCAGAAAACATTCACTAAACAAATCTCCACTTATTGCCAAATACAGAAAACAAGAATTTTGGTCATTCTCCCATTTTAACAATTAACAAAATAAAAATTAAAAACTGAGACTTCAACAAAAAGGGTCACACTATGAATGTGGTCAATTCCAGGAGCTGTTGGCAGGTGGAAGGTAGTGATGATCCATCACAGTAGTAGTGATGGACAGGATGAAAGGTAGTGAACCTGTGGGCAGGTAAGAGGGATGGGCTGCCGTTACCAAGGCAACCAAAACGTTTACAGAGATGCAGAAGCGGGGAATGGCTAAGGTAGAACGATCGGTTAGTTCATTTCTTCTGAAGGCTGTGGACCAGCGTTATGCAAAGTGCTGCCAAATGTTGATTTTTAAAACACACCATCACACAAACACACACACATACAAACAAACCACATCTTGATAGAAGATGTGATGAATCAAAGCAGACAGTAATAAAGTGAGACACAAATAAAGACCATTTCCTTGTGTTCTATTTGTATCTTATACTGTATTTAACACAAACATCTAAATACATAAAGAGTAGGTCCCATTCCTGGTTTTGAATCAGTTTGTAACTTTTTTTTGTTCCGCATCGAAAAAATTGAATATTTCAACTCTTTCGTGCCTCTAAAATTATCACTAATGATTGTTAGTGATCATCATTTGGGTTCAAAGTTTACTGACAAATAGACAAGTGTCTGGTGAAGAGAAATAACCAAAGTGAACCCAAATGTCACAGTATCCCTCTTACTCCTTGTTGTGTATCTTGGTTTGCCACAATCAACTCAAGGACTCAGCAGATCATTGTTGTTGGGGTTAAAAAGCAGCTTGGAGACTTTGCATGCATCTTCATCAATATGAAGACAGATGGGGAGGGTGATGGTGCTTTCGGAGGAGGAGATTTGTTTTAGTGGGAAGTGAGCATGAAATCGGGTGAACCAGAGTGAGTTCAATCTGTCAAGCTGGAAGGAAGGAAACCAAAGAGGAGCAAACATAACAGCCTGTTCACTTATGATGTCATTGACTCAGTGGCTCACACCTCTAGTCCAACAATCTGAAAGAGTCTGAAGTGATCATTTTACAAACATATGTACACCCGTAACATCCTCTCCTGCATAAAGTTTAAAGTTGTTCATATTTTCCTTATAAAAAAAGGTGTTCCTCAAGTATCCATTCTTGGCCCAGTGATGTTTGAATATACATAACATTAAGATATGCTTCTTATTGTATCATTCTTAGGGCTGTGCTTGAGTACAGAATTGTGTAATCTTAGTTGTTTTAAAGATTCATTTACTTTTAAATGTAATAAGGTAATAAAACGTGTAATTGCATAGGTTTACTTCATTGTTTCCTCACATCACTTTCATTAAGAATTCAGGCAGTCGCTTTGTTTCTGAAATGCATCATGTTATTTATGCAGGACTAAAAGCATATGCGAGGATTAAAGCACACAACATGAGACCTACTTCATCTCTGTCTATTAGCAGGGTGAATGTGAGCCACTGAGTGGATATCAGTGTCGCTGTTCTCACAGTTTGCTCTTCTCATCTCCAGCCAACACTTTCTGGCTGGGCTGCAAAGTTACAATTCAATTTAAGAAAAAATAAACCTCTTAAACATTTTTTTTAATATAATTATCAAACTTTTAATATATTTTTTTGGCATCCTCACACAAAGAGACCTCTCACTTTTGATTCATACCATTATATGTTTTTACACTGGGCTTAACTGTACAAATATTTCATCACTGTAATAGACAGTTCAATATTGTATCTTTGGTGGAATTCTAGAGACTGAACATAGTGTTGTTAGTTAATGGGTTAAAAAATGTACAACAGGGGTCCTTTAACAATAATAGAATATTTTGCTCTTATTTAAAATATATCTTTAACCATTTTGAAGCACAAAATGGTTTGGAATGAATTCATTATTGATTTATATTTTAATGACATGGTATGCTGGTGCAATTGCTGTTATGTCAATTTTAGTTTTTGCAGCTCAGCCAAGAAAGCTCTTCTTCTTTCCTTTGGTTTTCTGTATGCATTTTTTTTTTGGGGGGGGGGGGCTTACTGGCGCCTCTATAGGCCGGTGGCGGTATAGCAGCTCTGGGGTGTAGAGCTCCAAGTCGCACCCGCTGGCAGGGAGGCACATCACCTCCACAGCCATTTCCTCCTCCTCACCTCCTTCTCCTTCCTTCTGAGAGGAGGGAGGAGGTCAAAGGAGAAGAGGGGGCGTGGCAGCAGAAGACAGAACAGTAAAAAGAAACAACAGAAATAACAAAAAAATAGGCACAAATGACAAATTAATACATACGAGACAATAAATTATAAATATACACATATAAGAACATCAAACTGTAGGTCTTAATTGAAATCATAAATACACAGAACACAACACAGCAGGGCAGGTTCACACACATGAATTAAGCCTGACGCTTCACCATCTGATAAAAGACTAAAAAGTACAGAATTTAGAGATTAGCTGTAGCAGGAAAAGTGAAACATGTTCACATATTTTTCCTTATTACCATTAAAATGTTCACATTTGTGGTTGATGCTTCAATTTGAAGAATGTGATCAAGAGAGGATGGGTATCAGGCCCAATCTAGGCATGTTTTAAAGGATTGGTAAAAGCTACAGTACTGCACCACCTCACCCATCCTAACTCATATCTAACATCAATAATTTTATCTTATCAACTTAGTTATAGTTTTGAAGCCTGGCTTTAGTAATTGGATAATGTAGCTCATGTGAAATAAGGGTTGCCAAATTCATTAGTCTACAGCACCATTATTTCTCATTATTTATGGATGTGTCACATTCATATTTAAACAACATAGATTACAGTTATTAAAAATGACTTTGATCTGGATCAGGCCCAAAAAAGGGAAATCCTCCGTATGATCCAAAACACAACAAATGGTCACTGACATATTTTCTTCCAATTATTGCTATTAGTGTTTTACATCAGGTCTGTGGTCGATTTCCTTTCTTTCAGCATATTTTGTCTTCTCTGTTTCTTAAGTAAGTGTTTTACACTCAATCTTCTCTAGAAAGTGAGGAAGGTTAACAGAAAGCTGGCAGGTGAATGATATACTGATAATCATTCTAAAAGGCTTATCTTGATGGAATGAATTTCAACACCTCAACTGATAGCATCTCCAACATGTGAGCTACTACTCTTCCATCTGATCTTTTAAACATCAGGAGGTCTAATCCATGTGCCTGAAGATCCTGATGATCCTAAATCAAACACCATTGATACAAACAAAACACAGTACCACATTACACACAGCTACATGTACAGATGTAGCCACTGGACATTTTCAGACCGACATTACTGTAGTTGACAGGAACATTCTAGCTCAGCATCATGTTAGTCTGAATTAGTTCAGCTGTGGTTCAGATTGGTACATTATCTGTAGCAGCTAATTATGGTCTACAATTTATTAGATATGGAGTGTGAATCCTAAAGTATAAATTCCACACAGAATGTTCTGGCAGAATAGCAGCGTTGCCATCTAATTGTTCAAGCAAATTTTAAGCAATTTTTGAAAATTGTGCAACAGGCAAGTCCTATTTAAGTGATTTCTTGATTGAGGACAGGGGCTGCAGTGCAGTGCGGTTTTCAGAAATTCAGTGGGTAGATTGTAATAGTTCTTTCTGGTCAGATAATATTGCACATGTTTCATGTTGTCTGAAGATAGTGACAAAACAAATGCATATTTTGTTAATTTTAGTAACAGCTGATCAGTTATTTGAGGTAAACATTCGGCAAAGCTGTATCAATCTCATGTTTGGGTTATTAACTCTTCTTCGATAAAAGCAAAAAGCACCTCAAGTGACCATAAAGGCTTTTCAGATTTTTGCTGACTGCATCAACCTTTTCACATCAATACTTCAAAATGTGGATTAAAAATACATTGATGGAAACACGGCTTGTTGTTTATTCTCTAGACAATGCTAGTCAGGCTAGCTTCGCTCACAGGGCTAAGATCCGCATCATTAAGAACATAAAAGAGGGGCCAGATTTGAAAGCCACATTTCAGTCGTGTTATATTTGCAATCTTTTGTCTCATTGTAATAAACGGTCATCCTACTGCACCCACCACCCTGAATTTGTTAGAATAGATGGTTAGAAATTTCTTGCAGCAATTAAGATGGAATTGATATTAAAATGTGTATACTGATCTAATGCCTAAATATTGAAAGTATTGCAATCTTTGCTCCCAACCCATCCCTGGGTTATGTTTAAAGCATCAGACGTCTGGCTGCTGTAATGTGAACAGACGGTAGGACTAACCTGTTTGTCTGAGCGGTCAGCGATGCTGTAGACCAGCGGCGGGATCGAGCCTTCTTTAGTTTTCCCGACATCACTTCGGAAATGTTCACTCGCGGGCAGACAGCTGGGAAACAAACACACGCGTTTTAGTCGCACGTTTTACTCAGAGCAACCCATGTTAACGAGCAGTGATCTGAGCGGCAGGTTTACCTGGCGGGCAGCTTATAGATGTAACTGCAACCGTCTTCGGTCCAGATGATGACTTTGTCTGCGGCGATGAACTCTCCTCCAGTCCAGGCCTGGTCGTTATCACTGGGCACCGAGCAGAGCAGCGAGTAGTCGCCTGCATCAAACACCTGACACACACACACACACACACACACATACTCTCAGGTCGGGTCCTACAAAGGACACAATTTCATGTCCATGTAGTGACTTAGAAATGTCCTTATTTTTGAAAGAAAAGCACTTTAGATAACTTCAAACAAATGAGAAATACACTCTATATATTGCTAATGTGGTAAATGACTATTCTAGCTGTAAATATCTGGGTTTTGGTGCAACATGTGTTTGCTCATTGTGTCAGAAGGCTAATGGAATAAAATGTTCTATTCATTTTCCAACTCTATTTCTTGGGAAACACTAAATAGTCTGGTTGACCCTGAACTTTTGAACGGTAGTGGTGTGTGAAATATCATCAGCGATTAGTCCTACAATCTTACCCTCCAGTATTTGGAGCAGACGACCAGCAGGCTGCTCTGAGTGAAAGTACAGAAGGAAATGCTCTGACAGCCCTGACAGTAGATGGGTTTGGACTCTTCTTCAAACACTGGGTCCAGGTCCTGAACGCGCACAAAAATTGCAATTAGAGTTTGAAAATAAGGATACAAAAAACATGATATACCAGGTGTTTAGTAATGTAAAGGTGTTCATTTCAGCTTGCTTTTACAACGTTTTCAACTAGTAAACACACCACTACTGACAGAAAACTAGTATTTTCCTTTACCATGCATTGAATTATTTTTTTGGCTACTTGAGGACAGTGGAAACAAGGTCACGATTCTGACACATAAGCTTTTCGGATTACATGTTGAACTTGTAGAAACAGTTGCTTAATTACATCACCAGCAGTTAGGGTGCAACATTTGTATTCATTCGGAGTGTGTTTCTGTCCACCACGTGAAGCTAAGTTTCGCATTTACTCTCCTTCGGCTTTGTTTTTGGTCTCATCACATTCCTGAAGGGAATATCCTGCTCTTTAGTTGCTAAATGCTCCATAAAGTTGCAGCCGGAGACATAAACAATAAATTGAAACTCATTATAGCTCCGTAAAGGCGAGGGGAACTGCAGAGTTGCAGTGATAGGCTTTTATTATAAAAAAAATAATAATTATAGCCACTTAGAACAAACAATCATCTGTATGGCGGGGTACCTGCATCCTGCTGACCTCAGCTGTGATAATCCAGACCTTCAAAATCCCCGTCACTGACACCGCCACCACTGTGTCCTCTATAGACAGAAACAGCATGAGAGAGAGAGAGAATTTGTGTCTCATGGTTACTCATAAAACATTAAGAAGACTGTTACAATGAGATGTGAGATACATTTTTCTGTACTTTTCTATCCATGCCAGTCATCGTCAACATTCATAATATTAGTATTATTATATATTTTCCAGTAATTCCAGCCCTGTAAACTATCATATCCACTCTACTATATTTACCTAAATAGGCCTCTTCACAGCAGATTAGACTTGACATATTATGCAAAGCACAGGTGTTCTTAATAACATTATAAAACACTCTGTCCTATTTAAGTGTGCAATAACAGTGAGCCAGCAATTCAGCCATCATTAATTTTACTATCTACACCCTGATTTTGCCACTGTGACATCACATTAAAAATGTCAAAAAAGACTAACAGGCACAGTTTCCTAATTTCTACTGAAATGAATAAAAATATCTTGTCTTAGTATTTTTTTTAATTTATTTATTATCACACTGTGGAGGGGACTTCAATTTCATGAGGTATAGCTGAAAAACAGCAATTAAAGGGTAATTGTGACTGGGACAGAGGAAGAAAATCACATGTTCTGCAAAGAGACTGAAGTCTAAAGATTTTCTCTACTGAGGTGAGGCAAAAGATATATTCCTAACCCAAGAGTCAACATGTTTCTGATGTTCATACGAAACTGTGCTTTAAGTTCCACCCGTCTCTCTCACCTTGTGTTCGGTGGGATCGGATAATGCTCATGGAGCTGATCCAGTCAGGAGAAATCTTGGACACCAGCGAGTACAGGACCTCCAGGCTGGTGGCATCCACCACAAGGATTTCTGGGTAATGGCCATTGCAAAGCAGACGTCCCTCCCTCTGAGTGCCTATGGTGAACTGGTAGAACTGGAGAATCACAGGGAAGGATAACCATGGAGAAACAGAAAGGAACAGGCATATGGTGAGGTGAGATGAGCAAGAGAAAAAAAAACTAAATCTCTTCAAAAAAAAATAATAATTTTGCCCTTCAAGCAGTCATAATTATGGATCCCACCGCTTTTCTGCTTTTCAAAGTAAGACTATTTTGCCAGGTAACATCACTCCCTTTCCTGGCATGTTTTTAAATTAAAAAAAGAAAAGAAAAAAAACTTAAACGGAATTTTCATTTTAATTGTGACAGTAACTTCACATTCAAGATTACTTTAAAATGTATTTCAGACAAAAGGGCTGCCACAGTAAAAATTAACAATTATATTGCAGTAACAGACATAAAGTGCATTCAAATACATTCAATACAGCGCCTCATTTAACATCCTCATTTAACATCCTCATTTCACATCCTCATTTCACATCCTCCTTTTTATCCGGTGTTGAGGAGGGTCACTGATAGAAGGATGAAATGGTTTTTATTCCAATAAAACACAGGAAATGATGGGTATCTTATCTAACCTGTATTTAATTGGAAGCCTGTAGTGTCTACCTGATTAAAGAAGTGATTAATAAAGCGTCAAAATAGAAGCATCTGGAACTCATAACTGAATGAGAATGATATTAGTGTTAAAACAGAGTAGCAGTGGCGAGTGTTGGGGATGTGGAAATGTATTATAGTGCAACTATTTACAACTTTCTCATTTTTTTTTTTTAAATCTGGCGTATTATTAGTTTGTCCTCACTTGAGAACTGGACAGTATCTGAACACCAGCTTTTATATGAGAACATGGTATTTGAGTGTGTGTCTTACCTGAATGCCAGTGTGGGCACAGGCCAGCTTGGTGAATTCAATACAGCGTCCATCATTCACATCCCATAGACACATCTCACTGGAAACATGAACAAATTTATTAGATTTATGTGTAAAGGCAGTTGTTTGTAGTTCAAACATGAGCTTATATAAAAAAAAAAACAATTTCAAAATAGAAAAATGACAATCACATCAGTGTTATACAAAGCAAAAAGCAGAAGAAACAATGAAGAGGACATCATTATATACATTACATTAGTCTGTGGTGTCATTTCACAGCAACAAACCGTACTCACCCGCTCTCTGATGCACTGACGATGTACTGTTTGTCACTGCAGGCGCTGGCTTTAGACAGACAGGTGATGGAGGCTGTGTGACCAAACAACATGGCCCTGGGACAAATCTTCCAGAGCAGAGGGATAAGAAAAAAAATAAATGTGAAACAGAATAAATAGAAGAAACCATCTCCACCACCACCACCCTGTTCCTTATCATCATCATCAGTACCTCGAGCTCGGGCGTCATGTCCCAGAGACAGATCTGTCCATCATGGCAGCCTGTGATGATGCTGCTGAAGTCGTCCATCACCAGCAGGCTGCTGATGCAGTGCGTGGGAGCCATGCGGCCCCACAGCACTATGGGTAGAACCAGGCTGTTCCCCGACATTATGGTGACGTGTCTGGAAGGAGAAAGAGAAGGTTGGATTAAAATGAAAATGGTGTGGCTCTGGTGTGCGTGTGTGTATGTGTATACAGCTCTGGAAAAAAAATAAGAGACCAATGCCTCTCTACATGTATTCCAGCGATTCCATTCCAGCATCTGTTGAATTCCAACACATGCACACCTCATTCTGCTTAAAGAGGAACTGATTAGGTGAAACCTGAACCAAGAACAATATAAAACCTTGTGGAGAGCATGTCAAGACGCATTAAAAATAAGGGATATTGCATCAAATATTGATTTCTGAACTCTTAAGTGTAAACATTAGTATTATGTTGTTTTAAAATGAATTTGATCTTGTTTCTTTGCATTGTTTGAGGTCTGAAATAATCTGTGTGTCTCTGTATATTTTCTGCAAATAAGTGCTCTAAAGGACAATATTTTTATTTGGAACATTGGGGAAATGCCAGTAGTTTATAGACTCAAATAAAAATATTAATTTTGCCCAAACACATACCTATAAGTAGTAAAATTAGAAAAACTGATAACTTCACAGTGGTCTCTTATTTTTTTTTCCAAAGCTGTATATACTGTATTTACAGTTGCCCTGTGAAGGGGGAATAAAATGTGATCTATAGTTAAAGAGTAAATGTGACGATATTATTGTGGGACATCTCGAAAACATGCAGATAAAGACATGTTTGACATGTTTTTTATACATTAAAATATATTCCAGTAGACTACAGATATGGCATTTTAGCATGTTGGCCCATTGTCATCTACCCAAGCAGTACAGTAACATATGAATATTAACGTTATAAAACGATTACCAGGACTATCCAAATGAGTTTTATGGTTTGCTTTATATCATATCATTGATCCAGACCGACACAAACTGGGTGTTTTTGCGTCACGAATACATGCAGAGAAACAGCAGATAGGGGAAAAAAACGCACCCAGGTTCACATTGACCCATTAACAGTTTGTGTTTTAAACATAACCTTGGCGTTACAGCCAGGTTTACAGACTGCGCAGCAACCTGAGGGGAACACATTTCAATTACTGTCCGCTGCAGGGCAGACTGACACCTCCAGCAATGGAGAACACCGCAGGTTTCCAAGAGAGATAATTAATTGTCACTAATTTTAGGCCATAAGAGGGCAAATTAGCTCAATAGCTAAAACTAGCATATGTAGCTCCGGTATTCTCTATTTACTGCGCTGCATTAAAGCTAAACTACAACTGCAATGTCCCAACTTCCGGTTTAGCGACAGGGCTAACGGCATCAAAACACATTTGTTCAATTTGTAGATACGCACCAGAAACAGCTGCCTACTGGAACATCTCCTGCCAGCTGAGACCTTTTTAACGAAAAAAAAAATACCTCCGTGACGAATTAAAAACAAAATGACTGTTCGCTTCGGCTTGTTTTTAGCAGCTTCTCGCACCGACAAACCGCCTGTCAGCTGATCACGCGTCAACTTAAGAGCCGCATCCGGTCGTGTCTTTTCAAAATAAAAATACGCAACATGCGTTTTCCCGGTGAAGGGCAATGAAGGGGCTTTTAACGGCGGATGTAGTTATGTTCGACCTGAAACACGACTTCCGATGTGCACATTTCGCCTTCAAAATAAAAACGAAATTAACGGTTGTATTTAGTTTAGTTCTAAAGTACGGATTATAATAAAAATACTACCACACTTATTGAGTTTAATTTTTCATTGTAAGTTAGTCGTTTTCCATATTCCCCCCCTATTCTATTCTATTTTTCATCGTTTAAAGATTAATAGATATCACTATTCGAATAGTTATTTTTGTACTTTGATCTTTACTACGAAAAGAAAATGTTACAAATTAATTGTATAGTCTATACTACTCATACTACTACTACTGCTAATAATAATAATAATTATTATTATTATAATCATTATTAGTTGTAGTAGTAGTATTCAACCGGAAGTATTATTGTTTTTGTTGGGACCGCCTCACACTATCGAACTTGACTGTCGTTTTCAGGTCGCGAGTCAGCACGTGTCCGACGACATAGTGACGTTTTTTGGACTAATTCACCACCTTTTCGGCACTTTTTCGTATCGACTTTCGCTTCCACGTGGACAGGTTGTTGTCTGACTTCCTGGACGTGTGTGTGTGATTTTGACGTGTTTATTCGTGCTCGGTATCGGCAGTAAACCGGGGAGCTAGAGCTAGCTGAGTCGCAAAACAACATGTCCAGACTTGTTCCCAGACACACGTGTGCTGGAACACAGGCGCAAAACGTCAAGGAATTACTAGTCTGATTTATAACGTCAGACACGATGGATTACCAATTCCCACAGGAGCTTTTCCCCGCGTTTTACAACCGTGGACCGCCGGACCTGAAACACTGTCCTGCAACCTGGGGTCGCTACGACCAAGTCAGACCTCAGGTGGGTCAGCTGTCAGCTCAGCTTAATGCTGACTCAGATTTTACCACGTGAACACCTGGTATCGTAAAGTGATGTTAGAATTTGCACGTGAACAGTGTATTTATGAATGTAAGGCTTCTATATCCTCTTAATATTTCAAAAGAAAGTAGGCAGGTCTAAAATAAACCACTGTAAAATTATCAGTTTTTCTGATTTTTAGGTATGTGTATGTGAAAATAACAAAAAAATATACACTGTTTGCAAACCTCAAACAATACAAAGAAACAAGATCAAATTCATTTTACAACATAATACTAATGTTTACACACACACAGTTCAGAAATCAATATTTGGTGCAATAACCCTTATTTTTAATCCCAGTTTTCATGCTCTTCACAAATCTTTACCGTTGTTCTTGGGTGACTTTATTCCACTAATGGTACCTCTTTAAGCAGAATGAGGTGTGCATGAACTGGCTGTAATATATGTAGAAATGATGATTTCAGAAAAAAAATGCAGTGTTCTTTTTTCTTTTCTTCCAGAGCTGTATATAATTTGGAAATCATAACCTGCTGTCATTGGTCACCATTTAATACTAATGGAATTTAATGAAAGGATATGCATCATGAAAATCTAGAATTTAAACCCTCATGCAATGAGCAGTTAGTTGAGCAAAAAATTGCTAAATATTGTATCAAACTGCTAAAATACTAAATATTAGGTGGATGATTTGTTGATTTCTCTATGTTGGACTTGTTTGTCATATTCTTACTTGTTGGCGTGATTGTGGTTTCAGGGCAGCTCTGGTCCTGTGTCCAGCTACAGCTTCACATCCAGACATCAGGTCCGAGGGGAGATATGGCGACACACAGAGCCGGTGCCGATTCCCCTCCTGTCTCCCAAAAACGGTGAGTCCCTGTTCGATGCCTTTACCTCACCTGAGGTAATTCAGTAGTCCCTGTTTACCCTGCAGTGTGTCAGATACTGATTCAGTTGGTTCAACTGGACCAAATAAGGTAGAAAACATAAAAACTATGTCCCAAATAATGAATTCTTCAGAGAGATTTTACCAAAAATGTTTCAAAATATGTCTACCCAAGGAAAAAATTAGAGAGTAAATCTTGAAGATTAAGATCATAAATAATTGATGCCATCAGATATGTTAAAATTTAGATTTTTTTCCCCCTTATTTATAAAATCATCCCGGAGAAAGGTCCAAATTTACCTTTTATCACTTTATATTCTCAGTTTTGACATTTGTCTTATTGGAATTATCTTTCACATTATATGCATTTTTTCCAGCTTACCTGTGGTCTTCAAAGCCACCAAATCCACTGGATTTCACAGAACATGTGAGTACAATTCCACACATAATAATGTGTGTATATTATATTTATTGTATGTGGAACTGCAGGCAAATACCGGAACATTATTTACAGTCACACTAGTTAAAGAGAAATATCAATATTGGATGTTGCCTCTTTATTTGTAACATTATATTGAATTTACACTGTTTTGAGGCTGTTACTGGAACAATTTAAAGAATTGGACTCCTAAGGGTCCATAATCCTAAAGGGAAAGTAAACGCTGATGAAGTGGAATATCTTAAGAAGAAAAGGAGTTCAGGAGCAAACATGAACATAAAACCATTACTGGACTGATGGCTAATTTACTTCACTTACACTTTAAATAACAAACAATCTAAACGCAGCAGAAAATGAACATTACATCAGGTTTATAAGAAATATATTTGTATTGTATTTAGATGCAGAATTTCTTCATGGATCACCGCCAGGACGCCTTTGGGTGCATGGGTGACATTCTGGGTGAAAATTTCAATTTCAAAGGACAGAAACAGGTGTGTTTCATAACAACACTTTATATGACAAGTTTGTCTATTTATTTATGTTTATTTATTAATTTGCTTTTTTTGTTTGAACACTAGCCAGATTTACAGACGCTAGTTTAAGGTCTGACAGTTTCATAATTTTTTTAAACTGGATTTTATTAGTTTTCTAAAAATTTATAAAATAATATTTAGATATTTGAGCTCTTGTCTGTGCAGTGTATAAAATATATAGTAGGCTTCTAAATTATAATCAATCTCCCCACTCAAAATATTTGAGTCATAAATAAATCATGGCATCATGCTCCTCCTCTATCTGTGGTTATTTAACAAATGGTGATGAATCAGTAGGCGGTAGATATTAACATCTTAAATAAAACATTAATTGAGATAAATAGAAATTAAAAAAAAGAAAGAAACCTGTGTGTGTGTTTTTTGCAGAGACGTCGCAAGGATTCAGTCCACATGTGGAAGGTGACAAAGTTCATGGACATGCTGGAGCATAAAATGTGAGTGTACCTGGGCGGTTGGTGTGAAAGTGAGTTTCCATTGTGATTTAACACTGTATTAATCAACATGTGTCTGTGTGATTGGTGTTTTATGACGTAGTCCTTTTTCCACAGATGCCATCAGTCCTATTCCTCCAAAGCGCTGGAGTCGTACAGCGCCCTGCTGTGGGACGCCGTGCACGCCGTCCCTCCGGAGCTGCTGGGAGCTCTGCTGCACGAGGAGCTGACAGAGCAGAGAGACCGCCTGCTTTTCTCCGAAGGAGCCACGGGGGGCGCTCTGGCCTTCATCCCCTTCTCACAGGGACACAGCACGTCTCAGAGCGGCTGCCTCCTGTATCCCGGAAACCAAGGACTAGACCGACTCAGTATCCTGCAACTGGAATAGAGAACATACAGTACCGTTCAAAAGTTTGGGGTCACTTCGAAATGTCCTTATTTTGGATGGAAAAGCACTGTTTTTGTCATCAAAGATAATTTTAAACTAATCGGAATTACATTCTATAATATGCAAATGCCTGATTTTTGGTGCAATATCTACATAGGTGTATAGAGGTTCATTTCCAGTAACTATCAGTCCAGTGTTCTAATGATACAATGTGTTTGCTCATTGTATCAGAAGGCTAATGGATGATTAGAAAACCCTTGTGCAATCATGTTAGCACAGATGGAAACAGTTGAGCTGGTTAGAGAAACTAGAAAATGGATGAAACTGATGAACTTCTTTTGATGAAAGTAAAGTTTATTTCTAACCTAATATCTTGACTATATTTTCTATTCATTTTTACAGACACAAAGCTGTCTGGGTGACCACAAACTTTTGAACAGTAGTATATTAACCCTGCAGGTCATTTAACAAACAGGAACTAGCATTGACTCAGTTCACTTATTAAATTGTGATCCTTAAAGTTTGAGAAGATGCCAGACTGAAACAGAGATGTGAACTTGTATGATCAGAATGGTTTTAACCAGGCGAGTTCTGATGCTGGCAGGATGAAAAACATTCAGGACGATTGTGATTTTCAATAGAAACAAATATAACAAAGTCCGTTTTGTTTTTGGATTCGCTGTCAGCGCAGCAGAAGATGCTGCGGTTTATTATAATAAGGAAGGTCTGGAGTGGTGGTGGTTTTCCTGCTGGTTTTGGTTCTTGACGTAAGACCCCAGACTTCCACACTCTGGAGCTCCAGCACCACACAGGAAGCTCCTCCTGCATAGATGCCAGCAGCAGTGGTCCATTCAGCTTCCAGCTGAAAGGCCCCGTCAGACAGATCAGCGCCGCCTCGCTCTTCAACGACTGTAAGAACTAGATTTCCCCTCAAAAAAACATCAGGAGCCGTTTGTGCTTTCCCGACGTTTAAACCTGTTTTGTGTTCATAGGTTGTGTCGGGGTGCGCTCCGATCGCCTGTGCGGAGTTTGGAGGTTCAGCGAAAGCGAGGAACCTCGCTTGCTGCAGGTTGTCAACACCAGAGAGGTCGCGACCTGCATCAGCGTCAGGTTAGTGGTCATCAGGACGGAACACCGCACAGAACGAGGGTTCAGTCTCTTCTGCAGCCATGAGAGTCAGAGAATATAAAGTTCAGGAAAAGTATCCTGTCCATTAGTGTGGGCCCAAGCGATAAAGCTCTATACACTTTTTTTTTACTAATTTAGTCTAGCACTATGTTTAGAAATTCTTGAAGACTATTGAAGTTTGTCAAAAGAGGTTCCCATAGGGACTGGAATTTATCTTGTTGCAAATTTAATCTTCTCCAAATGCAAAAAAATAGCATTGCATCTTTTAGCCATTGCACTAACCCAAGGACTGTAGTAGTACATCAAATATGTCAGAACAGCACCTTGTTAACAAATGTGAGCAAATGATTTGAAATGAACGTGTTCTTCGCTGTGTGTCGGCAGTCCTCATGTTTTAGGTGAAGTTCTCGTGGCGAGTGAAAGCGGAGCCGCCAACCTATGGACCGTCGGCAAAGGGTGAGGTGGCAAAAGGTGTTTACTGGTTGTTCTTTTAAATCTGCCGTCACAAGTCAAGATGACGCTAAAGCGACTCTGCCCCATCAGGACGCAGAAGGTGCGGGAGGAGGACAGCAATCTGTACTTTAATGCCAAATCGCCTTGGCGATGGTGCGAGTTTTCCGCCCACCCGAGGGTGGTCCTCTACGCTGACCGGACAGGGGCGGAGCTCTCTGACATCAGGGTGAGACGACAGGTTGTGGGTAATGTGGCGGTTGCCTCAAAAAAAAACAAAAAAAAAGTGTTTTCTATTTAATGCAGACAAATAGAAAACAGACCATATTGGATTATGCCCATATGAGAATGAATACATCTGACATTGGTTATTTTGTGACTTCTCCTCACCATCATACAGTTGATATATTTATTTCTTTACTCTAACCCACCTTTTGATTTTTCCTCTTCCTGTCCTCCATCTTTTCGCCTCCCTTTCCCTCCCTCGTCCATCCCATCCAGATGAGTCCCACCTCCAGTCACACGCTGTTCCGGATCGGCAACACCACTGAGTGTCGGAGCGGAGAGAGACTCATCCTGTCCAGATACCTCAGAGACGTCCACTCCTTCCACCACCTCATCACCACTCAGGTACATTAATATCCCCACTTTGTGACACACGAATTATGTGTCTAGTGAAGATCCAAATTATGTCAAAGTGTTTCTTTGGGGGGGGGAATGTGTGTAAATTGATTAAATAAATATAAACACAACTATAATATTTCCATTGGATGGACAGTGTAGCCATTAAAAAAGGAGTCTTGGATTTGTATGTTTCACTCTGCCAATTTTCAGTTCAGTAGCTGCATGTGATCACTAGAGGTCAGTGTTATCACCACTCTGTTTGGACTTAGTTTCCTCTGTAAGACAATTAAGTGAAACAATAAACAGGTTTTCAGAGCTAAAATAATATTAATAGGATAGTAAACAATATTATGTCAGGACTTAAGCCATTTTGAGGTCAAGGACAGTTACATTGTGCTTCACTCATGCATCCATGTTGAGGTGTGGATTTCTGCCAACAGGCAGCAGTCTGACAAGTCTTTGGAGATTTTGTGGTCAGAAAAAGAATTTAATAACATTTAAGCAAATCCACTGAGTGAATTTACACCCCTCCGATGACACCTCTGACGCAATATTATTGTGTGTTATTTCTCAGATTGGTATTCAGTGTTTTTAATCCTGTTCTTGTGATGTTTTTAATATTTTATTTACTTTTTAAATCATTTGCTTTTTATTTTCTGTTTTTCCATGGATTGCAGCACTTTCTGTGGTCCTTAAATTTGTTGATAATATTGTATGGTATACGTCTTGTTTTGATTGCTCAAACCGTGATGAATGCTTGACTCCCAAACAGCCCAAAAGTTAAATTTTCCGTGTCACAGCATTAAAACATGACATAACCTGGGATGGTTTTAATCAAAGGGACACTAAACTCGTTTCAGGTGATCACAAACTTGACCAGTTCAGTTAACTCACCCTGCTGGCTGTCACTTCTCTCGTCTCCCTGTCAGCATTCAGCCTACATCATGGACGAGCGTTTCCCCTGCATGCCGATGCTCAAGTGGGATCACATGATGCGGTCCCCACCGGTGTTCTGTCATGTCCTTCCTGGCTCCGTCTCCTGCGGCTCAGCAGTGGGTGGGTCCACAACCGCTAAGATCCTGCTGGGTTCCCAGAGTTCCCAGGAAATCACCATGCTACAGTACTCAGGTCAGTCCACAGGGGGTGGCTCAATAAGAACCAGTTATATAGTACACTTTTAATTTATTTAGAGAATAAAATTTTCTACTAGTTAGTGTTAAATCTAAATGTTTCGATGGTGAATGTTGTGTGTGTGTGTGTAGGTGGCAGAGCAGAGGCCTGTTTCAGTCGAGGCCCTCCTCTGGATCTGCTACGACCCAAAGACAGTCTGAAACAACTTCCTGTCCAGATCCCTCACCGCCTGGACACGGCAACCAACAGACTGTCCTCGCCTGCAGCAGGTAGAGTGTGTGTGTTTATAAGTCTGGTTAGAATTCACAGTGATATAGGCAGTTATCTAGTTAAATAAAACACTATTAAAACACATTAAGGCCAGTAAAGAAAAAGATTTTAAGGACTTTTTTCTTAGGACTTTTAAATATGGGGTAAAATCAAATTTTATTGGTTCCAGACAAAAAGTCAGAATTCTGCCTTAAATCTGAGAATCCTGGGATTAAATTAAATTCTCAAAATTCTGAGATTAAAGTCTTTTTTTTTTGGATCTAATCTGAGATTCAGATTTGAGATAAAAAGTTTCTCAAAACCTGGGAAAAAAGATTTTTGAGGGGTAAAAAAAATAGTTTCCATTAAATTCAGAATTCTCACTTTTATTTCTGGAATGAATAAAAAAATAATTTCAACCGCTTTTAATTAGTTTTCAGTGGCTCTAATGCTCTTCTGTAGCTATCAATGGCAAATAAACAAAAAAAATATGAAATAGCAGCAGTGAGCAAAGTTAAGAAATAAGAAAAAGCTGATTATGATAATCGCGATGGATAAGGGAATAACTAACAAACAAGCACGGATATCAGATAGCTGTGGGGTTAGTCAAAGGCTTTATTTTCCTAATCTAGTTGACAAAATAACTAGACTAAACTTGTTTCAAAAATAACCATACAAATGTCACCTTCTTGTTTATCAGGCCTAACTTGTATCCAGAAGAGAGGAGGAAGCAGGGACAAGTGTATCTGCATCCTCCAGCTCACAGAGGCAGGGGACATTTTCTACCAGGTCCTCGAACCCGAGCAGCCGGACACGCCTGGACCGCCAGCTGCAGAGAACCAACCTTGGCTCCAACAAGAAACCAGAAAATCGCCTCAACCTGCAACATCGGGACAGGCGTCACTGTGGGGTTCTCAGCCGCTGATATCAGACACGTCAAGCGACGAAGGCTTCGTCGGGCCGACTCAGCCCCTGACTTCGCAGAGGTTTGTGCCCGAAACGCCCGAGTGGAAACGAGCAGAGAACTCCGACGCTTCCTCTGAGGAGTCGGAGAGGAAACGGCGAAGACTGAAGTCGTCGCTGCAGGTCATCGTCAACGACGACCCGGAGCCGGGCGGAGCCGAGGAAGCAGTCGGAAGCCTCGGCGGCTCGAGTCACGTCGATCTCCCTGAGCAGCAGACTCCAGCGAAGCTCAGCGATGGCACCCTCGCCACATGGAAGCGCTGGCTCCAGAAACTGATGAACAGGAGCCGTGAGAAGAAGAAGCCCCGCCCACGCCGCCTGCCGCACTTTACAGTCCCGAACGGAGACCTCCTCCAACTGCCAGGCGACGAAGACCCGACAGAAGAGGAGCGCGTGCGGAACCTGAGGCGTGACCTGAGAGCGTGCATGTCCAACCGCTCGCTGCTGGTCACCGCCACCGAAGACCTGGTCCCGTTGCCCGACCCGGTGGATGTGGGAGACTGGAACGACCGCCTGAGCCAGCGGCTGACCGTCTCCTGGCAGGGGGAGGAGGCGTGGCGGGCGTGGTGGGCGGAGCATCTGGGGCTTAACAAGGAGGAGAAGGTGAGTGCCCTGAAGAGGAAGAGGAGGAGGGAGAAAGAGGCGCGGAGAGCCGCCGGCCGCCGCCTGGAGCTCTCTGGGAGCTTCACCTCATCGGTCAGCTACCAGTCAGAGCTACGCGACTTCTCCGATTCCGCCGGCTGGTCCTCGGCAGCGAGCCAGGGGGCATGGTCGGACGCAGAAGGAACCGGGCCGGTGTCCCAGCTAGTGGCGTCTTTCGAGCACGGGAGCCCAACAGCCAGGACGCCCGCCACCATGGAGGCGGACACTCCGGTTCCCACGCCAACCACTACGCCTCTGAAGATGAAAGACAGACAAGGTGACCAGCGGACTCCCAGCAGCCTCCGGTCCCCGTTCCGCTCCCAGACCCTCGACCCTGAATCCACGCCGGCCAGTCAGAGTCAGAGGAGGAGCAGACGTCCCGCAGACGACTACCTCAGCTCGCTGTTCGCAACACAGGTGAGAGGAACATGGTGCGTTCACAAGTGAATGCAGGTCAAGACGATAGAATAATTTAAAACAAAGAATGATGAAAGATCCTTTTAAAACACAAACTGAATACATGAATCTTCATATTTAAAGTGTTTGACACATGGATGTAATCGATGTTCTGTTAGCGATGAAGCTGTTTTCATGCGTTTCAGGACGAGCCCTCGCAGCATGACGGCTACTTCCTGGATGAGGGGAGCGCCGTGTGTCCCGCTCCTCCACCTGCGGCCTCTTCCTCCTTCTCACAGCTCCTCAGTTCTCAGTCGGCCTCTCAGAGGGGCCTCAGGGTGGGTCTGTCTCAGGACACCTGGTCCGGTTTCTCCCAGTCCCAGTCCCTGTCCCAGAGTTCACAGGGTCGCCCAGGGCCGTCACAAACCAAGAAGAAGAAGTCTCGAATGGGATTCTGATACCTTCATCGGTCGGGGGAGTCTTATTGTTTGGAAATCCAAAATTCATAATCCAATTATTTTTGGATTGAAAGTGGATACACAGGGTTACCAAGTGGTCGAAAATTACCAAGCTACAGATACTTTTCAATGCCTTCATCACTGCAAAAGTGTCAACTTCAAAAACAGCCGGACACTCGCTGACTCAGGATTGTAAAATGGATCTATAACAGTGATATTCACTGGGATTGTGCAACCCGGAGTTTATTAATGATGGAAAAGTCGGTGATGTCTGAAGTCGTCCGGAGGCTGAAGGAGACAGAAGGCGGACTTTTTTTGGTAGGACCGAGAGGAATTCATTACCTTTGGTGTGTCTGTGTGTATTAGCGTGAGATTGTCAGCGGATTGATGGATGCTGTCTTAAATTCCCTGCGTTTTCAGAAAGTGTCAACATTGCAAAACGTCGGAACGGACGTTTCACCAGTTTACTATCGAATCTCTCTTTGTCATCAGTGTTGACAAATTAAAATTGAACAGGAATGACTCGAGTTGTGCTTGTAGTCCAACAGAGGATGCTGCAGTTCTCCAGGAGTCTTTTGAAACTTTTTACTGGTGTGTGAGATAAAAGCTGAAAAGACCTGGAAAAAGATTCATGAATAGATTCAGAATCAGCAACATTAAACATTGATATTAAAGGATTAGACAACAGATGGTCAGACTAGTTTAAAAAACGGCTTATTTGGAAGTAAAATGACTTATTGGTCCTGTTCATCAGTGTTAAAAATGCATTTCCTCATTGGCTGCTATACTGGAGATAATTATTTTGATACTCCATATAGCTGTATATGTGAAGGCATATTTCTATTTTTTTAAAAGCTGGTAAATATGTACAGAAAGTCTGGGTATACTTGATGACCTTTGTCTCTTCCTGTTCGTCACAGCCGTTTGTTTTTTGACTTCATTAGAAAGTCCTGACTTTCCAATGATATATTAATATCACATATTTGTACATCTGCTTTTTAAAAATAAACTGAAGCAGTTTTCACAATGAAGCATCAATTCAAAGGAAACTTGAATTCTCATTGAAAAACAACAGGATGCTTTTTCTAAATCCTCACGAGGGCCATGTAATCTAATCACATCTGATTAAAGACAGAATTTTGACAAATTATAACGTCTTTCCCACATTTTCAGACCGTTTAGTAACGTCAGATCATATGACAGCTGATTCGGAGAGAAAAACAGATATATTTTTGAGAAAAAAAGGCGCATGGCAGAATGGAGTTGTAATTTGATAAAGTCGGATTTCCAGATTAAAGTCATAACCTACTGAGAAAAAGTCACTGTGAGGTTGGAAGTTTAATCCTTGAATGCGTAATTTCACAAGAAATGTTTCTAACTAGAATACTATATTTTTTAGAAGATGTTATATTTTGAAAATGAAGCTGAATTAGGGAATTTTTACCTTCATGCTTAGTGTTCTATTATGTTCAGCTGTTCAACTTTAACAAATTAAATAAGGGACGTAATTAGCTGATACATCAGATCTTAAGATAATGAAATCATGTATTATCAGTCCATAACCAGATGCATTTTGAAGCAGAAGCTCGATAACATGACTCATAACTTCTCTTATTCAATTATGACCTTATCTCATATTACTATTTTTGCCCAAACTCATTGTCCTCCTTTTACCATTTTCTCAAAATGACTTAATCAGTGGCTCCATATTCTGTCATTCTACAATGTATATTTACTCAAGTGTTGCAACATCTGGTTCATTCACATTTAACTATGATGTAGAAAATGGATCCAAGCAGCTGTTTTTTTAAAAAAAGGACACACAAACAGATTAAAAATAATATTTTTATAAGATTTTCTTTTTTTTCCAGTACAGGTGACAAAAAATAATAAATAACTTAATATCTACAAAGAACTATTAACAGATTTTTTTTGTACATCATTTACAGTTTTACATGTTTTTGTATTAACATTTTGCTTACATTTTTCGACTTTTTTTTGATGCTCAGTCAGCATTATTTAATTCCATACAACATTCTCTCAACAGTTTCAAAACACTAAAGATTTTTTTTTTCTCCAAGCTACATCTTAAAGTTGGCAACTTTTTAAAATTTAAACCAGGGTCTTACATACACGCACCCACAAACACACACTCGGTAAATGTTTCCATGTGGCGTTTGACTCTGAAGGGGAAAACTTGTTTCTTGACGCCCTGCTGCCTTTGAGCAAGGCACTTCACGACTTAACACGTTGCTGCCGATAAACACAGTAGTTTCCCCTCAGATACAAACTCCAGAACAACCATTTAACACTTAAAATGCAAAAAAAACACGTATGAAAGTGTGCAAATTAAACTTCAGTACAAAAGATGGGAGCAGCCACGGTCGCTAACAGTTTTCACTCAGATCTGGTAATCGCTATTGCGGTTAAATCCAATGATGCCCATATAGTTTTCTGCCTTTTATATTGAGATGGTGATGTATTACAATACATGGATGTGTCTGAGATTTTGATTAAAGACCAGAAATACTGGGTCTAGACCAATGACTACAAAACAATGGACTTGTGAAGACTTTTTACCTCACGTTGAGGTAATTTGTCTGGAGACGAGCGATAACATGGCCACTTCTCATCAATGTGGTTCTCCGTTGATAATATTAAAATCGAAGCACTACAAAAGTTTTGGCGTTTTGGAAAAAAAAACGAGACCAAAGTCTAAAAATGTCCGACCGTGGCAGCTCGGAGCTTCCATACGTCAAATAGAATAAAAACAGCCTTCGATTAATTAACAGTCAAAACAACTTTCTATTAAATAAACAGCACGTTTTTGGCAAAATCATCTTCTTGTCGACAACGTGAGCTGTTTCTGGCCTCGTCTAACATCCGAGCTTTGAGAACTTTTTTTTTTACAGCCGATCAGCACCGCGAAGGCAAGACGCTCGGCCGGGCGTTTATCCGCCAAACGTTAACTTGCGTATCCTGGAATGTTACATGTCGCACATGCACCAACACGTCTAAAAAAGAAAGAAAACAAAAAAAATATCTACAGAATCTACCAGGAAGAGTGCTCAGCTGCCAGTTGTTGTGCAATTCTCCACCGGCACCGGAGCTTCTCAAACAATAAATTAAGAGGCTTCCGGTAAAAGAAGTGAGAAAAGGCGAGTGGGGGGGAGGAGGAGGAGGAGGGGTGGAGACGACGAGGCACGGCGTGGCGGAGGCGTCAGGCGTTGAGGTGTTGGCGTTGTTTGAGGCGCTGGAGGTGCTGGGGGAAGTAGCTCCCTTCGGTGTCGCTGCCCAGGGAGCTGCTGAGGGACTCCTCGCCCGAACTCATCATGTCCTCGCAGGAATCCTCACTGAAACACAGAAATAGACCAACTGTCAGTGTGCGGCCGGTTTAAAAGATGGTATCCGTTTTTCCATACTTTTTAATACATAATATTTTTATTTTAGATATAAATTATTGTCCCAAATAGCTGGAGGCCACCATAAAAAAAAATGTGATAATCTATGAATGATTTAATTGAGCTTGTGTGAGTCAACTGTTGATAAAAGCGTGTTTTCTTGTAGTGATTATTTATTTTGGATTCATAGCATTAAAAAAAAATGAGCATCTTGAATCTGAAGTTTAAAAGTATTAGTCACACTTTTTTAATCACTAAACAATAATCATGGAAAATATGAATAAAGATGGGTTAAGCCATTGAGACCTAGGAGCCATTAGGTCTATGACTCATACTTAAAATAAAACTTTCATATCATGCTTTTTTTTCATGATATGATAGACACATTTTTATGTTTCAAGCAAAACAATCTCTCTCATAAGTCATATTCTTCTCCCTTACTCCTGAGAACCCTCCCAGAAAGAGGTCAAATTATTTAGATGATTATGATTTTCATCCCTGACATGTATATATCTATTTAATCATTCAAGTCTCTAGAACAGTCCCTCAAAAAAAGACTTTTATACATGGGGATAAATAGATTTTTGTTTATGGGTTTATTTGTGAAAGCAGCAAATATAATAGCCATTAAAATGCTATTTTCTGCAAAGAAAAAGAGTACAAAAATGAAAAAATAGATACATAACATGATTGTTAGTGTCAACTGATTAATTATGTGCATGAAATCTGGGCTTAAATAGGTTAAATAGTGAAAAGATAGTGATGAAGGATTCTATAATTTCTGCCTGAGCCTGTTAAGACATAATGATTCAGCAGAAACGACATCAATTCCTCTGTTGTGAACTTCCATCACCCCTAGTTACCGCTCCTATCTGCTGCAACCCATCAGCTGATCTTACGCTCTTGACTTGTGATGGGTGAAGTCTGAGTCAGCTGACTGTCGGCCTGCTTGGTAACTGCTGAATATTCGGCTGTGAAACGTCACGTCAGCGGGTTTTTGTTTTAGTTCGACTGCGCCGTTCTGTGGGTTAGTCATCGGTTCACAGGCGTCGGCCCGGGATCAAGTTCTTACAACTAAAACCAACGGACCTATGTGCCAATTCGTGTTGCTGCACAGTATTACATAAGTCAGCGGCACCCTGACGTCATGGAAACGTCTCTGTGGGACGTGACCAGTGACTCTTACACATCCCGTTGCTCAGAGTTTGAAGACATGAGAGGCCCGGACAGGCTGGGACCATATGACAGCGTGACGTATTGTTACCAAACACTGGGAACTTGAGAGTTTCTTAAGAGGAGCGTTACAGCACACACACACACACACACACTTCACTGTAAAGGGCTTTAATCTGCTATGAACTCCAGACGTGCTGAAACATGAAGTGTCTGCATTACACAAGACTTTTTACAGTGTTTTAGTGTTGCCGTATATATGGTGACAAACAGGGTGTGCCCGGTTCCTTTTTTTTTTTAATGGTTGTCATTGGAAATGCTTGGTATTTTCCACTGGATTTTACCTGCTGTCACATGACATCAGTCAGTGAAACCGATACTTCCTTGTTCAAATCAACAACTCAGGAATCTGTTTCCTGAAGTTTAGTTTGAAGCTCGTAAATATGTTTGTATTCAGAGTGCAAGAACGTCTGCTCAGTTATTCTTATCCACAAACCAGACATGTTGATTTAATATATGGCTATTATTTATATATTCTTTTCTGGGAGGGCAACGTACTTTAAAATAAGTGGCGTTAAATTACCAAATTTCAACAATGGAATGTATATCCAATCTTCAACTTAAAGTGCTGGAAGACGTTATTTTGGTATTAGCGTCACATTTTCAGTTTTGTGTCTATTCATGTTGAATTATCTCTATTATCTTAAATCCTAAATAATCGTGATTAAGATTTACCAACTTGAAAAAAATCATTATCACAATTATTTTGGTCAATATTAAAAATCACAATTATTTATTCAGCATGAGTGACTGTGCTTTTGTTTGAGATCATCATATCAGATGTCATACTTTTTTGGGTAATGAATATTAAAAAAAAGGAAACGTGTAGTAATTTGTGTGTATCTTTTTCAGGTGTATATGAAGCTCTGACCAGAGTTACTTTGTGTCTCGTGTGTTTGGGGGGGTCCTCACCTCTCGCTCTCGTCCCAGCAGCCCTCTGGGATGGTGGGCAGCTCGGGGACGCTGCGGTAGCTGCTGTGCAGGCTCTGGGCGGTGCGCCGCGACACGATCCACTGCAGCCTCCTGTGGTTGGGTTTGCTGCATTCGGGGGAGGCGTAGTCCGACAGGCACTGGGCGACGCGCTCGCTCCACAGCAGCAGCTCGCCGTCCGCAATCTGAAACCCAGACGGCGGCTCGGTTTAGCTGCTCTGGCCCTCTGCCCCCGTTCACTGACTGACATAACTGTGCTTAAAATTACCTAACACTTTACAGTACATCGCTTCGGAAAGCGTTCCCGTAAACAGAAACCTGGTTTCGTTTACTCGGTCAGGAGGTTACGGGGAGGCCGGGTTAAATCAGTCTGAAACGTGAGCGGCTTGGTCATTTAAAACCTGAGCCTTAAAGGCATGTCGGTGGGAATGTTGGTAAAACAAACATCTACAGGATTGACAACATACAAACTGCTATGGTCAAACCTGGTTTTAAATTGCCAGATACATATGGTAAGACAAATAAAGCCCAAATGTGAATTTTCCACCCAGAATACACACACAATGCACAAGGTACTTTCTTTTCTTTTAAATATTTGGTTGTCAAAAGGCTGTAAAAAGCGTTACCAGATGGAAAAAATATTTCCAGTGAGTTCAATTGTCAACTGGTTCTACTCCAACCATAACCTCAAGCATTTAAACGTCTCTTACTTCAGTGTGTTTGTGTTACAACCAGACATCAGGTTATATAACCTCAGTCCACCACAGAAACAAGAGCTAAGAATAAATGTCTGCCCGACCCCAGCGTGCCACTCTAATAAATTAGTTGTTCTTGTTGTTTTTTGAGTTAAGCGTTGGGCAGGTGTCATGATCCAGGAAATTATGGGCAAATGCCAACAGATAATTTGGCTTCAACAAAACCAGCGGTCTCATTTCCTCAAAAATCAAGTGCTGTTTGTATACGTGTGGAAAACAACGGCACTTTGCACCTTCGCTTGTTTTTCGTCACACTTTCGGGTTCTCACCGGTGTTATCTTTTTTTACCCAGATAAAGTATTATGTAATTAAGTCACACGGTGTGTGTATGTGTTTTTTTTTTACCTTCAGGTGTCTCTGAATGTGATAGGCTATTTCCAACATGTCTTCCGACTGAGCAGCTTCGATCTCCTGCCTCAGGAGAGACAAGGCGAGGACAGACGGCTGGATGGACAAACGGATAGAGGGGGGAAATGCGGGGGGAGGGATGTTAAAAACTGAATTCATGACAGTTCCGGTATTGTTGCCAAGCTAACTAGACTAATTAGTGAACATCTTATTAGACTGCTGTGTAATCCAGTCTGACCTTTGAGCCCTGCGGTGTATCCCTACCTTAGCTTTAGAGAAGGCGATCCGGCACAGGCAGGCTTTGAGCTGAGCCTCCAGCTTCTCCAGGCTCAGAGTCTCCTTCCTGTTCACACAGACACATAAATCACCTTCAGGTGTGTTTTCCCAGACAGAAAATGTCAAAGTTTCATCAACTCTGACCCAAGACAGCTGGAAAACAAGACTTTTTTTTAAACACGCTGCTAAAAAATCAAAAACAGGCTTAATATGAGGGGAAAAAGTCAGTGTTTCACACAGATGATTTAAAAAGACACTGTAAAACCAAAACTGATTTACAGTAAACGGGCGGCAGGGTTTTGAACTAAAGTGCAGCTGGCTACGCTAAAAATATATTGCTTCGGGGTTATGTACAGTAGGCGGTGAGTGTGTTGGGGCCAGCAGCTGCAGATAACAAATCTTATCATGCACTTCAGTCAGACATTGGCGTGTGCTGATAGGTGGCTGCTGCCCTACATTGAGTGGAACTGTGATGACACTGGTGTGGAGATCCACTGACGATCAAATCATGGCGCAATCTTTGCACTCGCACACCGTTCTGAACTTGGCTATTTCATGTAGACGCAAAAGATCCAGAATCTTCTTCAACAATGGCTGCAATCATGTTGTATGCAAAAAAAAAAGTATGCGTTTGTAGGTTAAACGGGCTAAATGTTGAATTTGATGGATTATCTGGCAGCAATCACAAGGGTTTCATAGAAATTAACTTAAAATAATGCATCGCGTTTTGTTTACGGGATTTTCAGACAATATCTCTGCTTGAAATGTCTGCGTGCGTTGGTCTCACCTGTCCGTGGAGTGTGAAAGTGCGATCTGGTGGTACAAGTGCAGAAAGGTTAAGGCGGTGACGGCTTTGGACTTGAAATCGAGCTTCTCCGCCACGATCTTCTCCATGCGGCCGAGATCGGACACGGTGAACTTGCACTGGCCGATGCGGATGAGCTCGTTGGTGGGCGTGAGGTTGCATTCCTCCTCCGTCACTTTTGCGGCCATGTGGAGGCAGCTGAGGCTGACGCAGGACAGGTGCTTCGGCTGGATCTGACGGGACGGGAAAGCGACGGCGGTTTTAAAATAGCTTTCACAACTTTACATTTGCCAGAAAAAGGTGCGATCTGATTCCCGATTAAAGCGGCTGTTAATTTAAATCCTTTGCGTGTGTGTGTGTTACTGAAATAATCATATGATCAGCGATAGATCGTTGTACTGCTTGAATTTTATTGCACAGTAGAGAATGAATTGAGGAAACAGGAAGTAAGTATGAAGGATACATATGCTCTACTTATTATTCGTTAACATTGTGTCAATCCTGATAGCCTGAGTGTCTCATACCTTCATCATGGCCAGGAATCTGTCCAGCAGGTTAACAGCCAGGACGAATGTCTGCGTGCTGTAACCGAAGAAGCTAGTCAAGCTCCACAGGTCCTCCACTTTGGCATCTCTGCACTTGGCCGAAATCCGACTGTTGTCCTGGCAAAGGAAGACGTTTGGTTAAACAACCAGAGTATCAATCAAAAACTCCACTGATTATTACTGAGCTGTACATGGTGTCAAAGCTTCTCACCTGTGTTGTGGTTTCGATGAGACTCAACCCTGTCTCTTTAGGGAGATAATAAACCTCCTGCTCATAATTCACCTTCATCAGCTTGAAGGCATCCATGTCTCAGCTGGCACTGGAGGAAGAAATCTCTTGTTTTCACCACAGTATATTCACTGCAAAACAGGACATAACCAGGATTTAGGTCCACAATCAAACCAGAACATCAAAAAAAAAAAGTTTTCATCAGTCCAAAATACATTCAGTTCTCAAACTTCCAAGTACATTCTTTACTGGAAAAATTCAAAATAGTCTCCAGAACCCAATGCTAGTTGCACATTTTCCATGCTCTCTGCCATTGCATTTGCATGGAAAAGGGCAGAGTGAAATACTTTTAAGATGAGGCACGAAATGTTTTTTTTTCACTCAGTTCTTTTTATACAATTTTGTTTACAATGCTAGTGCCCCCCCCCAAAATATACTATTTATAAATTCACTCAAAAGCCCTGTGACTTCACTATGTATAAAAAGTATTAGATGTGGATGAATTGATTAGTCTTGCAGTATTTATCAAGCAAAAAACACATATTCTTTTGTTGCAGCGTCTCCCATGTGAATATTTGCATTTTTCCTGTTTTACATCATTGCAAACTGAATATTTGGATTTTGATGAAACAAAAAAACGAACGAAAGACTAAGGTATGATGAAAATGATTATAGTTACAACCTTTGCCTACTAATATACTAATTACCTTAAATTGGTGTATATATATATATATATATATATATATATATGTTGCTTAAATGTATTGTTACCATATAACACTGGCCTATATTTGCTCGCAGCCCGATCAGAGGTCATAGCTCGGAGCTCGAAGCTCCGCCCACTTCCCTCAGCTGGGCTCTGGTGTCAGATTCCCCCTGGTAGACTCCTTCTGTCTGTCCCCGACCAAAAAAATACCGTTTTAAAGAGATTTTTGCCTGCTAAAGAACTGCCTTTAACACACAGAAAAATAAACCACACGTCGGAAACCCTTCGTTTCATCGTTTCGGTGGATGGTAACCCAAACCGAGGAAGCTAACGTTAGCAGCATCTAGCTAACGTTTTAAATCCTTTCTGGTTGGAGTGGGGGGAGGGGCTGTTTTTTTAATGTCTCAAACGTTAAATGTCAATCAAATTATCATGTTCTGCATTATTATTATCGATGCAGCTAGAAATATTTTTTTGTAAATTATCGCCTATTAATGTAATACAGTGTGGTTGTGTTTTCTCCTTGAGAATGTAACCGTGATTAAAAGCAGGACAGGAGACGCAGCCAAGGGAAAACGCAACATACCAAACAACAGACGAGAAAAACAGCTTTGACTGTGAAAAGGAAATCCTTCGTGCAAACTGACGTAAAATACAAAAGTCCCGTCTTAAAACCACGACAAAGGAACAGGAAACACTTTAACGTTGCGTTATTCCCGATCAGAGATTGACTAACTAAAACAAATATGCTTCAATTGCATTTTGAAACACTCCTGTAACGTTGCGAGTTCTGCTAAATTTGTGTGATGGAAAAAATAATTGCAAAAGCAAAACAGATACGTTATTAATTTTCGACAGTCAATAATGTTAGCTTTTGTTCTTTAAGAATCTGGTTTAATTAACGTCCCATTATGTTACCAATCGGTTCACTTTCGTTCTACCTGTTTTTCTCCTTCTCTCCTTTTTCGAATTAATTGTTAGCAGAAAAATATATATAGTTCAGGAAATACACCATTGTGTCTGTAATATAAGTATAAATTCTGTATATAATTAAAGGTTTACTCTACCTGTTATTCCGAGTTAAATCCACATATCTGTTCTATTCGCTGTATTTTTCCTTCTCTTCTCTCTCCTTTCTCTCTCTTCTCTTTTGTTGATGTTGATAGGGGCTCACGCCCCTCGCTGACGTCACGCGGTAACAACCAATCAGCGGCTTGTGTTCAAGAATAGAAATCACCTACGTTCAGGCTCCAACGGCACGAATTAAAGCGTATCCTTAACGTTTTCTTGGCGTTTTGAATTAATTTCTAACACCGTCCTCAAAAAGGTTGCGATCAATATCGATTAAACATTTTCATTCCGACGATAAGTGCCACTTGAATCGAAATACAGCGTATCTATTGCATGAGACGATCCCCCTCTGATTGAAGTTGCCATTAGCCAATCAGAGAGCCGCAGATTGGAACGTTCAAATAGTCCGCCCAAAATGGGCTGTTCTGATTGGCTAGTGGCTTTTCAGCGTAGTGAGCACTACGTAATGTCTTTTGACTGAATTGTCTTTATCAAACAGGATGATAAATACCATAAATAGCGTCTGCGAATAATGAAAATAGTTCTCGGTCTGGTTGTGGTCTTATTGTCTTAACGAAATGTGGGGATATTAATATAGTAAAATAACTGTTATATACAAAGGTAAGTAGACAACAATCAGTTTTCTGTAATATTTGTAAGACGACCCACCAATATAATGCACAATACAGACTTTATTAAGGACACAGTTCACGAGAGGACCATAAAACACTAAACACGTTGTATTCAAACTAAGTAAACCATTACATCATAAGCACAGTATCTGTTATCATAACCCCCTGAAGTTAAATAAATTCTTCAGACAGTAATTTTCTTTCATTAGTGGCCAAAGAAGTAAGCAAATATCTACTACTACTTTTCACTGTTGTGCTGCATTGAGGAACCACCACATCCCTAAACTATGCATACAAACCCCTAAATTCCCAGGTTACATCATAATTAAACTTACAGAAAACCCCCAACATGACAGTGTGCAATCACAGCTCATTTGGTTACGTATGTTATGTTATATTATTTAAATTACTATTTTATTAGGTTTTTCACAGTCATACCAAGATCAGGAACGGTGGTCTGTCTTACTTTGTAACACATATTCGTATGTGTGTGTATTTACTTTGGAGGATGGGTTTGCAGATGCATACAGAGTAGTGTTTACTTCTAAAAAATGTGCAGTAAGTGAAAGCAATTTGAGGCATTTTATCCCCTAATGTTATCTTATGTCTGTGGTTGTTAATAAAATACAAAATAAATACCACAGCGTGCTCATATCGCCGCGATATAGTGCGAATATTCCACAGAAGGTATGCTTGTTTTTAACCTTCCGTTCTCCACGGAGGTGGGCGGAGACAATTTCCTCCTCTCTTCCCCTCCCAGTCCCTTCCTCGGAAGTAGACGTAGCTGTCTATTCCCCTCTTTTATTTTTATATTTTGCCCCTTTTCTCCAACAGCTAGCCCAATGGACGCCAGGATGGACGACTAAACCGAAGAACGGGTCCCCGATTTCAGCCCGTTATTCATCCTCGGAACCGAGTGGACCGGATGAAATCCAACTGTGGTCGTCTCCGCTTTGCAGGGGAGGTAACGTTACGGCTCGGGGCTCCGTCTACTTGCTGGGTCTGAGGCAGCCATTTAAATGTCCCGACACACACTCCCAACTCATTTAATGTGTCACCGACCGAGAATGGCGAACCAGCGTTTTGAGCGTCTATTGTGTAGTGTAATTAAACCTGAATTGACGTTTTCATGTAAACAAATACACCATAGCTAACAAATAAACGATAGCTAACAAATAAACGCTAGCACTTTTCCAGAGAATAGTCGTCCTTGCAATGAAAATGGAAATACTTGATTAGTGCACCTGCCACAAGGGGACCAGTGTTTCCTAAAAAAAATAGAAGTGAAGTTAAATTTGACTCTATCGACCTTTAAAACGGTGAATGATGTGTTTGCAGTTAGCTAATGTGAGTTAGTTAGCCGGTGTGTAGTATATACACTAATCGTTTGACGTAACGTAAATTAAATGGTATTCAGCAAGGCGAATTAACCACATTATCGTTTCTTATAATTTAGGAAACACATGCATAGCTTAACGTTAGCTTATTTTGGGATTTCATAATGTTATCATCAATTGGAAAGTAGTCCATATTCAACCTGTACTTTAATGTCAAATCCTGCTCTGCTAATTTATGTATATACCCCACAGAGAAAGTAGCATTAAGAACAAAAAAAGAACAAGTGAACTCGTTGCTTTATTAAACAAAGAGAACTGAATGCTTTGTTGCCCTTATGTTCTGTTGGCGTTTCCGTATCTATGGTCACTACGACAACCGCGGATGCATCCGGTTGACAGTCACCAGTTAACACGGTCACCCGTTAAACCGGAACACCTGTCACAATATAGGCTACATTTTTGCTTAGATAAGATAGGCACAGTCTTACAGGGCTTCTTAGGACAAAATGACCCAGTACTACGGTCTGTTAAGGATCTGTGTGACCGCACTGATAATAAAACCCTCAGCATATTATGTTGCTGACTAAGGGCCATTTACAAACAGCTTTCCTATGACAAGTGTCCTCATTTGGCTTTGCATGCACGGATATTTGTTTCAATGCAATATGGATTGATCCCTGTATTAGTCTTGTTGTAGGGTAATGCATTTTCTGGGAATTGTTAATAATGATAATAATAAAAAAGATAAATGCCTGTTTTGGGTTTGGTTGTCCACACAACCTTGTTCATCACAAGCATTTCCTTATGTTTGTTTGTTTTTTTCTGTCTAAGTTGTTCATACACACAGGTGAATATCAGATCTCCCGTGTGATCAAAGAAAATCTAATCTTGAACTATTAATACGCCATGTTGTGGTATTTGGTTGTGTAAATCAATTTTACTTGATGTGAACAGACAGGGTGAGGCTGGATTTCTGACGCGCTGTGTCACTGTGCAGGTAGCTGTATCCAGTGGGGAGGTAGGCTCAACCAGGGCAGGAAAGAATGAAGTTCGCCGAACCCTGGGGACGCCAGAGGCTGTCTTTTCTTCTGGAAAAGGCCGTCTCTAGGGAAGCCAAGATGTGGAAGGTCTACGTGCCAAAGAAGCCCTCCTCACAGGTGAGGATTCATGTCTGGGTGCTTCTATTCGTCGACTGTAGGGTGGATTCACTGTCAAAACGCATGAATTGTGTATTTGAGTGCCCTGCAACTTTTCCGGTGTTCAGTCCATATGTGCGTACAAGACAATAGGAAATAACCACGATGGAATGCCGTTTCACACATTCAAAAGTATGAATGTGACAGAAATGTACTGCAATGATGGATACATCATCCCCTAAAAAAAAAATCTCCACATTAAAAAGCCAACTCAACATGGACAAGACAACCAATGTAAATCAAGATTCAACGAATAAATCTTGTCAAACAAATAGTTCCTAATGTCCCGTTGCAAACTGCAACGGAATACAAAATTAAACTCGTCCTTCAAAAAAAAAAACACTTAAGAAGTGCTGACAGGAGCTTTATTTGAGGTTGAGAATAAAATTAAAGTATCAGTTTAAGTGTAAGTTCTGAGTGAATCTGACATGTTCGTTTAAGCTGACAGCCTGTTGTTAAAATGGATTTATTCTTTTGCAGTTTGTGGTCTGTTACCATGTAATGAGGAGGCAGCAGCAGAGTATCAGACACACAGTGACTCACTAGAATCCACTGACATAAATGTTTTGTTTCACAACAGCTGGTCTCACCCAGTTTACATGCCACAGGGCACGTCCTCACACAGTGTTACAGACATTTTCTCATCACACCCTCAGGCACACCAAGTATTACATTAAACCTTTAGTTATATTATTAATCATTCACTGCATATTTATTATGAGTTGTTTTAGTTCCACTAAATCAGATTATCACAGCTTTATTTCCAGTTTTAACGTATCATTTATTATTATCACTTCTCACATCCAAATGACTGATACAAGTCTTTATTTAAGCAAATTTTTATTGTAAAATGTTACATTTAAAACGTATTTGTGAATCGCATGATAATTAAATTAGCAGCATGTTCCTTTGATGAAACTATTACCAGGTTCACTTGATGTTGTTCTTCTGTGTCAGGTCAGGTCTGACCTGACCTGACAAAGGAACACACTGTGAGGTTGTGACAGATTTAGGTTCTGTAGTTTATTTATTTTTATTTTTTTTTATACATTTTTACAGCACAGTGTTCATCCTGTGTCATGTTCCAGATGAAACAAGCGGTTTTCACTCTGGTTTCATGGTTTCACCCTCAGCCCCGGTTAAATGCATAAGCAGAAAGATTCTATTGTCTGCTGCATGCAAACACTGGTGTTGAAATACACCTGAAGGCCACTGCAGTTTTAAACGTCCAAGGCATGTGAGAAGATGCGACCAAACAATGAAACCATGCTTCTCCTGGAAAGTCAGAGTTGGTGCTGTTCCGAGTGAACTATGGTTTGGTTCATTACGAAAACATAATTGGAGATAGAATCTCTAATGGCAAGAAACCAAAATAATGTTTTTTTTCCCCCCATTTGTCAAGATTGTATAATATAAAAAACAACTACCAAAAATAGAAAAAAGCAAAACGGACAACAAAGCATAATGTAATAAAGAAATTAAAATAACTCAAAAGTGCTTAGAAATCAGAGGATGTGTTTTCATCAGTACATGTACAAGGTACCAAACAACAAACATGTAAGCTGAGTATTTACTTATTATTGCATAATTATATGTTAAAAAAAGAGAGAAATTAATTGCAATTACACTACTACAATAAAAAAACAGACATATTTTTCCATTCTGTATATCTCCTTCCTTCACAGTGCTTTATGAGTTGAACGTGGATGTTGACACAGCTGGGAAAGGGAATAAATCACTAGGAAAATTAACTACCAGTAACTAAAATGAGTCAAGGACGAACGATTGGGAATGATGAGGTGAAGGCTCTTTTTTTAAAAATCTGGGCTGATGATCATATTTCAAAGTTGCTCGTTGAAACACAAGAATAGCAAGGTCTTCAAGCTCTTCAGCAAAACCTGAAAAGGAAGAATTTGCCTTTTCATACGCCTTTATTGTTTACATATCTCTAGAGGTTATCACTCTGTGTTTCTGTTGTTATTTGGATGAAACACCGAATTATCATATGTCATTTGATCACAACTATTAAAGGCCAAAATACGCCACTAAGCAGTGACTTGCTCTTGAATCAGACCTGCAGCTTCTCTCAATTGTTAAGTAAAAGCAATAATATTACTTCACTGGACATCTAGATGAATATTTAGGTGGTTTCACAGTTTTTTGAGCCAAAAGCAGAGACAGACACGGCAGGCGTTTTGATATAGTAGGAAATCTTAATCGGAAAATCACAGGTGTTATTAATGCCTTCCATTGATCCTTGTTACTTCAACATTAACTTTCCACTATTAGAGCTGGTGGTGCAGTATTATTCATTATTGTTTCATTTGTTTACAAAGATTAGAATGCACTTCATAACTTTTAATCTGTATTTAAACACTGGCTAAAAACCTTCTTGGTGCATTCTCAAGAAATGCTGTAAGGAATTTACCACTCCCTGCATTAGTACTGTCTGCAATGCAAGACGGCAAGGAAGTTGTTGTCTTTTGCATCTACCCTGCATCCTGAATATTTTTTTTGATTTCTGGCATGAGACATTTTGCAGCTGCTTCCTCAATCAGAGATGACAGCTAGTAGGACTGGTCACTAATCTGTGTAAGGGAAAACTATTATTATTCTCATGTTTTTTTTGTTGGCTAGCTCTTTACTTTCTTCCCTTATGTTTTTAAAACAAAGATCCGTGTTCACTGTTGTATTCCTGTGCCGCTCTCATATTCGTGGCTCATCTAAAGATGCAGCTATTTAAGTAAAACGTAATTAAGACAGCTGTAATCTTTGACTGTTAATCCAGATCGGCTGCTGCTGAGTCACTGTAACCCGTTCATGTCTTTGCCAGTTCAATCTGGCTAATGCAACGCTATCGACATCCTGTTGTTGTTGGATACATGTTGGATCCAAGAGTGCAACCAGGGTGTCTCTAAAACGAAAACCACTGTTTCTAAATTGCATTATTTTCCTCTGTATTTGAACCTGTATAACAATAATAGAAGGAAGCTTTGCTGAACATCTTTAACCAAAACAAAATCACGTCTTTATCTCAATCTTTGACCCGCCAGTGTCATTTGAAGGATTTGGTGATAATGAAGAGCCCAAGAAAAGTTTGTTCGAAAACAATGAGGCAATTATGACCCCTAATGGTCCCTTTGGCTGAGCTCGCAGGCATGTAAACTGGTGTAAGAGGTCAATGACGCAAACGGTCTCCTCAGAGCCACATAAATAACAGCAGTGTTGAGGGTGTGATGTGTGATATTTTTTCACTGCATCCTCCGTCATACAGACAGGACGTGAAGGAAGCTCATCAGCTTGAGGGTGGGAAAGCGAAGCTGGCATCAAATACCTCTGTAGACCATCTTTAGTCCAACAAATGATTGTTTGAAAAAGAAACCGACTTCAGATGGTGGCTCATTACCTGTTGAACAGGAGACTTGGCTCTAGTTAGAGAAGAGGTTTGTTTGCCTAATGAAATGTCTGCCAACTTGGAGTAATTCTAAAGGGCTAGACACCAGCAGTATCTACACGATCTTCTTAAAGTCTCTGGTATATTGTCCTGAGGAGGACGTTGTGTGGGGGGGAATCTATTTTTTGCTGAGCAACTTCAGCAAATATAAACCTGGAAGGGGTTGATTGGGAAGAACGACGTGTCTGGTGTGAACTTGAGTGGCGCTCTGTGAACGGACTTCTGTACTATTTACGGACTGTCCGTGACCAACCGCCGCCGCTTGTATCATCAGATCTGAGGAAGGGCAGTGACCATGACCCGGCTGGGTCACGTGGTGGGGGAGGCTGGCAGACAAACCTGGCTGATAAACACAAACGCTTTGTGACTGGTAAACTGCTGCTGCCGATACTAGGAGTACGACCTCGGGATCTGATCCCCCAGGAAGAACCACTTCAACGGCGAAACTACCTTGGATTCCTGCCACTTCGACAGATTTTGTCTGTTCCATTCAGCAGTGGAAGCGGACTCAAAGTGGGCCACTTGTTTTTAGTTTGGCGTTAAGAGCAGAGAGGCTGAACAGTGTTGAGTTGCAGATTGATTGGCTAACAGGATCAGTTGCACTCTGACCTTTGACCCCTGCCAGACCAGTGTTACATACAGTACTCCACTCATTCAGCCAGTGATTTCAACTCATAATGCAGGAATGGTGCATTATGATTTCAAATGATTGATTTGAATGTTTCAGGAAAATGTTTTAGACAGTGTATAAGTTTGATCATTGTGGTCTCTTGAAAAAATGAAACCTCATAATCAGCCAAATGTTGTCATCCTTTACATATTTTAAGTGTTTCTGCTTCAGCATCAATTCTGACATGTAACCAGTCATCATATGGGAGGTCTGTGGTTTTGTACACTTACATTTGGTTAATAGAAGAGTTGTTGTCTGGTAATTTGGTGTTGGGAACAGTTTTGGGCATGACTTAACTATCAATTCTGTAAAACCACCTTCACAAACAAATGAACATGTATTCGAGCCATGATTGACCCATTTATATCAAACTGTTGTAATTTACTGATGGCAACAATAGGGATATTTTTTGTTCATGCATTCCTATGTTAAACACCCATTTGCCATTGAGTCATTTATATTTTGTATCCTGTCATTTAAAACAAAGAAAGTGGTGCTAATTCTAACGTTTTAACTGCCTGTATACAACACTTCACCTATTGTGTCCCATGATGCAAAATATTGGAACCAGTCTTCTGAGAGTTTGACACTTACCCAGACCAATTTGAGGGTGATGGTGATGAAAGAACCAGCAGCCATTGCAGTGTATATGTTTGTCTATGGGTGTAACCTCATACATTTTGTATGACTTTGGTTCTCTTATCTCAAACCACAAGTTTATGCAACAACTGACATTGTACAAGCAAGTTCAACTACAACATTCCCAACGATCTTTTATAACAAAGCTGAATTGTATACTTAATAATCTGCGTCAGCTCACACATGTTGACACATTCAGACTAACATCAGACACAGGTTTTCCCAGGTCACGGTTTAAAACCCAGCTCAACCTGCAGAGTGACCAGGCCAAAAGCTACTAAAATGGCTACTTGTCACAATACTTTTCAGCAGAAACCTGCGAAAAACGAATGTCAGCTGATTAATTATTTCAGGTGTCAGACGGTGAACAAACGGCATTCCTGGAATGTATTGGATCATATTTTGTGGTAGGTTTGATGTGGTCCTTTAGCTGGTTTTGTAAGATCCTGTTTGGCTCTTTAAATCTCTCTGTTTCACAGTAGACAGATTTTTTTTTAATCTTGTGTCTGTGGTGACATTCGTTGCTGGTCAGATGAATCACATACCAGAGACTTCCACCACTAAATTGAGATAATTGTATTTAAGACCAAATGGATCAAATTCTGATAATGAAACACTATTTCATGGCTTTATAGCCACAGCAGTAATATAGTTGGGTATCTCCCTCCTCCGTCCTTCGGAAAACATTTTAGCTATAAAGCACTGCAGGAAACCTTGGGCACTTGGTAGAGATGTCCTCATGGTTGAGCTGAATGAGTCTGTTGATGATGATGATGATGTTTGTTGTAGGATACAGATGTCTCCCCCACTCAGCGGGATGAAGCTGTGCGCTGGTTGACGGAGCTCCACAGCAAACTGAAGCTGTACCCAGAGACCCTGGTGTTAGCAGTTAGCATCCTGGACCGGTTCCTCGCTCCCATCAAGGTAAGTAAATAGTAGCAGTACTAGCGCAATAGTGTGGCTGTTGAACTGCAAAGTGAAGTTACTTTTATTGATTACCAATGAAACATTGATAGAAAACACTACTTCTGTCTCTACATTTGGCTCAAAAAATCATTAATATACACTATTACTATAAAACTAATTGTCCTACTGTTGCCAAAATTTCAGCAGTGGCCACAGGCTCACCTTAAAAAATCTGCTTTGGAGATATGTTTATTGCAGTAAATTATATAAACTGTGATCAAAGATTTGATCTAGATCAATGGGACTGCAACTAACAACTATTTTGACAGTCAATTAATCTATCGATTATTTAAATGATTGTTCAATTAGTCGTTTGGTTAATTAAAAAATGGTGTGAAATGTCACTCTTTTGCAAAGCTGAAGATTCAACATAAAATGTCTTTTTTTTTGTCAAGTCTAACAGTCCACAACCCAAAAACATCAGGTTACTATTATAAGAAAACTAAACTAAATAATTAGATTTGAGAAGCTAGAAGCAGAGAATTTGGACATTTTCTTCTTAAAAAATGACTCAAGTCACTAATCAAAATAGTTACTAATGTAATAGTTGGCAATTAATTGTTGTAGCTCTACTACACTTCACCCTAATAATACTACAATTGTTGTAAGATGGTAGCATTTAGAACCATTTAGTGTGTGTGTGTTTCATCCTTTACTTTCAGATTAGATTAGAAACTTTATTGACCCCACATCAGGGAAATCTGTGCGTTACCACAGCTCAGATACAGAGAAGCAATGATATAAAAGATAACAGTTTTATAAAAAATATAGAAAACATTTATTCAAAAATAATTATAGAGAATCCATTCACATGTGAATGCAAGCTACAACCTGATAAATACAGTTACAGTTGAAGTAGGAAGCAGACTGCTGATTCTGCGCCTGTACAGAAACGCTGATTCATGTTTTCAACGGTCTGATAGAAATCGCTATGTAGCTGTTAATAACCAGCACAGGGCCATTGAAGTGGATATTGATTGATGCTGATACTAAAGTGATATTGATTGAACTAAATTGAAAAAATAAATAAGAATGACTTTCACAGCTTTTATGTCTTCATTCTCCATGCTGCACATTTTCCTATGTGCCAGCTGAAGACAGCAGCCAAATGCGCTGTTAAGCGCTTATATTTGAAGGATTGATGATGATATGGATCATCTTGTGTCAAATAAACCACCGCAGCTTCTATTAATTCATATATGAACTAAAGGAACAATGATTCATGAGTTCACACAATGTCTACTAATAAGAAAACTTCTAAAACTATCAAGTTTTAGACTTGTCATTTAGAAGAAGTTGAAACACAGCACACATCCTCTTACATTATATCTTGACCACCACACTGCTTTTAATTGCTGAAATGTACACGTCCCTGTGATGATTGTTGAAAGCAATGATCAAATTTATCTTTTCATTTTGGTACTACTTCTATCCAGCCTGGTATATTAAATATAGTAAAGTAATTTCTTTGATGAGACTGTGTCACATGAAACCGCTGTGAGGCTGCTGAGTCAGTATTTATGTTGACATGATATCAAGACTAAGAATAGTTTTCTGGCTGTCTGTTCTGGAGACTGTTGGATCTCAGTAAAATTTCAAGCAAAATCTTAGTGCTTCTCCACCATCAAGGCACCATGGTGCTTTAAATGCTGTTCATTTGCCATCAGTAACGGTAGCTGTACCCATAATATAATCATTCATAATAACATTATGTCCTCCAGAAGTTGTCAGCTTGACTCCAGCACGCTTGTAAAAACATTTCATTGTCTTCAGGCCCGTCCAAAGTACCTGCGCTGCATCGCCATCGCCTGCTTCTTCCTGGCTGCCAAGACCTGTGAGGAGGACGAGGTGAACAAAACTGTTTTTTAAAGGGATAGCTCAACATTTGAAAAAAATTGCCCATAGTCATAGCAATAGGTGATACAAACTGTTTCCAGCCCAGAGGAGCAGAGCCCCGAGCTGCTCAACTACTCACTAATGGTATTTTTTTGTTTTCCCTCATCAAACTCAGCAAATACACAATCCAATAACTCCCAAAGCTGCAGTGGAAAAGTTGTGACCTGCACATTCAGTATAATATTTAGGAGTTGCTGGATTGTGTATTTGCTGAGTTTGATGAGGGAAACCAAAACATACCATTAGAAACATAGGTGTAGCTGAGCTCTGCTCTGCTGGTCTGGAAAGAACATAGCACCTATGTAAAGCACCTATGGAATCATGAGGATGATGCGTTCTCACTAAGATTAAAGTACAAACCTCTTGTGTGTGTGTTTGTCTCCCAGTGTGTGCCCTCTCTGAGGGAGCTGGCTGCCTCCAGCATCTGTGGCTGTTCTCCATCAGAGATCCTGAGGATGGAGAAGATCATCCTGGACAAACTGAACTGGGATCTTCACACTGCCACGCCGCTGGACTTCCTGCACATCGTACGTCTCACGCCCATAGCTGAGCTACATTTGAGGGCCTTTTGAAGTTTTCGTGTTAGCGGCTTTCTAATCTGTTTAATTAGTGACACCTGCTGTGGCAAAAAGAAGTTGCTGTCTGGTTTGTCAGGATGATCCTGCCAGATAATGCTCTTTTTCTTGCTTCACCTACAGCTTTTTTTATTATGACCACCACCACCACTCAACATTTTTTGTAAAGCGGACACAGTCGCAACAATGAAATGCTTCTCATTTCGATGGCTATCTTTTTCCCCCTCTTTTTCTTCCTCTTCAATAGTTCCATGCAATGGTGTTGTCCTGTCGTTCTGGGTTTTTGAGCTCCATGTTGGGACTGAACCGTTCTCAGCACCTCGCCCTGCTCACACAGCGACTCTACCACTGTCTGGCCGACCACACACTCATACAGGTACACATGTAGGGACGGCACAGTTAATTTTGAGCTTTATTTAAATATTTTCTTCTTTTTTTTTTGAGCTTAACTGAAGAGGTTTGTCCCTCATTTGTTCCCATAGCTCAGAGGATCCATGCTGGCCTTGGCCCTGATCACCCTGGAGCTGGAGACCTGCTGCCCTGATTGGCTGGCTCTCACCATAGACCTGCTAAAAAAGGCACAGGTACCATCTTACAGTCTTTGTTTCATAATAGCAGAAGGAGAAGCGAATAAAGAAAGTGACAAGCAAAGTGGAAACTCAACAAGTTTGATTTAGTTCCTCATAATGGATCACCATCTGTTAAAGACATGTAGACGCTACACTGACGACAACTGTGAACACGCAGAGAGAAAAGGTAAAAGGCAGAGGAACTAATGTGACTGTTCTCATACCAGAGAGCAAAAACACACAGTAAACTGATATTCTGTGGTTTCTGTTGGTTCCTGGTTTAACTCTTCCCTCTGGTAACCAACACAGCTGATAAATATAGAACCGATAGTCAATACGTTTTGTTGACACATTTGTCCTTGAGCACTGCTTACTCAAACATCTGAAGTGACCTTCCTCATTTTAAAAACAGAGACTCATGCTTTATTTTTCTTTTGTAGGTTATCTACAAAATAAAAGCCAATAAATCTAATAAATCAATCAAAAAGAAACGTTTTTAACAATATCCTTTTCAATGTTCCTTGTTTTTGTTCACTCATATTTAGCTGTTCTTGTTTTTATAATTTCCTGAGAACACTTCAGCTTTATTTCTCATTAAATTCACTGATCATATTCTTTAATTAGAAAAGTAAGACTGATAATTAACTCATTTTGTTGGATATTTGTCATGTAATTGGATTTGTACAGTTCACATTGTTGTTAATATTTTATATGTAGTGTTTCCCACAGAGCAAGTAGCATTGTGTGGTGCTCGTGATTATATTTCATATATTCTCTCTGTCCTTCTTCCTCCCTCCTTCCTTCCTGTCTTGTTCACCTCTCCTTCATCCTCTTCTTCTTCGTCTGTCTCTTAGATCGACAGCTCCGAGCTGATTCGGAGTCGAGAGCTTGTGGCTCGTAGTCTGTCCACACTGAGAGCTTCCCTGCCTCCCAACACTGTCTACATCTACCAACCCCTGCAGAGCCAAACCACCCTGCAGCCTCCGGCCCAGGACCCGACACTCCCATGCTGCTCATTGGGTAGGTTTCTTTTCAAGTCGACTTCTATTTTATTCAGGACTAAGGAATTGCAAATCATGCTGGAGTTAATATAACCTCAAGTAATTTCCCAGCAGGATTATTAAAGTGCGATATGTTTTTCTATTAACTTTCACATAAACATGTTATAGTTGGTCTACTTAAGTGTTAAAAGTAAGTTGCGCTTTCTTTAAAAACATCAAAGGAGCTTTATATATAATAAGAAATATATCATTTTTTTCTGAAAGTTATAGCTTCAACTTAAGAAAAGTCAGCTTTCGTTAAAAAATTTTGTTAGAAATTTTGATCACAGTGAAAGTTGATTTAATATTATTCTAAAAAGAAAAGAAAGTATACATTTTCGGGTCCTTTATCACCATAAATGACCAAATAATAGCCATATTAGGGTAACAGCAATCAGAAAAAAGCAAAGTAGAAATAATTACATAATGTAATTTTTTTGTGTGATAAATGGAAGCTAGTTTTGTTGTACTGGTGTTAATTCATAGGCCTGGGCAATAAAACAATATTAATATCCACATCATCAATACAGTTTTTTTTTAAAACCCTTTTCTTTTCTTTCTCCCAGGGACCATCACCTCCACCACAGAGTCTTCCAGGGACCACACCCTTGTCACCGCCCCCCCTGCCCAGCCACAGACACCTGCTGGTGAGGAGGAAGGTCGCCAGCAGCCCTGGAGCTCCGCCATCTCCCCCTCCACCGACAGCAGTATCCCAGCTCTCCTCTCTCCACCCAAACACCTCCGCCATCTTAACCGGCTGCAGAGGGTCACACTGCGCTGCAAGGCCTCTGCCAAGCGCAAGGTAACGCCATTATCCCTCTTTAACGGCATGCAATTTTGATGATCGCAGGCCTCATAGCGGTCCGGCACCAGGCCAGTTTCCTAAAAATAAAAAAAAATAAATAATAAATCAGGTTTGCATGATCTTGAATAATGGGCCTAATTTCCACCGAGAGCAGAAGCACTGCAGAACAGCTGAGATGCGATCACCAGTGCTAATAGCTGCCTTTAAAATCAATAAGATATTTTCCACCAAGAACGCTGTGGGCCAGATCAGTAACGTCCCCCCGCCACAGCGCTGTAGATCTATTTTTCTACGGAGCCTATTTCTAAATCACGTTAAGCTAAGCTCATTGGATCACACCAGAAAGGAAGTCAGATACAGTTTCAGCATAAAACTTCTGTCAGCTTTCAAACTAAAACACAATACACTGATCATACTTCATACAAAATAGTTAAGGAGTGATTTCATCTGCTGGAACAGAAACTACCAAACTTTAAAGGTTTTTCCTTTCTTCTAGTTCAGTGGTTCTCAAACATTTTCAGGTCAGGGACCTTTAAACTGACAAAAACTCCACCACGGACCTCATCTGATAAGAGTTTTGCTTTTAGATGTTTTCTAACGGAAAGAGGCCAAAATTATGGAGGAATGAAACTGCCATGAAAAAAATTACTAACAAAAAAAATAAATGACTAACTCAAATCTAAAACAAAATTGATCTACACAAGCAATCCATATGCAGGTAAGTGAGCAGTTAATAGGACAACCGGGCTCTGAAGATATTTTAGGCTTGTGTTAGGTTTGTTCATCTCATGTCAGATTAATGTCTATTTATATCCAGAAAAGTCATCAGAATCTTTAAATATACTGGACTATTTATCAAAATGTTCTTCGAAAGGATGGGTCCCACTTGCCAATTGCATTAATCAGGGCATGTATATTGGTTTAGGGGAAACTTCAAGGTCAGGATTTTATTTTTTTTACCATCACCCCTGCAATCGATTGAACTCTCAGGTTCCTCCAGCGTGAATATTCTGTCACAGTAAAAGTCCGTCTGTGTTTTAGGTGGAAGAGATGGAGGTGGACGACTTCTACGATGGCATTAAACGCCTCTACAACGAAGATGTCACCACCACCGCTGTCCAAGAGGGGGCGACACCTGCAACGGGGGCGACGACAACAGGTGGAGGAGGAGGAGGAGGAGGAGGAGGCCTGGGTGTCTGCAGTGTCCCGTTTTCCCGACAGGAAGGCAGCTCCTCCCCCTGCCCGCCTCTGCAGCCAGTCAGTGCCTCCTAGAGACCAAACCCGTTTCCCAAAACCGCCCTAACACCGACATCATCTCCCACTTTCACATTCGTTCATAAAAAACGACCAACATTTGATTAAATTTGTGACAGGCTATTGTTTATGGGCAATTCCCTCAGCAACAGGCAACAGAGTCAGAGAACGATTTTATTCAGTGTTAACGTTTGCATTCAAAAACAAGACAGCAATAATGAGGCAGCTCCTCTGGAAACGTTGCCCATTACAGTTGCCGGAGAAAATTGTCCTTTTTACACAATTACTTTTAATAAAACCTACAGAGAAGAGGGACGATTTGACGGTCTCATTTAAATAAAGAAGTGACGCACATGATGTCAGTGGGTAAGATGGTTTTGGTTTGCGGAGAAAACAACCCCAGCACCACCTGAACCGTTCAGCGGCCCCGCGGCCAGTTCCCATCATCCCCTGCAGCCGGAAAACAGAGCCCAAAAAAATTTAAACACTTAAAAAGTAAAAAACCTGCTGCTGCTACTATCTTATTAATTTATATTTGTTGAACACAAATACAAAAGATACTTAAAAAAAAACTATAAACATAAAAAGTTACCTTCAAAAAAACCTAGAATTGACTTCTCCCCCCCCCATGTCGCTCTCTGTGTCCTAGTTTGTCAGCTTATATTTGTTGTTCACATCTTAAATTCTTTACTTTGATTTCTTATATTTATGTTTTTCTTATGTGCACTCTTTGTCCCTGCATGTTTTCATCTCTATTTATAATATACTCCTGAAGAGTTTAAATCAAATGTATGAATGTTTCTGTATAGAAAATTAACTGTTACTCGCCCAGATAGAAAAACGGTAGTCCTTTTTTTTTTTTTTTTTTTTTTTCGTTTTTAGTGAAGTGCAATTTGATTGTTAATAAGATGCTAATATAAAAGACCCTCCTATTAATACCTCTTTTTCTCCTTTCGCTCTCAGCTTGTTGTGACAGCTTCACTGAATGAAAGTTTCTCAGGTTGCTTTATTGACCCACAAACTAAAAAGAGTTTGAAGTCGCTGCTTAAAATCTGATTTCCTCATGCAGGCGTTTTGGCTGCCAAATGATCATTTTACTGCTCGTTTAGGAGCCAATGACTAGCTGTGGTCTTTTTTTTTTCCTTCTTGAGTTGTGGAATACCACCCACTAATATTGTAACTTTGACTCGTGTTCAGTGACGATTACACAACTCAAGCATGTTTCGAGATTGTGCTAATCGATTTTCGTCCTGTACAAATGTGAATGGAAACCAATGGAAAGCTGGCGTTGGAGGAAACAATAATCAAATCCTCTACGATCAGCATTTGAAATTGATCAACAGAAAGATAAAGTATAGATTATAACATACTCACTAACACACTGGTATGGTCCATTAAATGCCAGTGTCTCAGGATGAAAGGCTTTTGTAATTCATCTCATTGAATTAAACTTAAAACTAAAAATTAAACTTATTGTTTCAGGGTAAAAACCGCAGCAGCTGTTGATGTGTGGACTTAACCAGACTGTTGTCATAAACCACACTCACAAAATAAACTCCTACAAAATAAAAGCTGCCTAAACCTCTGAGGAGCTTACAGTACTTGTCTAATCAGGCTCCTTTCCTTTAAACCTGGTTTAACTAATCCGAGCTAACATGATAATCATTATTTGATTTATTTTTAACACAGACACAAGACCTGTTGATTTCTTATTAACCTCTAGAAGTCTTGGTCATGATCCAACTAACTGGATAAAGACGTGTTGCCATGACAACCCTGGTTGGGGGACAAAAAGAAAACGACTGCATGCGGTTTCTGTATTGAAGCAGCCAGAAGGAATGAAACTTCCAATTTTCCTATTCACTCGGTTTGTTAAAAAACAACTTGAGTCATTAAAAACATATCTAATAGTAAGCTAAGAGGCAGAAATGTCACTTTGGAGATGGAAAACAAGACTAGTGACAATCTTCACAATGTGCTCTGTTTTTTTTTGTTTTGTTTTTTAAATCTCTGGAAGGTCTGTTTAATCTATTTATATTCTTACAAAAAGCTCTGTTGTTCCTGCTGTGGGAGCTGCTGGTGACTGTTCCAGGTCCCTGAACGCACCGCGGCACCAATGAATAAAGAGAAAAGACTATGAAAACTGACAGCAGGCTGTTTGTCTTCATTTTTTTTTTCTTGTTTGAGAACATTCCTGCTCAGGTCCCGGATAAACAGTGATGACCGACAGAGAGGAGGTCAGGGGTGAAAGGTCGCAATACTCAAAGTCCATAGTTGGAACAAGAGACAGGTCAACTGTCAACTGGCTGTTTTTAAAAATAGAGATCTCAAAACCTGGACAAATAAGTCAATCTATCTGCGTGGATTTAGTAAAACATACAACACACAGACAAACAGTATATATTGCTTCAAATTATGGTGTCAGTGCCAGACACTAACATTCCTTCATGATCATAGACCTATTGTCATAAGGAAGCTACTGCAGTAACTTAAAGTACAATAAAATGTATTTACTGATGATTCTTTAGCTACTTTATTTGTGTTTCCATAGTAATGCCAATACAACTATTCTTTACACTGCATTTAAGCAGCAAACCATTAAGCTCCTTTCATTTATTATGGGTAAGAAATTAATCTCCTATCAGCAGCATAAATGTCAAAATACATAAATCCATGGGGATTCTAGCATGGAACGGTTATGATGCTGCTGTTCATACTCTAATCTTTTTAACTGGTGGACATGTCTTAATTAGCTTGTTTCCAGGCCTCTGTAAAGATCGAATGTTATAGTTTATATCATTAATTAATAAAAAAGGGAGCAGAATGTTTTTTTCATAAAAAACAAATTTAATTTAGACATAGTTTTATGGTACTGGTAAAATGTTTTATTCTGTATATTCAGTATCTCCTGTCAGCAGCATAAATGTCAAACAGCGCCATCAACGCCTTGTGGCTGAAAGTGGAATTACAATTCCATATGCATATTGAAAATTTAAAAGATGATTGTTCTTAATTCAGGATAAAAAAATGAGCAGAATGTTTTGTTTTTATAAAAAAATAAATGGAAGTTTGATATAGATTTAATATACTGAATGGTAAAAATGTTTTATTCTGTGTATTTAAATGTTAACATCAGTAAAATCTGCAATCTAGATAACATTGTTAATGTTAGGGTAATTACATGCTTGTAACATTATAGTATTTACTATGGAAGACCTAAGAAGGTGAGGTGAGGTGAGAAATAGCTTTTTCAAGCTGAGTGTGTGTTGTTGTAAAACTCATGTTAACATCTGTACCAATTAGACAGGACAACATTCTCCTCCACAGCTGTTACAGTATCTCCTGTCAGCAGCATAAATGTCAACAGCGCCACCAGCTCCCTGTGGCCAAAAGTGGAATTACAGCTAATTTCCCTCATGCTTTATTTCATCGTCAAGAAAAAAAATCATCAAAAAAAAAATCACAAGTTCTTCATGAGCATATAGTGTAGTTTTGATGCGGCATATTGCAAATGGCCTGTTTTTTTCAGAATTTATGAACAATATTAATGTTATTGTTATATTTGAACACAATTTAATTTGTTAATTCAGGGGAAAGGCAGATTTTTTTGTCACAAAAGGTCAAATGTAAGTTTGACATAGTTTTGACTTTTTTTTTTCAGAATTTATTAATAATAATTCCATTCATTTATTTATGAGGATTATTTTTTTTTATCTTTAAAATATATTGATATTTGTGATCATTTCAGAAAATGAGTAAACATATTCTTATGAATGTCATGGATGCCATTTTTTAATTTTTTTAAATATATGACAAAATAAAAAAAAATATTGTAAAAATCCATAAACCCATGGGGATTCTAGTGGGGAACGGTTATGATGCTGCTGTTCATACTGTCATCTTCGTTGTCAAGGAGATTCATAAGGAGCATATATCAATAGTTTTGACTACAAAGCAGTGATAGGCTGTTTGGGATATATGGGATGGAATATGAGAGGTTTCTTTTTTTCCCCAATTGTTTCATGTGTAGTTTTGATGGTGGAAGATTACATATTGCAAATTGTCTGTTTTTATTTCAGAATTTATGAATGATAATGTTTTATTATATATATATATATATATATATATATATATATATATATATAGTAATTTAGCCATTCGAATATTGTAGCTTTAACAACAATTTTGCCAATATAATCCTACAGAGAAAAGCTTTACAGTATTATATAAACAGTATTATGTAACTCTTGTGTACCAGGTCTTTCAGGTTTCAGGTTTTTCAGAATGTGAACCATATCTGCAGAGCTTGTTCAAACAAAAACTACACACACAGTAAATACTTGGCACTGGTAGGAATACCAACCTTAATCCAAAAAACAAACCTTCACCCTAAACAGTCCTTCAACATGACGCTCAGACACCATGTCTCCACTTTACGAACAGTGTTGTCACTCAAAAGTCTAAAACTGTATCTAGTCCTCACAAAGACAGAAGAACAAGATCACACACAAACACGCAGAGTCATGAGCGGACATGTCCTCCAGCTCCTCCAGCCAGATTCAACAGATTGTTTCCAGTTTAGGAACCAAAGTCACTTTTTTAGTGAAAACAGCAGAATATTTCAGTAATACATGAAGGTTTGTGAAACATATTTAATATGCAGTGAATTTACTTTGTCCAGTGGTGCCACAAATACTGTTACTGTCTTACAGAAAAAAATAAGTGACCGTAAACTTCAGACTAGAATTATTTACAAATTAAAACACAGCAGATTTATTGTGGTGGTGAACATTAAAGGTACCCCCCCCCTAATATTTCCTCAACCCTGCTGGTCATTTTCCACATCCTCTCCCTGGGTTTTAAGGCTGATCCTAGACACATAGTACATCAGTCAACATAGTGTCCGGTCTGTTTTTTTGGTCAAGAACTGGGATATAATCATGTGATGTGTTCAAGTGCTAGTGAGAGGCTGTGTGATCGTGAGAATTGGCACCAATAAACAATGTGGGAAAAAAAAAATCTAATCACAAAGCAAACAAAGACCAAAACCTGAACGCAGCACATGCTGTAATAACATGAATGTGGAAAACAAAAAAAGACCTAACAAGTGTTCTAATAAAGACTAAACGAGATGGAGACAACCTCATGAACACCACAACAAACTGCAATCGAATGCAACACAGTCACATGCTAAGATCTTAGTTTTTTTAGTTTTGTCCATCAACAATAGCATTATACCCACCAACCTTTTATCTGAGATCATGGTGACATCACAGTTTTAACTGTGTTAAATGTTTAACTAACCTTCTTTATCTTCCCACATATCATCCGGTGCCATGTTATTACTGATAATGATGGAGAAAACCCATATGAAATGACCTAAGTTGTTATAAACCAGAAACATCATTTTCAAAATCACCTCAAAAACACCCCTGGCTTAGTGTGGATAACAAAAACTGAACGTTTTACAAAGCCGCTGTCTTTTATTTTACTGTACAGGTGTTTGTTATTTTGTCTACAACCTACCGAGTATTAATTGTTCGGAAGATGATTTTCATAGAAAAGGAAATCAAGTAAATTACATGTCTCCAATTAGGCAGTCATAGAGACGAAGTCTTTTCTTTGGCATTTATATTCACTGAAAGTTCAGTAATAGAAACTAGTGTTCCCTGCAGTTATTTGGACTGCATTCAAGGATGAATACCTTTTTAACACACACACACACAATTCAGTTGACTGGCCGATCCAATCGGATTTGCAGAACTCGACAGAAAGTGGAGTTTTTTTTTTTTTTTAAATTGACGAGTCAGACTGATGTCCGTGAAGATAACGCATCGATTTGTGCTTCAGATATGCAGCGATCGACGACGACCTTTTGACCTTTTGCCCGGCGACGGTCCTCCCTCCCGACGAAGCCGTGGAGAAGTGGTGGCGCCGGCGCCGCCGCTGCTGCTGGTCCGAGCCGCCTCCCGCCGCCTCTCCTCGCCTCTCCTAAACTGGCCCTCGCCGGCGCCCCCAGCAGCTGGAAGATGTCCGGCGGCGCGTTGCGGCTCAGGTACTGCCACGCCTTCTTCCCCGCCGTGTCCCGCAGCCGCACGTCGGCGCTGAAGTTTTTCACCAGCAGCCGCATGACGTTCTTGTTGCTGTGCATGGCGGCGATGTGGAGCGGCGTGTGGCCGCACGACGACCTGGCGTTGATGTCGAAGGTCAAACCCGCCTTTTTAACGCCGTACCTGAAACCACAGCCAACGACGGCAGATGATCTTTAAAAGTATGGATACACTACCGCCCAAAAGTTTGGGGTCACCCAGACAATTTAGGCACTTTTATTTACCACTGTGAGTTGTAAAATGAATAGAAAATATAGTCAAGAAATAACGATTTGTATTTGTAATAACTTTTTCTTTCATCAAGATCAGTTTTATAACTTCTCTAACCGGATAAACTGTTTTCAGCTGTGCTAACATGATTGCACAAGAGTTTTCTAATCATCCATTAACCTTCTGATGCAATCAGCAAACACATTGCACCATTAGAACACTGGAGTGATAGTTGCTGGATATGTTCCTCTATACACCTATGTAGATATTGCACTAAAAACCAGACATTTGCAGCTAGAATAGTCATTTACCACATTAGCAATGTATAGTTTAAAGTTGTCTTCATTGAAACTGTGCTTTTCCTTTAAAAAAATAAGGACATATCTTAATGACCCCCAACTTTTGAATGGTAGACATCTGATCTCCTTAAAAATTAAATGATGCAGAAATTAATTTAGTATTCTTTAAGTGCATTTTGAAGAACTTATTTCAGATTTGCACCATGATAATATTTAACAATAAAAATGAGAAATTAAGGGAACAGAATGTAATCCCAGGTAATGTTTATAACCATGTTAATAGGTTGGTCCAATGCGAGTTATCTGACATTCATGGTCCCCAGAGGAACTTAGTGACTTTACCTCTAAATTATAGAGTGAGTGTATGAGAAGGCAGACTGTATTGTAGCCGTTTGGTCTAACTAGGTGTTTTGGACCTTAAACACATGCTATTTGTTATGAAAGGATCATGAAAATGTATATATTCGACTTGGAAAATGGCAAGAGAGCCCCTCTGTTTAAAAAGAAAAAAAAGGAACGTGATGAGAAAATTTCATCATCATCTGCTGACTGCTTTAGATATTTCCTAATTTGACCTAGAAAAAAAAAAAAGGTCTGTAGAAGATCATTCTAGAGGGACCACGAATAGGCCTGGAATATTTTATATACATTAGGCTGGATATAACAACCAACAAATCTCATACTGAAATCCCCAAATTTAACATTTTGAGGAAATGAGACACCTATTGGGACCTGTCCAAAAACATACTGACGACATATGTGAACAGTTCAGATATCACTGCGGGGCAAAAAAAACAACCGACTATTCAAACTATGTTGAAATTTAAATGGCAAAGGTCCCTGAACCAGTCCTTCCCGTTTCACAGAGAGTTAAAGCCGACATATCGAACCGCTAGCGACTTACCACAGGGTGTTGAGGACTCTGTGGTCGCCGTGTTTGGCGATCCAGTGCAGCACGGTGAAGCCGGAGATGAAATCCCGCCTGTTGAGCAGGGACGAGTCCTGTCTGAACAGGGAGTAGATGTCGGGCCAGGCGCCTGCCGCCCCCTTCAGCAGCCACGCGTGCTCCCTGGGCTCCAGAGGAACCAGCGACTGAGGAACGACGCAAACAAACGGAACATCACTGATACTTATGTGCCCAGATATCAGTTGATTCGCTAAAAATCATGTGAAATATCTATTTTATTCCCCATTTCATACTCATTTCTTTGTAGAAAATAGGATTTCAATGGCTATTATAGTTGCCCATAAACAAAAATCTATTTATCCCATGTAAAAAAAATTGTTTTTGGGAGGATTATTCCAGAGACTTCAATGATTAAATAGATTTAGAAATGTCAGGGTTGAAAATCATATGTTCTCAGGAGGAAGTTGATGACATCATATGAGAGGAAGCACTTGAAAACTTAATATTTTTGCTTAAAAAGTTGTGTAATGTCAGAAAACAGCTGTATGACTAACATTTAACTTTTTTTATTTTAAGTATTAAATAACAATCATAGACTTAAAGGCTCAAAGGGTTTGATGGGTTAATCCATCTTTATTCATATTTTCTATGACTATTTAGTCATGAAAAACTGTGACTAATACCCGTCACTACTTTAATCATCGGATAAAAGATTTGGGATTTTTTTGTTCTTACGCTATGAATCAAAAATATATAATGATTACAAGAAAACATGCGTTTGTTCATAGATTATCATTAAAATGGTGGCTTCCAGCTACTTGGAACAATAATTTATCACTATCTAAATTGAAAGATAATATGTATTAAAAAGTGTGGAAAAACAAAACAACATAATGCTTCCATGCAGGACACAAGAGCTCACTGAAGACATCAGTTTAGTGACAGAGACACAGCATATTATGAAATAATCCTAGTTCACATTTTGACTCAAACTGTGACACAGCTGTTGTTTCCACATCTGTAAGTGGTTTTAGGTTCGGTTAGAGCATCGGAGCGAATGGGAAGTTTAAAAGAAGAAACACAGTCCATATACAAGTCTCACCTGCTTACTGGGGCTTTCTTGTGGAGGGATGGCAGACGCCAGGTTGGTGAGGCTGTGGCAGCGAGGCGGAGTGGAGCAGGATGACAGCGAGGAGGAAGACAGGTTGCAGCGGAGGCTGAGCGTGGACGAGATCAGGTGGAGGCGGTTCAGACGAGCCGCCTCGCTGCCTCCTCCTCCAGCTCCTCCCCCCGCCGCCTCCTCCTCCAGGAGCTGGTCCAGGTTGGCGCCCAGGCTGCGGCACTTGCGGTTCCTCAGCTTGCTGCTGAGGCGCCGGGCGACCGCCGGGCGCTGCTTCACCGGCGGGGGAGAGGCGGAGCCATCGCTCGACTCCTCCTTGGCGTCCTCGTAGAGATCACCTGGGCGGGGGGAGGGGCGGAGCAAAGACACCATTCAGATGGATTCAGCTACCGTAGTGTAGAATAGACTGAATATTCTTAGGTGAACAGTAACGCCTAGTTGTTTGGTTCGTAAAAGGCAGAATCACCGTTTCCCAAAGGTGAACATTCAACTTAAATGTCTTAAACAGTCCACAACCCCAAGATCAGTTTCCAATTATTAGAGAAGCACCGATCCGATACCTGGATCTGATTTCTATCAATTAGCTGAATCGGATATCGGATGAAAGAGGTTGATCCAGCGTTCCGATCCAGTCACGTATCTAGTCACTTTGATTCTATGTTCACAAGCATCTCTTTAGTAGACATGGAAAATAAAATTTGCTGTAGTTTTAAATGTGATTTTGGCCATAAAGACGCTCATCCTGCTTACCATCTGTTCAGAAAAATCGGGTTTTGCCCCGTGTTCGTTCATTCAACAGTAGTATCGGATTGATATCCGATTGGAAAAACCTGTATCGGTGCATCACTAACGGTTATAGAAGACTAAAGAAACCACAATCACATTCGAGAAGCTAGAACCAGAGAATTTGGACATTTTCATCTTCAAAATGACTCAAATTGATTAATAGTTGGGGGCAACTGACTGATTAATCAACTAGTCATTGCAGCTGTTGAACTCTGACGGATTCAGCTCTAACCTGCGGAGCTGTGCCGTGGTAACGCATAGGGTATAGACTGCTGGTCGTCATGGAGATTGTCGGTGGAGCGGTGCAACGGTGACACGCAGCCTGCGAGCTGCTGGTCGTTATGGAGATGGCCCGTAGAGTGATGCCACGGCGCCGTGGTTTTCAGAGATTTGGGTTCAGTCACTCTGACGCTTGCTTCCTGGTTTTGAGCCCCGCCCACAGGCTCACCTGTCCGAAGAAGGATCAGTTATGTTTCTTTAAAAAAAAAATAAATAAATAAAAAACAGAATATCACTAGACCTTTTATCTTATCTACCTGCTCTAGGCCGCAGATCCTCGTAGCTGCTGTTCCACCCCGACCTCCTGGAGGAGTCGGAGGGCAGCCAGTCGCTGCCGAAGCCGGCGTCGGACGACGGCGAGAAGATGCTGCTGTGACTGGACCATGACTGGCTCTGACCTGACACCTGTCCGGCTTCCACCTGCAGGCCGCGCCTGCGGTACGGTGCCGACCCCTCGGCTCGGTCCGGAGAAGGCACGTGGCGCTCCGCCTCCAAAGGCAGGCTACGCCGGCCGGCCTTAGCGTCTCCCGGGATGGACGCCGGTTCCGCCTGATGCCCTCCTGACCCCAAGCTCCACCCTTTGCCACGAGGGAACAGCGTTTCCCCGTCTGCATCCTGGATGCGGATCTTCGGGGTCTTCCTTTCTGATGAAGAGGAGGAGGAGGAAGAGGAGACAACAGAGGGAGGCGCTGGTGCATTGATGATGCACGGCGAGGGGGCGGTGACGACCTTGTCTGAGAGTTCCAGCGGCATGCTCAGGGGCCACGTTCCCCCTGATGAACCCCGCCTCATCGGGACCTCGTCTTCTACCTCCTCCTCATCGCCATCGTCTTCATCACAAGAGACTGCACTTTTGTAGCTCTTCCTGTATCTGGCACGGCGAGGGGTGACCTGAGGATGAAGATCAGGGTCCTGATGAAGACCTCCCTCATGCTGCAGGTTGACCTCCCTCCCTCTGATGGTCTCTGGGACTGGGCCCTGCTGGCTGGGTGCCCCATGAGGTGTCGCCCCTTGAGGTGTTGCCCCTTGACATGTGACGCCATGAGGTGTCGTCCCTTGAGGTGTTGCTCCTTGACATGTGACGCCATGAGGTGTTGCCTCTTGAAACGTGACCCCATGACGTATTGCCCCTTGAGATGGGACCCCAAGAGGTGTGGCCCCATGAGGTGTGGCCCCATGAGGCGGGGCAAAGCTCACCCTGTTGTGTCCCACCTCAGATTGTGTATCCTGGGCTGCAGGTCCTGGCAGGGTGAGGGTCTTCAGCTCCTTCTTCTCCGGTCTCCGATTGGGACCCACCACCCGAGCTGCTGCTGGTCTGTCAGAGACCTCAGGCGAGCTGACCACCTGCTGCTGCCGTTTCCGGTTCAAATTAGCTTCCACATTATTGTTGTTGTTGCTGCTCAGTATGAGCCCAGCAGCTGGTAAGACTGTTTTCCTCGCGGCTTCTCCCGGAGGGGCGGGTGCTGTCTCCCCGATCACCTGCGGTTTCAGGCGGGGTTTCTCTCCGCTCGCAGCCGGGCTCCGGTTGCCGATCTCCGGGGAGGGCTCGACGTTCCTCCGCGGCGGTCCGGAAGAACCCAGCCCGCCGCCTCCTCCTCCGCCGCCTCCGCCGGGGACATGTCCTTTAAATTTCTTCCTGAGAACCACGTAAGAGACGCCCTGCTCCTGTTTGACGGTGGCCACGGAGTTGACGAACTTCTTAAAGAGCTCGCGGTTCCGGACCCGGTCCGCGTGCGGCCGCAGGAAGGCCCCGAAGTGCACGAGCAGGTCCGAGTTCTTCACCGAGCCCCCGTTGCGCTGGAGGAAATGTAACACCGAGTCCTGGGTGAAATCTGTGGCCATCGTGGTTCGGGTCGATCCGGTTTCTGTGTCTCTCCCGAGTCTCAAAGGTCGGGGTGTTGGTTCAGCGCCAGACTGAGAGTGAAGCTCCGCCCCCTCAGGTGTTTAACCCTCACCTGCTGCATTCCTGCAGGTAACCGCACGGCCTCATAAATAACAGCTGCTGCTTGATTGCAACGTGTACAAATACATGAAACGGTCCATATAAAAGCTAACACGTGATGACATTTAATGAACAGGCTATCACTGTTAAATCAAATCAGCAGATTCAGAAAAATAACCCACAACCCCTTCAAATATTAATTATTAGATTAAATTCCACCACATTCTGTAAATCAAGAGGATGCTTTTATCCTAGAATAGAAGGTTCGACTTTAGTAATTTCCAAGTCTAAATAAAAAATAATAGAGAATATGAAAAGTATGATTTTTATACCCAGACTGTTTGCCCATATTGATATTTTTTAAGATTATTTTAGGGCATTTTTGTACTCAGACATCATATATATATATATATATATATATATATATATATATATATATATATATATATATATATATATATATATATATATATATATATATATATATATATATATATATATATATATATATATATATATATATATATATAATATATATATATAATATATATATATATAATATATATATATATATATATATATAATATATATATATATAATATATATATATATATATATATATATATATATATATATATAATATATATATATTATATATAATATATATATATTATATATATATATATATATATATAAACTATTGCAAAACTGCAATATTGTGAGTGATCTATGAAGTTTGCAGACATTTATAGCTGCTCATTATTCTTTCAGTTACAGCAGGGACAATGAACAAGCAGATTAAACAAGGTCTACGCAATGAAGCCATTTGGATGGACGCTAAAGTTGCAGAAACATATTTTTAAATAGAATCCCCTAAAAAAAACACTTCACGGGTTCATAAAAAGCAGTGAAACTGAAAATCGTGTTTATGGTCGAGCATAATCAGAATTACTGTGATTCCACCAACTCATTAACTAATGTTTTACTTTCTTTTTTTTTTTTCAATTTTTCTTTTTTTCTGCAGTTACTTTTGTTTTGCAATCTTCAATGAGCAGCAAATCAGACTAGACAATATTCAGAGAATAACTGTTGATAATGGCTCATTTTATCCCATTTAATGTTTCATTGTGACATAAATATAACTTTTTCAGTGTTTGTGTGTGTGTGACATGATGAAGTCTGACAGCATTTATAAAATACTTTTATTTTTGCAAAAGACAGGAGCTGCTTTCCAACCATCCTTTCATAAAGTCGACCGCCAAAACACATTGAGATTCTGCTGCAACGCAAAGCAAACAAACTGCTGCAAAGTTCGGAGAATACGGGAGACTGAGAGGAGCTAAAAGACGCTCAGAGATAAGTATTTCGACTGTATGAAAACCTCCAAATCTTAGATTCCATGCACTGTTTCAACAATAAATAATAATCCTGTAGAACTGATGCTCTTTTTTGCCATTTAGACTCCTCAGATGAATCAAGAGGGAAGCAAAAATTGTAAAACTGATTAAAAAAATGTGTAAAATGACATTTGACATTCTCAAACCAGTCAAATGTCAACTTGATCTTCACTGGCAGACGGAAGATTTGATACGAGACTCAAACGGTGACACATAATCTTTGGGGTTGATTAACTCCATCAATCTTTTAACTGTTTGAAGGCCATTTTGCATAAAAGGACACAAAAAAAACACTAAATAAGTTAAAAGATTATCAGGTATATTTCTTCCTTTCTGTTAAAATGAATGTAAAATGCAACGAAATAATTGAAAAGACACAAGCCGTTATAAAATACTTGTGACGTGATCATAAATGAGAAATGACACAAGGAGAAACCAGCAGGTGTAATATTTGTTAAAATATTATTTTCTCAACTGTTGATCTGGAATCTGGAAAGTTAATGTTAACTTTTTATGACCACAGAATAAAAAATGTTTTTATATATATATATATATATATATATATATATATATATATATATATATATATATATATATATATATATATATATATATATATATATATATATATATATATATATATATATACTGGAAGGTGTATGGTTAATGGTTTATAAGACAGGCATTTATGAGGCCCAAAAGGCGCTAATGTAAGATGTTGGAAATTGCATCATGGGAAATGTAGGATCCATAAATTTGTGAGTTTTGACTTATACTCAGCTGCAGTTTTGACCTTTCTTTTCTATCTGTCCTAATTGTTTTTTATGAAACCGCGATAATAAATCACTGGAGTGCTCCTTTAAAATGTTTTTAATCTAATTTTAGTTTCTCCGTGAATCGTGATTATTGATCAGGAGTAAATTAAACAAACAGGCAGATCTGACTCCAGGTTGTACTTGTGTTCATTTCTGCGATGGCTTGATTATAACTGGACTAAATGGAAAAAGTTTAATTCCCCCGAAATAAACAAGGATCACTGAAATACATCTCATGTCTTTTTTCCTTCAGTAAGGCAGCTTGTGGTTGAATTGTTAGTCGAGTTAATTACATCAATAGCACATTATTCCGAAATGTTTCTAGGTTTAAATTGTTTAAATTAAATATGATTTTTAAAAACTTTGCTGTTTCCAGATTCTCAAATGAAGATTTGTTCTTTTTTGTGCTTCGCATCAAATATATATATTTTATATAAATAAAATATCATGAGGTTTGGTAAATAGTGGTTTGTAATCTAATAAGTAATTTGTTCGTAAAAAAACATCATATTTACAAATGATTGTAATTATCTGCAGTTCCAGCTGTGGAAAAATGCTGAAAGTTTGAACAACAGGAACAAAATAAAAAAAAAAATCCTTTAATCCAATACCAATCCAAGTTGAAGGAATCATTTCATCCTGTGAGAATCTTTGGAATCTGAACTTTTTTTTCCCGGTTTCGTGACACCAAATGTTTCATCACAAGAAACTGTTAAAGAGGCAGAAGCGGATTTTGTTTTCCTTTATGATTCAGTGTAAATTGCTGCAAACAGTAGTCAAACAGCTAAAAGTGCTACAAGCTCCAGACATACAGACAGCAGTAGTCATGTTACAGTATTAAACCACAGTGATGGCAACAGTTCTGTGCAACTCCGTTTCAGACGTTTTTGACTTTTGATGCTTTGTGCTGCGCTGAAATAAAAATAAAAAAAAAAAAACACTGTCCCTCCGATTTTGGCGACGGTTTATTTTTTTTTTTCATACGTGAACTGTACATGTGTGAAAGCTGAGCATTGTCTTGTGAAAATAGTTGATGACGACATTTTTAAATACCAATATATTACTTGTCTTTGGGAGACAACGCACCTGCTCGCTCCTGTCTTTTTCGTGAGTAATAACATTTCTTGGAAGGAACGTCTGTGCGTCTGAGGTTCCTGAAGGCACCGCCTGGTTCTTAAAAGGACAATTCCAGCGTGATCAGAACGAATCACGGGCTTTTAAAAACATCCTTTCACTTTACATTCTAAGTCCTGTCTTAAAACCTGCCTGCACCACGATTAAAGGCGCGTTCAATCGGCTGCAAGTGTTTTAGAATCCATCTTGCAAATGGGACAGAAAAGTTGAGATTTACACTACTGTTCAAAAGTTTGGGGTCACGTATACAATTTAATGTTTTCCATGAAAAGTCACACTTTTATTTACCGCCATGAGTTGTAAAATGAATAGAAAATATAGTCAAGACATTGACAAGGTTAGAAATAATGATTTGTATTTAAAATCATATTTTTTTTCCTTTAAACTTTGCTTTCATCAAAGGACGGTCAGTTTTATAGCTTCTCTAACCAGCTAAACTATTTTCAGCTGTGCTAACATAATTGCACAAGTGTTTTCTAATCATCCATTAACCTTCTGATGCAATGAGCAAACACATTGTTCCATTAGAACACTGGACTGATAGTTGCTGGAAATGGGCCTCTATACACCTATGTAGATATTACACCAAAAACATTAGACATTTGCAGCTAAAATAGTCATTTATCACATTAGCAATGTATAGAGTGTATTTCTGATTACTTTAAAGTTATCTTATGCTTTTCTTTCAAGAATAAGGACATTTCTAAGTGACCCCAAACTTTTGAACGGTATTGTACGTTTCAGACTTCCGAGGATGCTGAAAATGTCAAGTATCTCTTTAACAGGAAACGGGGAAATGTTGCGTATTCCTGGAATTGTCCTTTTTAAACTGTTCGACGATGAGCTTTCTTGGGAACCTCCGACTTGAAATCACCTGGAAGACGTTAAAAAAAAAAAAACAACTTTTCAGAGCGGAGGAGGATTATAAAACGTCGGCGGTCGCTTTGAGTCCACACAGTGCTGGTAGTTGAGGTGAGCTGAGGCTGTGATTATTCCTCAGGTGAGAAACGTACAGTCGGCTGTGGATAGAATGGGGCACAATAAAAGTTTTTTTTTTTGATTCTTCATGTGTGAAGTCTGCATAGTTTCAGGTGTGCTTCAGCCTGCTTCCTCCAGTTTAGAGCATCGCTCCAGGGAGCCGTTTCCCCGCCCCCCCGTCTGTGACATCACAGCGACGTCACGGTGGTGGACCTGACGGAGTGGGCGGGGCCCGCGATCAGAGAGGGGGGAAGCAGCGGCGGAAACAAGGGGCGATCTCGGGCCTCTGGCGGCGGCGGCAGGCTCTCGGCCAGCTGAGCCAGCTGCTCCTCCCCCTGCCGTATGAGGTCGTCCAGGTTCCGCTGGCGGATCAGGAGGGAGGGCTTGGCGCTGACGAAGCGGCGGTAGTCCAGGAGCTGCGGGGAGGTGAGGTAGCCGGACAGGATGGCGTGGACCACGCGCTGCCGCCGGTCCAGGTTCTCCTTCAGCTCCTGGGCATCTTCGGTCTGACGGAGGAGCTGCGAGCGTTTGTGATGGAGGGAGTCCTGAGGAGGAGAAGACCATTAGTCCCATTTATGCTGATATGCATTATCATCACCCTGTTAAAATAATGGCCTAAGTCGTCTTTTCAAGTTTTTTTCAGGACAACACATTATCAAATGCAGAGAATATTATATTTATTAATCATTTAATTAAAAAAAAAACCTTGACCTTTCTTTCTTTATATTTGGCTACATATTTATTGAATTTATTGATGTGCATATTGAATAATATGAAATTATGAAAGTATAACTTGCAAAATTTAAGTTTTTATAACTCACCAGTATAAATTTAAGAATCATGTTTAGAGCTATTTGAAAATAAATTCTAAATATAAATAAGAATTAATATTCTATACTTAATTATTATTCATTAGTTCTGAATATGACTTCCAGCATTAAAAATACTATATCATATTACGTTTTATATCATTACCGGGTCATTTTCATTTTACATTACATTTAACATAGAGTTAACAGTGAATAGTGTTACTGTCTGACATGATCAGTCAGGGCAGGGCAGCAGATACAGCAAATGTCTGTGAAAGTTAATATGTAATCAGTGAGTTGACTGAAGAGCTGTGACACGGATTCTTTTATCACGTGTGTGACGGCAGCGCTGTTGAAATGATACAATAAAAAGTAGTGGGAGTGATTCACAGAGGATTAATACACCAGAGGAGTGAATGTTGAAACGTTGGTAAATACATACAGCTCTGGAGAAAAAAATAAGAGACCGCTTCGAAATTATCAGTTTTATAAACTATTGACATTTGCCCCAAATTCCAAATAAATATATTACACATTAACAAAAAAGATGCAATGATTTCAGGCCTCAATCGATGCAAAGAAACGAAATCAAATTCATTTTAAAACAACATAATACTAATATTTACACTTAGGGAGAGATCAGAAATCAATATTTGGTGCATTAACCATTATTTTTAATCTCCGGTTTTCATGTGTCTTGTCATGCTCTCCACAAGTCTTTCATATACTTCATTCATATATTATTACATTCCTGGTGCCTCTTTAAACAGAATGAGCTGTGCATGTGTTGGAATCCAACAGACGCTGGAATAGAATGGCTGGAATACATATAGAGATGCTGATTACAGAAAAAAATGCAGTGGTCTCTTTATTTGTTTTCCAGAGCTGTATACTAACCTACACCAACAGACAGGAAAACAGTAAAGTGTCAGACAGGTAGACAGTAGACAGGTGGGTGCTGAGCCGTCTCACCCTCTCCTCTGCCGTGTCCTCCGTCTGCTCCTCTCTCTCCAGAGCGAGCAGGGCTCTGTCGATCCTCGACAGGCGGCTGCACAGAGACAGCAGCAGGTTCACGATCTTCTCCAGATCTCCTGCAAAACACGTCAGGGTCCACGTCAACCTCAGATACTTAATAAAATGATGTGTCACTACATCACTCTTATGTACGGAGCCCCCTCTGGTGACATAGGACATTCCTGACGTGGCCCCGTTGAAAAGCTCAATCCAAAACAAATTAAAACAGTAACTAACGTGGCCAATCAAATGTCACCAGAGGGGCTCGGTACTTTGGCAGCATCAGCCTCACGTCGTACCGATGAACATGCTGTACTTGTCCCTCTCGTTGGTCTTGCAGTGTTCCTGCACCAGTGAGTCCACGCCGGCTCCCAGCGCCTGGTGACGCTGCTGCTCCTCGCTCAGAGACTCCTTCTCCCGCCGCAGAGCCGCCACGCTGCTCCTCAGCGCCTCACACAGCTCCGCCTGGAGGAGACGGGAAGGGAAAAACGCAGGAATTTTATGGTGTGTTGTCAGCAGCTAGTTTACGTTCATGAACGACTGATCGAATGACATACAGGGTCGTAGAGTGTTTGTAGAGGCTGATGATGTAGGTAGAACATAAACTGATGAAACATACACTACTGTTCAAAAGTTTTAGAACACACATTTTAAATTTTTTATTGAAATTTAAGCAGTTTAATTCCAATGAATACCTTATAGATTTATTAGAGCCCTATATATATATATTACTGTATATATGACAGGAGAGAGTGTATTAATACTGTCCCATGTTTCAAAAACGCTCAATCTACAGGGAAACAGTCATGACAAGCAGTCATGACTTATGTGAAGTTGTGATGTCACTACTATACAGTCACCACCAACAGCCATTTAAAGAGGAGGAGGAGAGGCTTAGAAAGAAGCTCGATAAAAGAAGTGTAAAACTATACTGAGATGATCTTTGCTACTTCAAATCTTGTTAGGGATGTCAAAATTCTGTATATAAAACAGGAAAGTGTAGAATATGGGACATTTAAATGGTACAAAAATGATCAGTTAACTACCCAACCCCCAAAAAAAGAGATATCAATTTTCAGGAATCAAAGAACATAAAAGAATCCATTTCTACCTTACTGCTGTCGAGGTCTTTCTCGTCCTCATCGGGATCGATCTCCGTTCCTTCATCCGTCACCGAGCTCTGAGCAGGATCATAGACGCCATCTTGGATCCTAAAAGGGGAGGGATCAACACTATTTAATAACATAAATTTAATTTTAAAAAATGTAAATGAGCAATGAACATTGAAAGGAAAAGACAGAACAATCTATGCTGACTTATAGCTGAATAAAATTGACTCCATTAAAATCTCCAGTTTCCTTCTTGTCAAAGCCTAAATCCTTCAAATATTCATGAGATAATAAAGTTTTTACCTCTATTGAAAAAAATGTGAATATTACTCTGTGACAGTTATTATTGGATCTATTGATGCTCCTTCTGCTATACCAACAGTGGCCACTAAGCGTCAGTATTGTTCAGCTGTTTAAACTGCACTGTCACTGATCTGAGGATCCAGATGAGACGGTCATGTGCTCGGGTGAAGAGGAAGGAGTCAATCTACAGCTGAGAAACACTGATCAGGTTTGTCTGGTCTCTCCTGTCCTGACTCAACAGTTTCACGTTACGTCATCGCTCCAGTCTGGTTCCAGACCTCCAGAGGTTCAAAAAGGTGCGGCGTCGCGCTCATTGATGACTGTTTCCCTGGGATTAAGAATAGGGATGACATCATCCTGTACAACTAGCTACCTGGCTACATCCAAGGTTGAATAAAGGTGTCAAAAAGTATTCACCTTCATTACTCAGGGTTTTAAAAATATTTACCCAGTGAGTTTTTTTTTTTTTCCATGTGAAGCTCCTTTCAACCATCAATCACTTTTTATTCAAGTAAAAGTGTAAAAGTACTGATTTACTTAGTAATGGAAAACAATAATTTCCCATTCCCCAAAATGTGTGAGCTGTAATCACTTTTTGGCAAGAGGTATTGCAGTTTATGTGTTGTACTGTCCCTTTAAAGGTATTTCAATATCTACTAAATATAACTGTAAGATCGAGGACAGGTGATTTTTAAGAAAAACATCCTTTAACTCCCAATGTATGAGCTGTCATCACTTCTGGCAAGAGACAAAAATGTGGTTCCTTTGTTGTACTGTCCCTTTAAAAGTATCTAAACAGGTGTTGTAGTGAGCTAAAATCTATTAAATATAATATGAGAATGAGAACAAGTGATTTTTAGGCAAAAACCAAAAAATAACTGAACTGTTATGACTTTTGGTCAAGATAAAAAATATGTTTTATGTGTTGTTATTGTCCCATTAATGGTATTTTAACAGGAATAAAGGGGGCTAGATTGGTTATAATTTAGGGCACAGAGAAGGTCAAATAATGTTCTTTCTGACAGAAAATCACTTTTTGGCTCCATATTTGTCACGAAAAACCAGACGGAATGAAAGAGGAGTAACAAGGTTATATATTAAAATGTCAGGAGTAGAAAGTACAGATAATTGCCTGAAATAAGATACGACTCTATTTAAGTATAGATACCACAAATTTCTACTTCATTAGTTGACACCTCTGCTGGCAGGAGACATCAAAACTAATTATATTTTAAGCTGCATCACCTCCGTGTCTGCTTTTAGCCTCTGGAATAAAAATATACTCTTATTTTGAAAAGAAAACAAAAGAAAACATTTGCACCAACTCCAAAAGTTGAAAAAACCTACATTCGGCTCGCACCTGAATGCAACATCACAAAGAGCATGGCTGCAGAACAGAGGTCAAAGGTCAAAGCCAGAACAGAACCCTCCTGTGAGTTTTGAGTGACCATGCACGGCTTATAAATCGAAGCAGTAATGGTTGTTTTCTTCTTCTTCTCCCGGAGAAGGACACATTCCTTCCCTGAACGTCATGTTCAAGAACCAAAGCCAAAACACGGTTTAAGATGTCACTCGCTCAAAGGGCCACGACGTTCAGAGACGGCGGAGGTTTTACGAAACTGCGTCTGCGTCAGCGTCAGATAAGGAAGATGTCGGCAAACAAAACGAGGATGATGAATGTTGATTCACAGGAAATCCTTTTTCCACCCGACATTCATCTCGTCCTGCACTCGCATGAGACTTTACCTTCAGAAATCCTGCTCTCGCGGCTAAATAAACACATTATGAATGTTTAACTCCGACATAAAACATGGCCGCGATTTTCAGTGCATTCCAGCGTTTGTAACGCGTTAACCTACGATTTCCTGCGTTTTCCTGTTGAAAACTTGAAGAGATTTAGAGAAACAACAGTAAAGACGGTTAAAAATAGATAATAAGGGTTTAAAATAAGGGAAAAAAGGAGAATTTTATTCATGGGGCTGTTTATATATTACGTTTTCTCTGGATAGAAACGCTCATGTTTTAATTAGAAGGAAATAAGAGCAGAACCTCACGTTTATTGTTGGTATTTTACATTGTTGGAATATTTTCTACAGATTTCAATGCAGCTGCTGGAAATACTCAGACTATCTATATCCGCCTAATCTACAAAAGTAAAGTATAGCAAGAAAAACAAAAGGAAAAAAGAAGTGGGTTCTTTTAAGCATTTATAGACATTATTTATAAGTTTTAGGGCAGAAACAAATGAAACATCTCCTCTAGCTAAATGTGATCTAATAGATTAGTGCATGATTATTTTTCTATTGTCAGTCAGTCAGTCATTTTCTATACCTGCTTATTCCTCATTAGGGTCGCAGGGGTCTGCTGGAGCCTATCCCAGCGCGTTACGGCGAGAGGCAGGGATACACCCCAGATGGTCGCCAGCCAATCGTGGGGCACACACACCATTCACTCACACACTCACACCTATGGGCAATTTAGAGTCTCCAATTAACCTGAGCATGTTTTTGGACTGTGGGAGGAAGCCGGAGTACCCGGTGAAAACCCACGCAGACACGGGGAGAACATGCAAACTCCACACAGAAAGGTCCCAGACCCCGGACCAAGGAGGTCTTGAACCTGCGACCTTCTTGCTGTGAGGCAACAGCGCTAACCCCTGCGCCACCGTGTCGCCCTATTTTTCTATTGTTTTATTGATAATGTGCATTTCAAATATCAGCATAATTGTTTAATAATTTCCACAGACAGACAGAGGTGTCAAGTAACTAAGTACAAATACTCAATTACCTTACTTAAGTAGATATTTGGGGTATTTATACATTACTGGAGTATTTTCAGTCAACTTTCTACTTCTACCCCTCACACTTTCACACAATTATCTGTACTTTTTACTCCTTATGTTTTAAAAATAGCCTGTTTCGTTCCAGCTTCAATCACTTCAATATACATTGAGAGTTAAAGATTGAAGCACTTTTAAGTAAACCAGAACTTTAACAAAACCTGAGTTGATACTTCTACAGAAGTATTTTTAAACCCTAGAATCTACACTTCTACCCGAGTGATGAAACGTGAATGCAGTTACCTGTCTTCCAATCGGCTACTGCCCCGGCGTTGCCATGGCAATTTACCACCCAATCTGCTGTTTGGAAAGATCTCCTCCACCAGCTCTACAGTGGATTTACCCCCCCATGTGTCCAGGAGGGGAGTCAAGGAGCGGTCCTGCAGCACCTGGATGCAACAAAAAAAAAAAGAGGAAGAAACAATGTAGGACAACAATGGTGCAGTTAGAATTATGTATGCTGACTAAGGTACGTTAAGGAAGATTATGATCACAACATCAAACTTAGAACAACAATAGGTAACAGAGTTAGAACGAGCCTCCAAAGTAGAGTCAGACGTAGATAAGATGACAAGAGGAGCATCAGAAGTAGATACGACAAAGGTAGAGTCCGTAGGTACAGCAACAAAGGAGGGTCAGAAGTAGATAAGATGGCAGAGATAAATAGAGAAGTAGAGACTAGGCCTGGGCAATAAAACAATATCAATATATATCAGGGGTGTCAAACATGTGGACCGGGGGCCAGGACCGATCCGGCCCACTGGACGAATGTATGAAGTCTGACAAAAATAGTCCCGTTTCTACACAGAAATGTGAAGTAGGTGAGCATCTTTCAAGGGATAAAATATTTACAGTGTTGAGTTGTTAACTGTTTGAGTTGTAAATTGTTTGTAAGGCAGTAGATAACTTCAACCGCTTCATAAAAAAATGCAATATTGCGATAATGTATATGTGAACGAGTTTAGAATAACTGAGACATTGTATTGTTGAAATTTCACTTCACTTTTTTCTTCTGTCATCTCTCCGGTCTTGTAAATTGAGGCTAATTCATTGTGTTAATATTTATATATATTTCTTTACATAAAAAGGAGGGGAGGAATTTGTACACCCCTGATATAAATATATATCATCAATATCCATATCATCAATACAATAAGAAGATAGTTTAATATAATATCAATAGTCACTTAATAAAACAGCCTGTTATTTAACCGACAAATAACCCAGTTTGATATTAAGTGGTTATATTTAATCAACTTTTTCTCCTGGTCATTATTAAAACTAGATAAATAAAAGTGACATTTTCACATTATTGTCTATAAATTATTATTGTCTATAAATTAGACATTTTCATCTCATCAGATGAAAATGTCTAATTTGGTAAAATTAGTCCAATATTGAGTAGAATTATCTTAATCAACTGGCAGAATTTTAGTTTATTGAAAGATTTTTTCCTGATTTGGATCAATTTGGTCTTATTTTAAGAATATATTGGTCTTTTTTTTTTCTTTAAACAAGACCAAATCGACCCAAATAAGGAAAAACATTTTAAAAAGTTAAATTATTATTATCTTCCAGAGGAATAAAATTCTATAAACTTCTGCTCAGTATTGTACCAAAATCCATTTTTGTTTGATAAGAGTTATTAATCATAAAATGACACCCTAATATTTAAAAAGAAAATCATGAATAATAATAATAAAATCAGCAAAACCTGAATCAAAAGTATGTAAAGTGACGACTGCAGGAAGCTGGAACGTTTAACTAGGTTTAGTTAAGAGTCGCCCGCAGAGCTGCGGATACTCACCAGCTTCCGGGCCAGAGCCTCCACTCTCAGCTCCTCACACGTCTTTTTCCTTTTGGGCAGCGGCTGGTACTCGAGCCCCAGGGTGTCCTCGGACTCCTGGGTGTTCGGGCCAGGAAAGGTGAACGCGGGGATGGACGTGACGGCGGAAGGCTGCGGCTTCGGGGAAGGAAGGAGGCCGGGGACACATGGAGGGACGAAGCAGGAGGAAGGGGACATCGGAGGGGAGTGGATGGGACTGGTGATGAACTCCGAACTAGGAATAAAGACGGGTAGAACAAGGTGTAGGTAGCAAAGCTGTAGTTTACACTGCTATAAAAAAACTCATCAATTATTGCCAAAATAGATTCATATAAATACATTTTCATTGATAGGCTTCTTTTAAAAATATATTGCCCAGCCCAACCACAAAAAACCTTTTCCAGAAGTTTTTTGAATGGCCCAAAAAAGACATTTAACCCATTGTAGCCTATGAGCCTTTAAATCTATTAATGTCATTTTATACTTATATAAAAATCGAATGTTACTCATACAGCTTTTTTTGACATGATAGTAGGCAACTTGGACAAAAGGTTTTAGGCATGTGACGTCACCAACTTCCTGTCCCTTCCTCCAGAGAACATGCAGAAGACCAACGCTCCCAGAAAAAGTCATTTTATTTAGATTATTATTATTTTCACCCTGACATGTATATATCTATTTAATAATTCAAGTCTCTAAAATAAAAATTGTGTATATGGGATAGTTTTTTTTATGGGCATATTTATGCAAGCAGCAACTATAATAGTCTTTAAAATGTTATTTTCTTTTAGAAAAATAGATTAGATGTCTTTGAAATCTTTAAAACAATTCTAGGCTTAAATGGGTTAAAGCGAAGTCTGATTGAGGAAAAACACTGAACTAATTCTACTCAATACTAATTGCGCCCAGTACAAAATCAGTTCATTTTTTTCTTTTTGCAGTGATTTGTATATAGAAATAATGCGAACACAAACCTTTCGATGGGCTGCTGTCCTGTGTTCTGCTCCGACTCGATGGGAGGAGGAGGTGGAGGGAAGTCCTCCGTGATGCTCGTCTCTTTGATCGGCGGGGGAGGTGACGGAGGGGCAGGATTTTGGAGGAAGACCTCGTCACAGCCCTCCTGCGACAGTCCTGAGGAGGTTCCTAGTGGTTCCTGCTGGTCCATGGAGAGGCTGGACTCTGAGATCCGCAGCGAGGACAGGCGCTGGTGGACGGACCCGTAGGCGGATGGAGACTCCGGACGGGGCTTTGGTGTCGGCGTGGAAACTTGTTCTGTTCCGGTCACGTCCTTTGCAGCGTCTTCTAACAGGCTTTGTCTCGTCCGTCTGTCCGTCGCCGGGGTTACGCCGCTGCCGTCGCCGTCCGAGCTGGTTTGCGGGAGGCCTGGGAAGGTGATGGCGTCCAGGTTGGCCTGGCTTAACCTCTCGCTGGAGCGCCACTCGGCGCCGCCTCCGCCCTGACCTCCCGGCGGGGTGAAAGGACACGGCAGGCCGACGGAGGCCGCCAGAGTGGAGGTGCTGTGGGCTCGCTGCCGATCGCTGTTCCTCTGCCGCTCCCTACGAGTGACAGGAGTCTGGGAGGAGGCCGGGTCTGGGATCAGAACGCCAGGAGAGAGGGAAAAAAGAGGAAAAAAACAGCATCATGAGCCCGTGAGGAAAGAATAAAAGAAGACTTATTGGGTCTGAAATCTAAAATTAGGCTTGCAATGAGATTAATCGCAGGTAATAGACAATTTAACCAAGACCTGCCCAATAAAACAATATAAATCAATATCTACATGATTAATACAATGATAAAATAGTTCAATATAATACCAATAATCACTTAAAGTTTGCAAGTCATAAACATTGTATATCACGTGATAAAAGGAATCAGTTTATGCCTTTTTCAAATCCAGTTTATGGACCAATCTAAAACCAAAGAATATATATATATATATATATATATATATATATATATATATATATATATATATATATATATATATATATTGTTATATATATATATTGTTATATATATAATTAAATTCTTTGTACATTGATTTCTGGTGGGTAAAAACTCTTTTCTTCTTTTCTTTTTTTCTTCTGGTCCTTATTAAAAATAGATAAATACAAATTATCAATAATCATCTTTATCCACTGATAGGAATTACTTTTATAGCAATATATGTTCTAGCTAGCCCTACAAAATATGTATTAAAACTACAATGCAAAAATGTTGTCTTATCAGGTGCAAATGTCCAATATTAGTCCAAATATTGAGACAATAATTTATTTATTGTTTTTTTTTCCTTATTTGGTCCAATTTATTTGGTTTTAACTAAACAAAACTAACATTTTCTTAAGCAAAAGAAGAAATTGACTAAGAAAATCATCAATAATTATCAACATCAATTAAAATAAACAACTTTTAGAGGTCGGCTTTTTTATTTATTTTTTTATAATATCGCCAAGCCCTAATTTAAACCAGGAAAACCTTTTCCAGAACTTTTGTGAATTACGTAATGCAGACATTTAAAGAGAAGACTGATTGAGGAAGAACACAGATAATTTTACTCAATATCAGACTAATTGTCAATATACAGAAACTGAGATTTTGAATATGAATAATAATTCGCTAATTAATGCCAACCAAGACAAACTCACAGTATATTGTAGACTGTAGAGGTCTAAAGTGAGAAACCTACTTAACATTTTAAAAAGACCTAATGAAAGACATTTACCTTTAAATTAAATGATGCACAACATTAGTAGATATTCTAGCTTTTCTCAGCACAGCATTCTTGTAATTCTTGTAAGTAATCACACTGGTATTTGTCAATTTGTTCAATTTTCACCCTTGACTGGCTTGACCCCTTCATCCTCACCTGATGAATGATGAACTGAAAAAGCCCGGAATGGGGAAAATGATTTTTTTTCGTTGCACGCGTTTCTTTCAGGGAATCGAAAGGAAGCTGCGAGTTTGACAAATACGCAGTGTAAGCGAAAAACAACATCCGGGTTTAATTTTGCTCACTTTGAGGAGATCCTTCAGGCTGGACGGCGTTCCGACCGTTCCGGGATGGTTCGGGAGAGACGAGGCCCCCTGATGCCTGGATGTCTGCAGGTCTGAGAGAAAAGATGGATAAAAGAAAGGATTAAAGAAAAGGAGGAACGTATCAACTGATACTTGCACAGTTTCCAGTGCATTAAACGTTCCTTTGTGTCCAGTCTTCATGGTAAATGATGGTTCCACCTGTCTGCCTCTAAATCATACTCTCACTCAACCAAAGGGCAGATTTCTCTTATTCTGTATTCAGGCATCACCAGGACTTGATGGCTTGACCCTGGCATGTTCAAAATACTGTGTCTCACTAGTTGCATTTCCATCCACCTTTTTCTTAATTAATATTTGAATGGAAATGCCAGATATTTGCCAGAAAAAAGCTGAAAATTTGCATACAAATCAAAGCAGAACAGCACTCATTACATTTAAAAATCTACTTTTCCTGCTTCTTTCAGCATGGATTTATAGGCTGTAAAACGCTGCCAAAAATTGTAGCTAAAGTTCTCCCCAGAGCCGAGAGGTTCACAACTAAATTAACCATGATGAGTGTCTACTGTTGCCATGGACACGTTCTCTTATGACATAATCTCCCTCTCCCAATAATTAATCACAAAACAACATTGAATGGAAACTGGTGTCAATTCGCATTTTCTTTTTGCGCATTTCACAAAATCTGCTCTAAAGTTTCAATACATTTGTATGGAAACCCAGTCATTGATGTGTTCTATTTTAGAGTTACTTCTTTGTATTTCTACCAGTTTTCAGTCACTGATCATTGAAACTTCTGATCGTACGGTCGGGACTTTTTAAGGGTCGGTGCACAGTTAACGGGCGGCGGTGCATTCGTGTTCCTGGTTATATTCAGACACCAGACAGATCTGAGTAAACACACACACACGCAGAATTCCTGAAGTGACCTCTGACCTTTGCATCTTGAGAGCAAACATATTTAAGAGTTTTAACCTAATAAATCCCCGTGGACTAGAGTTGGTATTTTGTTTATTTTGTCTGTATCTGTGCCAGGGAGTTTTCTCTGCTTACATGGAATTCCTAAGTTCCTCCCTCCTTCTAACTCCCTCCTCGCATCTCTCCCGTCTCCTCCTGTAATCTTCTCGTTCCTTTCGCCTCCCTTTAACCTCCTCTGAACTCTTGTACTGCACTTAGCTCCTTTTCCTCCTTCGTTTCTTTCCTGCCGTCTGAACCTCACCTCCGAACAACCTCTTCATGCAGGAAGAGGAGAATTTGCAGTTACAGATAGGTGTATCTTCCTTCTCCTCCTCCTCTCATGACGATGGATACTCCCTTCCCTCCTTCCCCTCCCGGATCTCTCAGAAAAACCCGGCTCTGAAGCTGCCTGGAATTTAATTTAAGGTTGTTTGCAAAACTAAAATAAATAAGTCAATCTGTCAAAACTAAAGTTGATCAATCAAACAAAAATCAGGATGATTTTCCCTCCTGGTTTCCTTCATTCTCCTCTTTTCTTTCAACTCCATCATTAAAACTTTCGCCCGTTTTCCCACTAGTAGCTCCTCTTTCTTCCCACTCGCTCTGTCCCTTTACTCCTCCTTCATTCCATCTCCGTCGTCCTTTCCTTTTAACCTCCTCCGCCATCTTTGCCTCTCATCTGTCCCTCCTCTCCTCCATTGTCCATCTTCTTTTCCTCCTCAATCCCCTCCCTTGTTCCCCCTTTTTTTTTCTTTCTAGAAGGCTTCTTTCATCTCATCCCACGCTACGTCCTCAGAGAGAACTCTTTCCTCATGTTTCACCTCCTCTCTCCATACTCTCCTGCCCCTCTCCTTTCTTCTTTTTTTCTTCTATTTCTCGCATTCGCTGCTTTTCCAGCTTCCTCCTCTCACTGTGCTTTTCTGTAGCTCTGTAGGGTACATGAGGCCAGAGTTGGTTTTAATAATAAGCAAAAATCCTAGAGGAAACGCGCACACAGTCGGACTTTTAACAGCCTATTATGGAAGAGAGTTAAAACGCCGACACAGTAACGATCTGACTTCCCATCATCGGTCTGACGTTTTTTGCTAAAAATGAGCCAGACAGAAAAAAAGATATGCGCTGAAACAAATAACAGATAATTGCCTTATATTTATTTTTCATTGATTGGACATTTGACAGAGTGTCTTGTACTAATAATGATACATGAGGCTGGTAAAGGTACAAGACTGAGATCCCATGAAATAAAACCTGACCTGGAATTAGGATTCACATGGTGGAGGTGTGACGTACCTGTCCTCAGCCAGAGAGTGGCGCCCGGGTTCAGAGATGAAGACATCAAACATCCTGACGTCACCTGGGGGGAAGTCCTACAACACACACACACACACACATGCAGGCAAAGTTTAGTCATTTTGGCTTGAATATTATGTATTTACTTGCATTTACTCTCTTATTTTGGATTCATATCTTTGTGGATCTTTGGTTCAATTACATTTTGTTGTATTGTGACGCAACCTGTGCCAACATAATTAGTTGTATACATTTTATTAGGGAAATGTATCGATATGGGCTGTGTGTATTTCTCTGTGGAGCTTTTAAAACACAGGGCAGAATTAATATAAGACCTGGATCTTCCTTATGATCGAAAAGTAATTAAAATCCGCCCTTTCTAAAAATATGGGACATTTCACTGTTTCACTCACACATTTTAAAAAAGAAAAAGTTCAAAATCAAAGCAGTAGACAAGGTATGTGAAATAATGTGAAATCGGATTAATTATTTAGCGGATTTAGGCTACATTAGCTGCTAAACTGCCTGTGCTTTCGTTGGATTGTGGGTAATGTAGGCACTAGGGTTTGAAAAAGAAGAAGAACGTGTGGAATACATATTATGATATTTTGCCGCATCAAGTTTTGATGCTGTTTGAAGCTGAAATTTATTGCATTAAATGCAAATGTACCAGTTAATACTATCTCCTTTTCTTAAATTGAATCTTTTAAATTGAATACATGTGAATTTTCTGCTTACATGTTAAACTATAGTCATCCTACAGTCATATTACGCAGCAGTTTCAGATTTACAGTTAAAATATATAAAATAATAGATACAAGGAGACATTTTAATTCATTCAGAGCCCAAAAACCAATAAAAAAACTCAACCCAACTATCTATAAACATTCAGTATCATGGTTTCTGGTTTATTTCTGACCCATTAACAAAAAAGAATCCAGACTGTGGCATCAACCGTCACATGTCTGACCACAGACCTTATCACACACTGAAATACACAACAAAACAGGCTTGTGGTCTGTTGTGTCTCTGATGAATGTGAGTTCAAGCTGTGAACTGCATCAGTTCTCCGTCACGAACCTTAATGTGTTGATACCACTGATCAAGCTCAGCAACTTCATATTAAGCTGTACAACTCAGGTCCTCCGTCACAGGCCACATGACATTAATCATGTGCAGAAAAACAAGAAAACAACTGTTTTATGCAGGTTTGAAAACGCGTTTGTGTTCGGACCATGTGGCATTTAATTTGACGTCTCCATTCTGTCGTCTCTCTACTGATATCCACCTGATAAATATGCAAAAAATCAAATCTCAAGTCAAATTAGTTTTCACAAAAAACATCAATCAATAAACAAAATAAAATAAACTGGACTTGGGGTCACTTAGGAATTTCCTTATTTTTGAAAGAAAAGCACTGTTTTTTCAATGAAGATAACTTTAATCTAATCAGAAATATACTGTATACATTGCTAAAATGACTATTGTAACTGCAAATGTCTGGTTTTTGCATCATCTACATAGGTGTATAGAGGCCCATTTCCAGCAACTATCAGTCCAGTGTTCTAATGGAACAATGTGTTTGCTCATTGCGTCAGAAGATTAATATAATACATTTTTTAAATTTATTTTACAACTCATGATGGTAAATAAAAGTGTGACTTTTCATCCCAAACTTTTGAACGGTAGTGTAGTTATTGAGGAAAAATTAGCAAAAATGCCAGTATGATCCTTGTAGATTTTTACACCACTGAATTTAACATACATCACTGTTAAGGCAGGACTGTCACCACCCTGCAGTGAAATCTATGGTAGAAGCGAAAGAGGACAGAGTGTCTGTCTGTCTGACTCAACCCTAATGATGTTTATGTGACACAAGCCGAGCAGATCACTGTGGAAGATAAAGGACGAATTCATCCTTTACTGCATTCCTTTAAAGACGCGCGTGTTTGTGTGTGTGCGTGCGCTTGTGTCGCATGTATACGTGTGTATGTGTGTGTTATCTTTGCTATCGTCCACATCAGACAGCGCCCAGCCACCGTCTCCGGCTCTCTGGCACCTCACAGGAAACTTTGAGGAGTTGGGATATTTCCTGTGCCACTCTGGGCTAAATGTCCCTAAATGGCAAATGTTGTCAAATAAACCGTAACGCAAAGAGGGCGATGACTGTCCATGTTGCTGCTGACACGCTAAAAAGCACCTGCCGGAGGAACATGGGACAGTTGATGTAGATTCAGCTTCATTCAGACGACCTGACGATCTGGTGACGACCAATCATTTATGATTACATCTAATATTTCTTATTGTTAATTAAATATTTCTCATAACAATTTTGTTTAAATGTATAAAAAATTACAAATTTCTCTATAGGGAATGCCACACGTTCCAAACATGTGTATGGGCCTGGTGCAAATTTGGCTTTAAATTAATGACAATTTGTCCAAACATCATTACATACATTATCCCCTGAATACAGATTTATCTAATCAACTAATAGTAGTTTCTTTGCTGCTACCAACCAGCCAATGAAAACTCATCTCGACTAACATTGATCAACCATTAGGGGAAAGCCCTGAACTCCACCAAACCTGGGGGATATTTTTAATTAAGCTTTTGAAGCCTTCTGATTTTAACAGTGCTAGTGTCGATTTAAGGATTTAAACCCGTTGCAGTTTTATTGCCATCATTTATAATCCCTTGGCTGCTGTAGTTGCCATTTAAACATTGAGCTTCTATGGGAATGCAGTGTTACCTGATTCAGTCTCTCCACTGTGGGGGAGGAGCGAGAGCGGTAGTGATGAGGAGCCACAGGTCTCTCCTCTGATCGTTCCAAAAGGTCCTCAGCAGATGCAGACTTTCCAGAGCCCCGACCTGACCCGACCCTCTGCAGACTCGCGTTGTGCTGAGAGAGCTCAGCAGACAAAGATTGACTTTGTCTGCTGAGCTCTTCTTCAGGGGCGACATTCTGGAGCTGGGTGCTGGACAAGGAGGCCTCAGGTGGTGAGCCGGGAGGAGCACTTGGAGGACAGACCAGGAAGAGGGGTTATAAAAGTGCAATGGTGGAATAATTTAAATTGCCGTTAAAATGTAAAACATTGCTTTTCTTCACTGCGGACGGTTGCTTTTAAAAAGATCAGAGTCAACCAATTCATTGGCGACAGTCATGGTGGTGCCAAAGTAGAGAACAACGACAAAGAAACTCGCAAAGTGACGTCATCCGGCAAAAATAACACAAAATGCTAACAGACTTTCCTGGTGAATTACTTTTTAAAATGAATGCAGTCCTGCATTCAGAATTCTCCAATACATATCGTCCCCAATTGGTTAGTTACGCTACTTTTACAACATTACTCCCTTCTTCATTGAATAGCATGCAGGTAATCTGAACCGACCTCTACTTTCAATCGAATCAGTGTATTTACCTATATTCGCAAATATGAAGTTATTTTTTAAAAAAACATCAGCAAATTCAGTTTAGTGAGTCATACATGTTGTCTGGTATAGGTTACCTTGGCTGTGGATGAGCTGGAGGTCTTGGTGTAGTGACCCTGCCTGGGTAGAACAGGTTGGACTGTAGGCTTCGTAGGTCACCTCCGGGAGAAAGGGTGGAGGACTGACGCCTCTCCCCAGAGGAGAAACTCCGATCTGTTCCAGAGTCCTGAAGTGAGAGAAGGCTGGAGGTGGAGGAGAGGCTGAGGGTGTCTGAGTGACAGTAGGAGACTGGAGAGAAAGAGATAAGGCAGGAAGATTATTGAATATTGGATTTCCTCGCCATCTAGCCTTTTTCCACCCAGTAAGCCATCAACCCTGAAGCAATCTTTGGTTTTCTTCGTGCTATCCGTACATCCCTCCCTCCACCAACCTGTATGGTTGTTGTTTTCAGGCTGTACATAAGCACTACGAGGTCTTGGCCCACTTCTCTGTCCACCCTCGTCTCTCTTCACGCCTCTCTTCCTCTCCACATACTCAGCCAGAGCCTCGTGCTGAAGCTGCCGTAGGTCGGGCCTTGAGGAGGCATTCTGCGAAGCCCCGACACGATTTGCCACAAGTTCAAACATCTTCCGGCGATCTGCCACACTGGTTTCTAACAGAGCAGGAGATCAGGTCCAAAGCACATGGTTAGCCACAAATGGATCCTGGTATTGTTTCTAACATGCCATACTTGACAATCATTAGACTGACTCAATTATTCAAAGATCTTGTGGCACGTCATCAATGGGATGCAGGAGAGGGGCATATAATATATAATGGGGCCATCTGATTTTTGTAAAGCTGTTATATTTACCTCCTCCATGCCTGAAGAGGGCACTTGTCTCAGCATCCGAAACCCCGACCTCGTTCATGTTCTCTGGCTCCGAGTAAGAGCGTTTCTTCTGATCCGCGGTCAGACGTTTGCGGCCACAGATTCGCATCAGAGGAGGAGGTCCAACTGGCGGGATGCTGGGGAGGGCAGGGGGGCTCCGGCCTCGAATATCCGGGCCAACTACATGCCGCTCTTTTGGGGTGTGAGGGGAAGTGACTAGCGGTAGAGACTGCGGTGTGATAATGACGCCCTGTGGTTTCGGCATGGTTTTTGGGCCTTTCTTTTCCAAGGAATACTGCTTGGCAGGGACGGGCGGAGGCTGGGGGCAGGGAGGAGGGCTGATTGAGGAGTTGAGGTCTTTCCGTCTGAAGGAGGTGGATCGCAGGACCTTGGACTGGGCATCTTTCAAGGAGTCCCTGTAAGATCTGATTAGAGACACATGTTAGTGTCCAATTTTGACCTGAAAGAATCTAACTTGTTGAAGGTCTTTAACTCTCTGAAAGACCATGGACTGTTGAAGAACTCTGAATTATTGAAGGACTCCTTCAACCTGTTAAAGGACTCTGACCTGCTAAAGGACGGAGACCTGTTGAAGGAATCTGAATTCCTGAAAGATCTGACCTGTTGAATTACTCTGACCTGTTGAAGTAGGGGTGGACAATCCTGCAGCAAGCAGTAACAAACCTGATTCTACTAATCAACTACTACAGAGCTTGTTAAGGACCTTCGTTAGTGGAATCAGGCACGATACTGCTTGGTTGGAACAAAAGGCTGCACCCACACCACCCCTCCATGACTAGGATTGCCCACCCCTGTGTTAAACAACTCTGACTTGGTGGAGGACTCTGACCTGTTGAAGGAGGTGTCCTGCATGGAGCCCAGCATCTCCTGGATATCCTGTCTCCACGGGAAGTCCTTGTTGCTGTCTCCATCACTGGATTCATCCAACTGAAATGTGCTGCGGCTCCTTTGGAGGGCTGAGCTGGGATCTGCTGGGGTTCTGAACACCATACACAAATGGAACTGCTGTTTGTCATGGATTAAATTCCAGATAATGCGATTCAACTTGATGAGAGCTGATCTGAAAGGACTTCTCAAAGAAGACCTAATTAAAAGTTCCAACATCTTTTATGTTTTGCTGCTATGTAATAACTTGGAACATAATAAAAGTGGTGTCAAAAATTTGCTGCTATTGGCAGGAATTGAGTCAAAGGAAGTTACTAGGATATTAAATATATATATGTTATATCAATTATTGTTGAAGTTATTTTACCTGTATTTCTTGTAGTCATTGCCGGCTCCTCTGTAGCTCAGAGTTCGGTGGGCTTTGGGCCCATTGGTGCTTCTTTCCAGCATGTTTCTGAGGTCCTCCGCTCCACAGGGGGCAGTGCGGCCTTTCTCGGTCATCTGATTCTAAATTATTCAAAAAGATAAAGCAGTGAAGTAGCCTCACAGCCAACAAGGAGCAACATTTTCAGATTTAGTATGTAGGTAATGGAATGAAAGCAAATATTGTTTGGTAAATTGCATAAAAACGTTTGTTGAGCTACCTGGTGATAAGTGGCCTTGTTGTGCCCACGACTGGTGCTGTGACTGCGCTGCTTTCCGGTGCATTCACGTCGCTCAAACCGACTGACCTTCTCTAGGACAGAGAGGCTGCGAGCGGGTCCCTGGTTGCCTTCGCCAAAACTAGTGCTACTATGGCTACTGGCAGATGCAACACTTTCAGGGCTGGCGCATTGTTGGACCTCAGCAAGGGCAATCTCCAGACGGGTGAGCGGGTGTTCTCTGTCCTTGTCCCACTCTCTCTGCTCCCAGTGCTGGTGCTGCTGAGCTGCTGAGTCGCTGTGGTGACATGGAGAAGGTAGGGAGGCAGAGGAGAGTGGAGCCTGAGGCTGGGGGTGAACAGGTAAATGGGTAGGTGGCACCTGTCCCTGGGCTACCCTGGAGGATGTCATTGATTCTTTAGGAGTGCTGGGATTGTCCATTGATCTGAAGGGGGTTGGGGGGAATGGAGGACAAGAAATAAGAGAAGACGTGAGAGGAGAAGAATAAGATGAATTGCCACGATAAGGAATTATACCAACATGTGAAGATCACACAACTGTCATTCTTCTATACCTGCTCCTGGACTGGACCGGTGTGTAGGGGTCCCTCCACTCTTGTAAAGATGGGGACCTGTGGCCAGGGGTCGACTGGATTTGGTGACTATGGAAATCTTGGTTCTGTTCCTGAAACATTTGGCTGTGGGGTGAATGAATATGGTGTCTCTGGGGGCTCTGACCATGGGGCCCCTGGTGGGTCTGAGACTTTTGGCCTCCTGCCTGGCCCTCTGATCCTCCTCCAGCAGCTTTTAGGTGTCTGTAGAGTTCAAGTAAATACAAAAGAGAGATTTGCAGTCAGAAGTCTCAAAGATAGTTTTAAGTTAAGTTACCTTTGCAATTAGCAAACATATGATTGCCTGGACTGTAATGATCATACCAATGGACAGAGCATGGATGGTTTGTGGATTAGATTATGCTTTAGGAATGGTTTGAAAAGTTTCTGTTGGCACATTTTTTACTATCATATTAGTTCATATTTGGAAACCATAGTAGCCAAAACAAATTTAATCTGATTTAAGGTCCTTTTCTCTGAGCTAACTCAAATAAGTACAGCTGAAACGTTTGTTTGAAATTGGTAAAAATTATGAAAACATGAAAAAAATCGAAGCAAAGTCACCTGTCTGTCTCGTGTGCATGAGTCCTGAGGTGTGCAGAGGCAGGTGTTGAGGAAGATGAGTGGGTGTATGCTGACGAAGAAATGTTATGTTGGTATCCGTTTTCTGTGGTTGATATCCTTCCATCCCTCCAGCTCTCTGTGGCCTCCTTGGCCAGAGCGGGGTAGACTCCGGAGGAGGATGGCACAGGACTGGTGCTGGGCATCTGTGCATAGTGGGGTTCAGGTTGGGGGACAGGGTACACACCTGTGGGCAGAATGAGGTGGCCAGACTGCGGGGCAGGGCCTGCAGGGCCAGAGGAAGGTCCAGGTGGCGAGGGGGGCTGAGGAAAGCCTCCGCCCTGTCGGGGCTTTGTGGTGGGGCTGCTCTCCGGACTCTTCTCTATCACCGTGTGAAGCTGACCCTCTGTGCCGTACGAGCCTTTAGCTAGAACCATAGAAATGTGTTAGCAAGAGTAATGCAGGTGATGATGATGCCAAAAGAGTTTTCACAACTGCAGTCATCATGTTCAGACTGGAAAATTTAAAGATGGCAGGCTATTTACCCATTGTTTTCTATATGTTACATTTCTATAAAGGACATTTTGGAGTATTCGCTTTCCCATAATTTTTCTACTGATTAATACTTTGAGAGTTTTTTGGACCTCTTTCTACATATTTTATTGATGAAGAAGAATTAAATAGTGGATTTAATAGTGGATAGATACCTGTGCCTGAGGCCACAGGGCCACTGGAGTGATGCCAGGAACCTTTATGCAGAGACCTGAGTAAAATGTGTTAGATTAGATATGTTCTTCGATACAAACATTCCTGCCATTGACATCTTTGATAAACACAAGAACAAAAAAATGATAGGTTCAGATTTTCCTGGTAAATATCTTGAAAGAAAATAATGTTCCTCAGATTAAAGGAAGAAAAAACACATTTTGGAACACAGACGTTGCGTCTTGACTCTATCATAGTATAATCTTTATTGTCATTATTGCATCATGGTCTAATTAGGGATTGCAATCCCGATTCGCTGTGCTTTGACAAACATAATCACCGTAGCGACCGGGCCTGCTCCAGACTGGACCAGGAGTTTGGTCTGTCATGGTTCCTGATGACTGCGTAGCTGTCGCTGCGCCTCGGTGGAGCCGGGACCCCCTTCAGGTTCTCGTATGAGCTGCGGCTGTTTGCCGGGCCCCATATTGGACCCACGCTGTGTCTGTTGGAAGACGGTACGCCACCGCTGCTGCTGCCGCTACTGCTGCTGGTGCTGCTGCCACGGTAACAGACTCCGCCCACTGAACCTGGAACCAATAGTACAAACTTAAACAATGACATCATCACATCATAATTACATCACCCCCTCCCTGAAACAGAAACTTTACCGTGCAGATCTCGGCTTTGCCCTCCCCTCGCCCCCCTGGAATCGCTGTTACATAGCAACGCCGCGGAGGTGGAGCTCAGCTCGTGCTCTTGGGAGAGTCCCTGTTGGTTGTCGTAAACCGTCCGGATGTAACGTATGTCAGCCTGCTGCATCTCTCCACTTCCTCCTCCTCTCTGAGGGACGGTCTCCAGCGAATAGGAACGCTCAGAGGTGAAGGAAGGGGCGGAGGCAAGGTACTCTGGGATACTGGAGCTGGTGGAGAACGAGGAGTAGGCAGAGTCTCGTTTGCTGTGGAGGTGGTCAATGCTGTTGGAGGACCTGAAACACAGGACATGTAATTTGAGATCATGATACTCTTGTAGTCTTCAGTTTTAGGTTTTTATTTTCCAAGTCAAAAACAAGTCAATGGTTTTACAACGATCTTGAGTAGTTGCAAAAACAGAATATCAAATGTTGAGAATGAGTCAAACTGTTGTTTTTCATAGTACAAAATAAGGTTCCTATCATTCTTCAGTTCTCTCTCTCTTCAACCCTTCACAAGCTTTCAGACGCTAAAAGCTGAGGTGCATTTATTTATACAAACCTAGAGGAGGACAGTTGGTGGCAGGAAGAGTAGGCGGGGTGAGGTCCGCTGTGAGCGTGGTGACCCAATGAGTGGTGCTGTTGTGCTCCATGGTGAAGCTGGGAGGACTGAGGAGGATCCAGGCTCTCCATACTGCCCCTAGAGCTGTACTGGTCTGGACTTTTCCTCAGGTAGCTGCCACCAGCTGAGTCAAACCCGCCTGAGAGGTCAGTGGTTGAGGTGCTGAAAGAGAGACAGAAGGAAATGCTAACAGATTCACAATGACAATGCTAGAATGCTGCCATTAAACAGGTACAATATTTGTGGTATGTTCACCATGACATCCTCAAAGGAGCTGTTATTAAACTAATTTACTCTAAGTCTCGGTTTGTGCTAAAAGGCTAAAAGCAGGTTGTGTAAATCCAAAAATCATCAATGCTGAAATACTATTGTTCCACATAACAAGAGCTAATGGTATTTTATATATTAATAACTGAACCTTGATTTTAAACCAGATAATCAATTCTCTAGGGCACCTTACAGACTCACTGACCTGGATTCATGATCAAAAAATGAGACCTCTATGTCCTGCCTCACACAAACACACACACATGTACAAGCTCTCCATAGCTCACATGTTAGTTTCTTCAGGAAATAACTCTAAAGGATGAAGGAGAGAACTGAGTCGTAAAGGCAACCAAACATTCCTGGACACACACACACACACACACACACAAATACGCACATGCGCGCGCACACACAAAAGTCTGAAATGTAAGCATTGATAATTATGGACAAGATGGATCAAAGGAAGATTGAAATAATTAACATTAATTCATTCAGTCCGACAAAGTGTATTCTTAACCATTAGAAGATAAAATTGTGAATTTCAGGATTCAAATAATTGCTCGCCTGCTAAGTCCCAGCATCTAGGACCTCCAAGCAGACAGCCATGTTTCCAGATATTTCAGTGATCACAAAGGGAAATCCTTTGGGGTGTCCATAACCGAAAGACTAATTTATCATACTACAATTCCATTTTCCTCATAATGCAGCCCTTTTCCTTTCAGACATGGAATATGTGACATTGCTAGTTTCATCTGTTACAGCTATCTGGTTCAGTTTTCTGTCATTCTGTTGACTGTTACACTACTTTTTAGTGAGGACTGTTAAAGAAAGAGGGTGTCTGTGTGCGTGTGTCGTCAGATTGCCGTCATGACAGTGACGTAAAAGTGACTCTGGTGCCTGTTTAGACACAAGGCCTACATTGTAAAATTGCTAGAACATTTACACAACAAGGTGTACAGTATGACTGCAGCTCAATCTGCTGTTACCTCACTCTTGATAACTTGGTGGAATGCAAAGTGTGTGTGTGTGTGTGTGTGTATGTGTGTGTGTGTGTGTGCACTTGTGTCTACGTCACAGTTCGACCCACCAAGTCTTTCAACCGAATGCAATGCAATTACTGCTTCTGAAAAGAACACAGTCTCTGTCTGTCTTTCTCCTTTTGTGTGTCAGTAACTTTCTCTGCCTCTCTACCTTTTGTTTCAGTCCCTGTCCCTCTCTGTCAGTCTCTGACTTTCTGTCTCTCTCTCCTCTGTTTCCCAGTTCCACTTCAAGCAGAGCTGTGAGTGAAACTCTTTTTTTTCAGATTGACATTTTATGAACATTACATGACTGTCCAGAGAAACTATTTGTGTGTCTGGGGGGTGAGGGTTGTTGCCAGGGGAGACCCAGAGGTGAGGGGGGGGGGGGGGGGGTTCTCTGCAGGCATCAACGTCAATGTCCCACACACACACACACACACACACAGAAACACACGCACATACACACATGCACGCAAGCATGCACACACAGAAACACATCAGAGGCTCTCAAATGATGTAACTTCGTCTGATGACATTAAATTTCTGACAAACTACTCCACTTCATATAAACCACAGATGCAACAAGATAAACATAAACAAGAATAATTATTTATACTGTAGATGATAGATGCTAAATGTATGACTGCAGATACTTTGAAGCGTGCTATTTTTTGATTTTTCACAGACATCTGCGGATTCGTCATCCCGCATGAGCTCTGACCAACGTCAGACCTTAAAACTCTTCGTGCCACAAGGCATTATCTCCATGACCACACACATTTAAAAGATGTATAAGAGCTAGTCCGTGTATTTGTTACTTCCAGACTGGTTTACCGCAATTCCTTATTGTGAGACTGCTTCAACAAGTCACTAAAGACTCTCCAGCTGATCCGGAATGGGAGGCAGAGCCATCAACTATCAGGCTTGTCTCTTGTGGAACCATCCTACTGTCCAGCTCAGTGTTGTGCTGTTATAGGCGTAGACTGCTAGGGGGATGTCATGAGATACTCTGAGCTTCTCTTTGTAAACACTTATGTCCCACTAATGTACATTTCAAACCTGTTATCTTTCCAGGAGTCCTGTTGGTGAACCCCCCTCCCCCACTGTGTGGCTCAAGACAGACTCTGTTCTGGTGGCTTTTAAAAGCTACCCTGGATCCTCATCATCTCATCCTTCATATACACTATAAATCCTGGTAATTCTGTTAATACCTGTTTACTGTTCTTAACCTGTTCAAATGCACTGTATTCGATTCTGTACACACATCAATTGCACATCTGTCCGTCCTGGAAAAGGGATCCCAGATAACAACTAACAGTTGCTTATATTGACCTGTCTATGTACCTTTGTCCGGATTATGACATTAAATTTCACTGTGTTTACACTGTGATTACATGTGACAACAAAGGCTGATTGATTGATTGATTGACCTTAACAAATCCATTTCATATTGTAACACAAATAATTGTTACAGAAATGTTTAAGGTTATTCGTGACTCAGCAGGATTGCTATTTGCAGTAGTCTGGTGGCCGGACATTAACAAAAACACATTATTGGATAACTGTTAAGAAAACTGCTGAATTTAATCCACATGATTTTGACCCATGAGCTGTCAAGAGTGAAGACTGGTGTTTGTTATTTAGGGATAAGATAAGACTTGAGACATTGTCGGTCTGTCTGAAAACATGAACTTTGACTGACTCATGCCGGCCATCCTGATCCAGAACGCAGCACAGCTTGTAAAACTAAGACAATATTTAACCTAATAGTATCTTACAATTTAAATAGTAATATAATAAAAATGTCATTGTGTTTGTGTTATGTCATTGTTATCTTGGCATATTAAATTCATTACCATTTCAGCTCTCAGATCTCAAACAAGTGTCCATTGATTCTACAAGGAAGGAGTCAGGATATAAATGAGGCTGCTTATCACTCTGGGGATTAATGTCCCTGAATGGTAGATAGATAGCAGAGACTTAAAGGTGCTAGCAATTTTGATAAGGATCATTGCTTTCACCTGACGATACATATGTGCTGTACAAAGCAACTCTAAGCACTTATGCTGCTTAGAAGTCCCAGTACCAGGATGTATGGGCATTATGATTAGATGCAAATAAAATCAGGAAATTTATGAAACAAGAAAGGCCTACAGTTTAGGATATGTATCCCTTGGAATATGTTTTTTTGTGGTCAAATCAGCCAAATGTACATTTTTTTTCCTATAATAATGTACCAAGAGCACAACCTCAAAACTGGCATACTCTGTTGGCATAAATCCAGTTACTACTCCTTCTTCTACACCTGATTACAACAGCAGATATGCAGCTGTACACAGAAATAAAATAAGATATGTTTGGGGGGGATAGAAGATCTTTGACAAATTGTTGTTGTCGCTGCCTGTGCTCACCTCGTAGTAACACACACTGACCTGGCGTAGCTGTGGTGCCAGGCACTGCTCATTGTGTCCATCCTTCCTTGGTCTGACACCTGCCGGCCCTCGCCGAGCTTTGTTGAGTGCCACGAGTGAGGCCGAGACGCCGTTTCACTGCGTCTGTGCGGTTAATATACAAAGAGAGAGTTAGTGCATGAACAGTATCGCGCTGCATGGATCAGCAGTTGCAACAACACATTCCGGCATCGCGCTCAGAGTTGCTATCTGCAGAAGAAGTCGAGTCGAAGACTTGGGAACAACTCACAGTAGCAAGTAAAACAGCTGTGTTGTTGCCTGAATCTAAACCTCCTCTGTGCAAAGAGGAGAGGACGCCGACGTCATGTTTCTCGGAAAACCGGAGCACTTGTACTGCAAGCTCTTGGAAGCCACTTTTAGTTGTTTGTGTGAGAGGTTTGCACAATTATGACTTGTTCCCATGGTGTTTCAACGGAATTATCATAAGTTTGGTTTGGCCGAAAAACATGAAAAACTAAGCTCCAAAGAAGCAACTCTGAGACTCTTTTCTCAAATATACGACTGGACAGCTGGATTAGGCCGTTTTAACGGAGAGCGGCACAAGATCCAAAGCTCACACAGCCGGTCGTGAATTTATTTTTGAGTACCATGTTTGTCTCCTTTGATCCTGCACAGAACCAGTCATTCACAGAGCTATTCACTGTCTCACACTGCTGCAGGGAATAGACCACTGAACAGAGTTTATTATCTGAGCTTGAAAACTGATCATTTCAACATTATTTTCCTGCTGTGTCCTCCCACGGTAATACAACACAACACACACACACAGCTGCATGGTGTTACTCCAGAGATGTGACTCACCTCTCTGCCTGTCTCTGCCTCTCCTTTTCCGTTCCAGCCCCCCAAAAAGCTGACATATTTTCAACTTTAACTAAATGCTTTAGTAAAAAATTAGAAAACTAAACATTGCACATTAAGGTGCTACAAATTTTGACAGAAATCAATATTTGGAACAAACATATTGATTATACATCACTAAACATATGAGACATATGAGAAAACATTTTATGGATATTTTACTAGTATTACTTTATTACACATTACTTTAAATCATGTCAACTCACTTTTTACAACTTCCTACAACATAAAGCATAAGATGACCTGGATGTCACTGAAACTGACCAAAACCTCTTTTTTTATTAATTAGTCAAGCCTTTATTTATAGGCTTCCATGAGTATATTTGATCATATTATACTAGAGGAAACATCTACATTTTCTGATCTGTATCTGGAAACATGGATATTGTCTGCTATGCAACACTTCCTCCATGTTTATCTGTTTTCCTGATTTATTTAGTACAGTCCCAGCAGGACTTATTCCATCACTGCAACTGATTCATGTCATACTCATCAGACTGATGCTTTGAGTTGTTTTTTTTTAACTCTTCCAAATTGGTGCTAGCACTTCCTATGCAGACATGACACATTAAAAGCAATCAAGGTGCTCAAAGGGCATAATCTGTCTCTGTCCCCATTGGCTTTGATTGGAAGTGTAGAGAACCACTGACTGCAATTTACTGGAATTAAAAAAAAAGGTAAAAAAAAAAAAACAGCAATAAAGCAGAATAAATAGTAAATGAACACAGTATAGATTAACCCATTTAAGTCTTAACTGTCATTTTCTACGCAAAATAAAAAAAGAATCTAAATGACTTCCTGTCATATAATGTTATATAAAGACACACCCTCCCAGAATGCTTTCTTTTTATTTAAATGATATTTTCAACCCTGACATGAATATATCTAATTAATCATTCAAGTCCCTGTACTTGGAAGAAATATTTTTCTTGTTTACGGGGTTATTTGTGCAAGAGGCAATTATAGTTGTGAGTCATTAAAACGCTATTTCCTTCAAAGCAGTATACAAAATGGAAAAATTTCAAAAAAAATAAAAATTGCTTAAATTTAGACATGAATTCGTTCTTGTCTGATGCAAAAAATACTAAATAATAAACACACTAAATTGGTTGAAAGAAAAATCTTCATTTCATTATGACGTTATTTTAATGAACAACATATAAGGCATTTCTGTTTGTAGTGAGCATCTTCATGACATCACCGTCATTATATATTGAACGTGTTATCTGAGCAGTTATGATGGAAGATATGTTGCCTAGTACGGCCGTTACAATAACCTCCCCTCGTCCTCGTCGCATTTGACATGTTCTGCTGCTCTGTATTTATCCGCACAGATAAACAGGAAAGGATTTTATCTGAGTAAGTAGAAGACAGAGACATGAAAGGCTGCATGTCTCTGAACCGCAGGGACCTGGGTAATGACAGGACGTGGCTGGAATACCTCAACACCTTATCATCGCTGTTACATAGATATCCCCCCTCTCTGAAACCCGCTCTGTTTTAGAACTATTTTCTTCTAAGAGTCCCTTTGCCTCCGATAGGCCCTTGATTCAGAATCGTCGATTTAGTCGAGTCAAGGGAGGCGAACCTGAATCAAAAATGCAACGTTCCGGCAACATGTATCATGTTCAAGACATTGATGTCGTATCTGAGCCCTCACTGTAAATTCCAAGTCACCAAGGACATGTCCAACTCATAGGTAATATCCAGGTAATTAATGTAACGTCTGAGACAGAAATGGTATGTCCAAGTCATAGATGTCTTGAATTTCATGTAGAAGTTAGGAACGCCACGCCAGAATTATTAATGTGTCACGTCTAAGACGCAGTTGTTGTATCAGATCATAAAAGTCATGTTCAAATTCTGAATATCCAATTTGAGTTTTTAAACTTCCTGTCCAAGTAATAAAACTCACGTCAGAGTCATTAATGGCATTTCCGGATCACATCTGTCATGTCCAAGGCGTACATGTCTTTATCAAGTCTCATATCGGAGTCACTAAGGCCATGTTATAGATGTTCTAGTCTCATCCAGTGCCAGGTCTGAGTTAAAACTTTCACAAATTTGAATCTGAAGTCCTCAATATGCAAATCAAAGTCACCAGCCTAAAAAGGAAGGAATTCAACATTCTCCTAGGACCTGACATCCACATATTTGTACTCCTGCATGCAGACCATGCAAGTTCGGGGTCTTAGGTGGTTAAAGCAAGTTTATGACATATATTTATGACTTAACAAGCCTTCTTTTTTGCTTTAGTTTTGAAATAGAACTAAATGTTGATGCTACACATGGAAATTTAAAATCGCCACCAATTGCCAAATCATGGTGGAAACAATTGAGACTGAAGTACGACTCCGTCATTGGTTATCGCGTTGAGTTGGATCCTTTGTTGCTTTCTTTCTAAGGATAAGATAAGGTCATGAAATTAAGCAAACAGTCACAAGTTTCTTATTGCATAACTCTTGCTGGACTGACCCAAACAAACTTAAATCTGACCTCTTTTTTTGTCCTGAAAGACTCTCGTCTCTTTGACTTAATGAATTTGAAAATGTGACCGTTTTACCTGGAGGTGAACCTAAGGACTTTGGAGATGAGACCCGTCGCCAGGCTGTTGACGTTGGCCTCGGACGGTGAGCGACACAGGGCCCCATCTGACCGGCCCAGCTCTGATTTCTTCTGTTTCTTGCGGAGCTTCCTGCGGTAGAAAACCTCCAGCAGCTCCATGGCCTTGATCCAAAGTCCACTTGAGTAAAGTTTCTCTTCTGTTGCTTTCGGCTCCGCTTTATTCTGCTTTCTCAAGTTCTCTTCACTTAGAAAGCCTTAGAAAGTTCAGCTTCGGCAACGACTTTGCTCTTCACCCCGATGGCGGTGTGTTTCCTCTTAGAAATCTTCAAGAAAATCTGTTTCTTTTCAGTTTCTATACAACTCTACTCCCTCCAACCACTCCCTTTCATCCTCTCCTGTACCGTGCCCCTTTTCTAAAAACCTACTTTTCAGTCTAAAGGAATTCACGCTACCCAAGATCGCCGCTTGGATCTCCATCGGTCTTCTTCTGCCATTTATCGTATAAAATTTATTTTCAACCTCTAACCTAAGAACCTCCCTTTCCTCTCCTTCCAGTAACGTCTCTACTTCCACTGAATACTAACGCGAATTACACAAATGGACGCAGGCATTTTTCTACTTTCTTCTCTTTTCCGATAGAACTCCAACCAAAAAATGACCGGCATCGACCGATCTCGTCCCCACTGGCCCCTGGTCTGTCGCTTTGCTCCAGTTCTGGTCTAGTGCTGGCGGGTCAGAGCGAAATTGAGAACTGCCCCGCGCTCGTTAAGCAAATGAAGCAATTACGAGTCATTAGGCCACGGAACGATAAAGTACGAAGTAAACATCCTCGGTCTGGAGGCGGCTGGATGAAAGCTGTTGATGTGGTGTGTGAGTGAGAGACACTGAGAGTCTGAGGAGAGAGAGAGAGAGGAGGGAGACAAAGAGGGAGGCAGGGTGAGAGATAATGAGAGAGAATGAGTAGCAAGAAAAGGAGGGAGGATGTACGGCGATAAGAGCTGTTAAGGAGAAGATACCGAGGAATGGAGCGACTAAAAAGACCTCATAGAGGGCTGGTAGAAAGAGAGGAAATAGTGCTGGAGATAAAAGGGAGGGGGGGGGGGGTTCAAAAAAGCAGAAGTGAACTCCATATAATGACCTTGCATGTCTTTCGGGAATGAGGGAACACCTTCAGGAGAGGGAGAGATGTAAATAAAACGTAATGAAAGTTGACTGACCGATGGAGGAGGAGCAGAGCAGCGAGGAAGAGGAGTATAGGACAAGGAGGAGAAGAAGAAGAAGAAGAAGGAGGACGGATAAACAGGGAGAGAAGGTTGGCGAAAACAGAGGATTATTGAGCTCACTGCAGCAGACGTGGATTCGGTAGCCGCGGGGAGAACGGCGTCTCATGATGCAGCATGTGGTCCTGCAGTGAACAATGAACTGTTATTGACTGTTAGGTTATCACTGCGGACCAGGCTCCATGAGCAATGCGAGGCGTATTGACAGAGGTTAGAAACCACTGACCGGTGTTGGGAAAGTCACCTGAAAAGTCTAATAAACGATTCATGTGTGCTTGCAGTTATTAAAGGGGCCCTTTTGCCATTTCCTCAGTTTAAAGTTTAGAGTTTTATGGTCCATTTATAAAAATGGTCATGGTTCTATGGTCCAAAAGTGTCTACAGTGACCTGTAGCAGCAATGCAGTCTGCCTTCTCACTCTCTCACTCTCTACCAAACCACCGGCTCTGCTGTGATTGGCCCCTGTCGGACATGTCCCGCCCCTCAGAGAGCTGGGGTCAGTGGGAGGAACAGCTATATGGATCCAAAGGTGATAACTATTAATTTCCACTCCTGCACAATTTCAACTTCATTAGAAGTTGGAATTTTCTATTTTGTGTCATTTGAGGACACACAATAGATCACATTGCTGCATATATATTAAAACAAATGTGATCCATTTTTGCTTAATCAAAAGTTCTGTAGCCAACAGTATTAACCTTTAATGGGACCCATTTCCATTCATTTCCATATTTTTTATATTTTAATATACAAAAATTAACAAAAACAGGTGGCAGTTCTGTTTATAAATGTGATTTAACAGGGGTAAAGGAAACAAGTGTAAAAAAAAAGTGGTTTTTATATTACTTACAAATGGAATTCAGTAAATACCTGCTGAATATTTTAACAAAAAAGACCCTATAAGGGTTAAATTAGAGTTAGTTTAGTTAGATTTTACATGTTATACATGCCTGATCTATATGATAAAAACACTATCTGCATTATTGCCTGTAGCTATTGTTACTCCAGCTGCTGGAAACAGCTGCCTGCAGCTCAGGGAACAGACAAACGCTGCCGCTCCAACTTCATCAGTCCCGGATTTCTTGTTGGCCCATAGTGTAATTAGAGTCTTGCTTGTCCATGATCGTCAACACTACATCGACGCCCTTGGTACACACACATGGGTGTTTTCATTTATTTTGCGAAATTAGCTTGAGGACGGTGTAGGTGTGTACAAACTCAGCTTAATGAACTTCCATTAAGCTTTTTTTTTCTTCTCTGTGAAGGCAGAGAAGTTACTTATCCCTTTATCATTCTTATCATTCTTATAACTTTATGGAGTTTGGTGACCTCCTATATCTAAATATGACCTCATTCAGTGCCCTCAAATCCTCATCAGGATCTATTTAACCCTCATCTGATCTGAATAAATATCAGTTAAAACACATTTGTATTTTTAGAATTGCTGCTGAAAATGCAGATTGCAGCCTGTGGTGTCTTTATATGTAAAATAATTAAATAAATAAAACACCAATAGATTAAATTACATATCAGGAAAACCGCTGTACTTTGTCTTGCTGCTGGTGAGCACAGAGAGAGAGAGTGTGACTGAGTAAGTGACTTAATGAGAGAGCAATTACACGTTACATTACCACAGTGACAGGTATATATTATCGTGATATTTAAGGTGACACAACTGAGCTCAGAGCAAATGAGCCTACAGGCCATAAGAGAACAAAGGCTCAACGCCACTAAGACCATAATGAAGCGGACAGAAAATACAAATCCTGCATGGTCCTGTGAAGGTGCTTTAACTTCACTTTCTCCTCCAGATAAAGAGTTTCAGAGTTAATTTTCTAAATCTCTCATTACCCACTGGCCGAACCACAGTAAGTAAACAAAAAAAAGAAAAAGAAAAGGTCTCCAGGCTTCTTGCTGATTTTGGCACCAACTTATATGCTATTTGAGAGACGCCATGTCTAATAATATCTATATATAATAAATAACAGCAGATAATATTTGAGAATTAACCGATTTATTTCCTGGTCACAATTTTGACCTTTTTTTTCTTCTTCTGAAAGCTCTCAAAGGGTTATGTTTTAGTTTGTGCAAGAAAATGAACTTTTAAATGAAAAAAAAAGATTGTCTTGATTTAAAATCTATTGATGTAATCTGGCACACAGTGTTTAGCGCTGTTGCCTCACAGGAAGAAGGTCACAGACCTTGAACAGTCCAAAAACCTGC